>APFE031155012.1:0-10908 GCA_000404065.3 Pinus taeda
AGGAATAACTAAACCTAATCAAATAGCCAACGAATTGGACAGCAGGGAAAACCAGAGAGAGCTGTTGAAAAGGAACATGAGAGTTTGCAAAGGCAAACAGGGTGGAGGAAAAAAGAAGGGACACATGGATCAATTTTATAAACATCGGGCATCTTCCAGAAGAATAAGATACTTCTGTCCTAGGAAGTTCACAGATTTATATTATGTAAGAACAAGAAACCAAAGACAAAGTTGCAAACTTATGATTTTCTTGGGTAAAAATTTCATGTGTATAATCATTGGTGTGTATGCATTAGCAGCTTGTAGTTGAGCTTTCTGATACGGATTTATTATATAGACAACAAGGCTCCATTTTTATATCACCCAGAAGACACAAAAGATATAAATTGGTAACAAAGGAGGCCAATTAAAAATCTTTGTAACCCAATTAATTGTGTAAAATGAAGAATTGAAAATCGTATCATAACTCGAATATATGGAAGATGTGAGGAAGCAATTCGATCATAAAAAACAGAAAAAATAAAGACTGAATACAATATCTTGCTACTAACTATTAACATCTGTGGATAAAAATTGACTACTAGAATAATGTACCATTCAAGATATTGCAACAACAGAAAAATTTATCAACTAAATCAAATTGTTGCAACAAATTTCAAGTTACATTTAATCCCATGTAAATTAAGGAAATGAATGTGCACATCTGATCACCTTTACATTACGTCCGGGATACACTGAAAACATACTTCTCCAGTGACAACACAACATTGTATGAATCATATTCAATATACAGTTAATGCAACAGTTCTATGAAGCGTATCCCAAACAACACACTAATTACAGAAGGGCGGAAAGACTTTATAATTGATTAGAGAATTGTTAAGCGAAGTATAAGTAAGGATCTTGCGTTGATCAGAGCTTTGTGGGTGAAAGGATTTACACAGATTTTGTGATAAAGTACATTCAGTGAGAGCTACAGGGCTCTGCAAAAACGTGTTGTGGCACTATCTGTAAGGTGTGTTCATGCCTTGATTTTTCTTTGATTGAGCGATTTACAGGGCTCTGCAAAAACGTGTTGTGGCACTATCTGTAAGGTGTGTTCATGCCTTGATTTTCTGGTTGTTCTGATAGGTATTTTGTTTGGTGTCTTCAAACGATCGTTCCACCATGCAGAGCAAACCTTTCAGTTGCTCTTCATGACTGCAGTGGCAAAAATGAGGCAGCACTGGCTCCTAATGGAAGGCCCCCTTTCTGAGACATCCATGATGTATAGATAGCCTTAGGGCTCAAAGATTTACTCTGAATTTTAGTTTATAGTGTTTTATGCTTAGGTGTATATATAATTATATGTTAATAAAGCAAGAAGAGAACATTTTATGCTTAGGTGTATTTATCTTAATAAAGTAAGAAGAGAACATCAGCTGAGACATCCCATGGTGGTAGTAAAGAGATTTTCCTTTCGGTTCATAGGGCCCATGGTGGTAGTCAAGAGATTTGCCTTGCGGTTCATAGGGTTTCTTGATGGCTTGATGCATCTTCTCCTCCACAAGCTATGTGGGTGTTGCTAAATCAATATTTTTTTACAATTTTCTGGGTATCCATCGGACCGTAAGAGCAGATCATACATGTTTGGATCCATGGTTATATATTTGGTTCTCTTTCATGCATCGGTATATGATTTTTTTTTTTCTGTTTGTAACATGCTATTCAGTATTTGGGTTTTTTTTACTAACTATATGATTTTTCAAGAAGTATGATCAATTTCATGAAGATGTCCACTGGTATGTCTTAATTGTTTTTTTATAGTAAACCTGATTAGTTTCATTGTACTTTCATGACAAATGAAATGGTTGATTAAATCATATAGATTATAAATATGTTGGGATGAGCCATATGATTCTAAATTCTTCACACTGAATTCCTGTGCAAAATTCTTGTACAATATTAGGGGAAAATAGCTATATCAAAATCAAGATTCAAGACAGGCATTCTTCTTCATCATTTGATGCTATCAATGCCCAAAGAATATAGTTGATGCATTATAACACTGCTTAGGACTTTTTCCTTAAATCCATGGTTTCTGTTGTTTCATTGTCTCAAGGCATGTTCTTTCATTTATGTTCTTGTTGGAACTTGCAATCTACAACTTGACTTATTATATGATATTACTTTCATAAAATGGATGATATAACTCAGTGGTGAAGCGACCTGGCTGCCAGGAGCAGATCATGGATTTGATTCTTATTTTGTTCACTTTTTCAAAAGCCTCCCCTAGGCTATAGATATCAAAAGGCTCGACTTCGTAGTGCTTAATATCTGGTGTTCCATGTCAAATATTTTTCCTTGTGGATTTTTTATCTCTTTTCCCACATGAAGCACCATCTTTATCATTGGGAACCTTGGCAACAGTAACAGAGTAACAGAATGCTCACTCAAACAGGTCTTACAGGTTTTACAATGTTGTCGTTGGTCCATATGAACTCGAAGCTATAGGGTTCAAATCTTTTGTGGAATTTGCAAGAAAGACCTTATTTCCTGAGCATAATTTGGATTTAGCTCCATCCAAAAGGTTCCATGTATTGGCGTTTACATGGCTGCATATATTGGTTTTATTTACGGAAATTTAGTTTCAATTAAATTAGCCTGAGTAATGATGTGAACAACTCTTTGATTGTCATACCGGGCGACCCAGCTTAGAAAAAGGAAAACCCATTTTCAAAGTGCATACATGAAAGTTCCATTTAATTTGTTCATTTATCAGCTGTATTCTCTTTTTAAGACAATAACCTCTGAAATAATGTCTTATGAAAGTATATTTTATTAAATATACATTTCATTCAAAAGTGGAGTTTCCACCGTAAAAAAAAAGACAATCAACATTTTGGAGAAAGGCAAACTAAATTAGAAAACTAAACAGCTCATTAAGTACACCTGTTTTACTTAGGACTCTTTTTCTCAAGTTTATCATTGCATCAATCAGTTTTCCACTTAAATAGAAGCTTAACAAAATATTACTTAAAATATGCATGCTTTGATGAAGATATTGTGAAAACATTTCAGTTTCGATTTCCACTTACATAGAAGCTTAACAATATATTACTTAAAATATGCTTTGATGAAAATACTGTGAAAGTATTTTAGTTTCGATTAGAACAATAACAATATGTCATTATAGAAAGACACCTCAAATAAATTTGCACAGCAAAATTGTTCTCGAGGGGGTTTGACATTGTATGACTGGGTATAGCAGATGCCTATACAAAATCAGAATATCTTAAAACACCTATGTACAACAGATAAAAGATTTCTGTGTAAGTCAAGTACCTTATTGTGAAGTAAAACTGCACTCAGTAATCTAATCTAGGCTTGACACGAAGATTTAATCCATCTTCAGTCATATGGATGGTCAGTGAGGGGCGATATTTCATTTCCTTACCTTCAACAGCTTCAAATTTGAAGAAACGTACAAGCACAACAACAAAAATATTCATTTGCATGTATGCAAAGTCCTTCCTAAAACAAATGCGAGGCCTAGCCTGTAAGTCAAGCAAGAGACCTTATCTATTTCAAGAAATTATCATAGGTACTTTTTCAAAAGATTAAGCATCACGGTTAGGGCACTTACCTGAAATGCAACGAATTTGAATGGTGACAGGGACTTAGAAACTCCATTCTCATTCCATATCTCAGGCCTAAACTCCTTTGCATCACTGCTCCAGAGGTATGTCATTCTTCCCATTGAGTAAGGGACATAACTCATCATATCACCATTCTTGATTTTGAATCCATCAGGAAGAATGCCAATCAGAAACTATCCCGATGTCATCAGAAACTACATACTTTGCATCCTGCAGATTGTGTTTAAACTCCTTTGCATCACTGCCCCAGAGGTATGTCATTCTTCCCATTGAGTAAGGGACATAGCTCATCAGATCACCTTTCTTGATTTTGAATCCATCAGGAAGGATGCCAATCAGAAACTATCATGATGTCATCATAAACTACATATTTTGCATCCTGCAGATTGTGTTTTGTCAATTTGTGATGAGCCATACACTTTGATATTGAAATTAATACTAAATGGAGAAGGATCATCAATACAGGAGGCATTTTATTCAAAAGGTACAATGATATCTGCACTTCTAATTGAAGGATTTCTGCACTTCTAATTTAAGCATAGGAATCCAAAATTCAAATGACCTTATCCATATTTTTGTAAAATATAAGGCATAGAAGAAATT
Source organism: Pinus taeda (assembly GCA_000404065.3). Lineage (NCBI taxonomy): Eukaryota > Viridiplantae > Streptophyta > Pinopsida > Pinales > Pinaceae > Pinus > Pinus taeda. Next base: position 4,242 of record APFE031155012.1, read on the forward strand.
GGTTTGGGCAAACTCACAAATGCAATGAAAATATGGATATAATATTATGCCATATATCCTCTATCCTGATAGAATTCTAGTGCTTGCTAACAAGAGGAGAAACAAGACTAACACGACACAGTTATTCATGGACAATGATCAGTCAAAAGAATGTTGGGGATACCTAAATGACCGGAAGAAACATACACAACAGTCACCATCAGTAAACAAGCCAGTTAATGAACAAACTAAAACTGGAGATGAATTTGTTAGTTGTGTTGTTCTTTTCGGCCTTAACTGATTTATATTTGTCTTGATCCTTGGCATCTGTAACCATTTCATCTTGTTAGATAAAAGAAAACTTCTTTATGCATGCGACTGTTTGTTAAAAAAACAAACTTACATATTATAAAAGAAATAAGAACGATATTTCTGCATTACTGTTATTGATCTTTTAAATAGTTACATATTGATATTTCTGCATAATTGTTACTGATATTTCTTTTGTACCACGAAGGACAGATCACTCTCTGAAGTGTGCACCAATTTTTTCTTACAAGGTAGGACAGTGATTATTCTTTGCAGTCTTACCTGGTTTCTTTTGTACATGAGAAGCTGATTCTTTTGTACAGGAGACGAGAGGACATGTCGTGCTCTTGTTCCATGGCATAGATAACTGATTTTTTTTCAAAGCGGTTCACACTGCAGGCTTATGGTCACTTATTTCAACATAGCATAGTTGTAGCTGCGAGTTGCAGTGAGCCATGGAGTTTGTGTGGGCTGGGGTTGATTTTGTTGTTGCAGCTATGTTCAAAGTTGTTGCGGGTGGCCTCAATGTGGGTTGCCTCTTCACCAAGAAGAGAGCTAGGAGCCCAGCCAATGGCTCTGTGGGAGAAGGAAAAGAAGGAAGGCTACCAAACAAAGAATAGAGGAGCTAAGTCTTTACATTGTTGTTGCAGCTATGTGGGTCATGGAGTCGGTGTGGGCTGCCTCTTCGCTAAGGAGCTGAGAACAAAGCCAGGAGCCAAGCCAATGCATATGCAGGAGAGGATCATGGCTCAGGCTTAGCATCTAAGCCCATCGGTGACTACCATCGTGGGTTTTTGGGTTCGTCAAGGATGATCTGAGTTCAACCCACTAGAGCTTTCTCTAGATCGATGGTCGCGTATAGTCTGTTAGCTCCTTTTCCAAACCCCACAGTCTCTTCAATGCCTTGAATGAACTGTAACCACAGACACAAACAATAATAAAACAAAGACCTCTGATTGTTCATGTATCCTCAGTTCAAAACAATTTTTTACAAGAGCTTAGTTGTCTGTAAAGTTCAAAACTTGTACTCAACTCAGATGCATTGTCCCCTCCATAATGGAATGCATCATGGATTCAAATGGCTTCATCCTTAGAGGGATTAGTTGTTTTCCAGAGAATATTATTCAAAGAAATCATAAATGCATCCTGGAAAACCTTAAATATTGAATCTGTGTCACCATAGACCAGAGCAGGCATAATTTTCTGGAATATGGTCTTTCTCATTTCCTTCCTCTGTTCCTGTGGGATTTTCTGAAGAGCCTCTATCACATTTATATTCTTTTCTTCAACTGTCTCTTCTGCTATGTAAACTGAATAGGAGCTCTCATTAGCAGGAAGATGCCATAGATACTTATAATATGCTGTAAAGGGATTGAACAACACAGGAATGCACCCAGCTATAAGAGAATCGAACAGGGATCTCCGAGTAGGGCTATCACCAGGAGGCTGAAGGCAGAATTTGGATTGCATGAAGAGCTTCACTGTGTTTTTGGGATGTAGGCAAACGTAGGAATTACAATTCAAAAAATTGTAACTCCCATGACCTCCACGATGACAGCGACGACCAATTTAGGCCTTCGATCTCCGCCAACATTGGGCATCAGGGACCGAATATAATTTTATCCTTCACTAGGCGCCTCGCCCACAAGACTCCGCCAGCGCTTCGCTGGAGTCCGCGCAGAAGCCCTCGATGCGACGGTGGCCGAAAGGAGCATCGTGCCAACAAAAGGTAAGGATACCGATGATCCAGTTCACCAGTTCTTGAAAAGGGATTACAAGTATGGCTTTGTATCAGACATTGAATCCGAGTCTATTCCCAAAGGGCTTTCTGAGGAAACCGTTAGGTTAATTTCAGCTAAAAAGAAGGAACCTAAATGGATTTTGCAATTCAGACTCAGTGCTTACAGACAGTGGTTAAAAATGGAATAACCCAAGTGGTATGATAACCTTTACCCACCCATCAATTTCCAGGACCTTTGCTATTATTCTGAGCCTAAACAGAAAGAACAGAAGAAGAGCTTGGATGAGGTGGACCCTGACCTGCTTGAGACTTTTCAGAAGCTGGGCATACCCCTGATTGAGCAGAAGAGATTGGCCAACGTTGCTGTAGATGCTGTTTTTGACAATGTTTCCATTGCTACCACGCATAGGAAGACTCTACAGGCTGCTGGGGTTATCTTTTGTTCGATATCGGAGGTAGTTCGAGAGTATCCTGATCTGGTTAAGAAGTATCTTGGCAGGGTTGTGCCCCCTGTGGATAAATGAGCCTCCGTAGTTATTAGTAGGTCGCTTACAAAGTCTTCCTCTATCACTGCCATTATTGATCTACTGAAACCCTCCTCCTTTAATTACTATGTGGTTTCTTTACTGTTAGACGGATAGGCTGCGCTGGGTAAACAGACTGGCTAGGTAGATGGATGGGCTGGGCTGGGTTTAACTATTTTTTAATGAATTTTTGGACGGCAGAGAATTGTTGAATCGTCTAACAATAGATCTAACGGTTAAGATTAGGACAGGTAGACATTTAGGGGAGTTCATTTCAGAGGGAAACGCCTTACGGCGTAATTATAAATAAATATATATGATGGGCATAGTCACATGCTTATCTAAGAACTCAATTAGTGGATTTATTTATTAATTTATGTATTGGATTATATATGTTCATCATGAGTTTATATTCGATTATATGTATGCACTGAATTGTGATTATAAATATGAACTTATATATGATCAACACACAAATCATAAAGAAAAGTTGTTTCAAAGAAAGAAAACCACCTACGCTCACAATCTAATGTATGAGAGTTCTAGGAAGAAATATTATGTTTCTTTCCATTTACTATTAGGAGAAGTCAATTCGATTTGGAAAATAATAGACAATAAAAAATGATTGCAGGCTGTCAACTTGCTTGAATATGTTGCGCAGATGGGTGATGTGAGACAGGATGGATATCCGGTAAAGTTTAGATGAAAATTGGCAATTGAAAATTAAATAAATGTGTTTTTTCTGGAAGAGGCATTTGTAGTGGGTTGCAAATTTTAAACCATTGAATAATATTATTGTTATTTAAATAATATAGATTTTAAAAGAAGTGATTGAAATTAAGTAAAAAAAAGGGAGGCCTTTAGAAAGTCCCGTGAATATTTTTAACCGTTCAATAAAATGATGAAGCTTTATTTCACTGGATTTAATTTTATCTCTCTAATAATAATAATAATGAAAACATAACTTTGTTTCTAATTAATAACAACCATATGATCATTTCTTAATTTTTTTAGTTGATGAAGGCTAGTCATATGGTCATTTCATATAGTTTGTTTATTACTATTTTTGGTTATGGTAAATATTGGTCTTCATGTAATAAACATTCATATGTCTATTCTTGAAGTAGTAGATGATGCAATAGAAAACAATGTATTTTAATTCAATACCTATGTACAGCTGCAATCCTAAAACTCTATAGTTGACCTTTATTTTCACTTTTGATAATTGATTAATTAAATTTGTTGGTTTTGGTAGTGTTTCAAGTGTTATGTCTATACTTGAACTTATAATCTGTGAGTCATATTACAAGGTTGTTGAGGATATCTATAAATATGTGCATGCTAATGTCTACTTTGAGATAAGGGACAAGATTTGGTCACATTTATGCTTGTCTTGCAACAAAATACATATTTGGATGAGAAATTTTTTACATGGTTTGTATTGAGATCATATGATAGTGGATGTATAGTGAGATATTCACTAAGCCTACTTTAGTTTAATAAAAAAATAAAATAATTATTCAATAATTATCACAATTGAGATGAAACCATACCACGATTTTGGAAGAGAAATTTAAAACTAAGGATAGAATATTGTTATCCAAATACAAGAAATGAAGAGATGAATGTTATATGTAAGATTACCCTCATGATTTTTATCAATTAATAACCTAAGTGAAAGATTTACAAATAGGTAGAATGGTGTATTTAAACACCTAAACCTCCATTAGGGTTTAGGGTACTAGCCTGAATGTTGGAAAATGTAACTATGTTCGGTCTTCATAATTGTCACTGTACTTATTCATTATATATTTCTTGTAAAAAGGAAAAGAAAGAAAATGAAGTTTATTTTTCATGCTCAAGTCAAATTATTTTTCTAGGTTAGGTATGTTCTTCATGCTTCTAGGGTTTATTGAGTCAAAAAAATATTTTTCATGAGTCAAATTATTATATTAGAGTCAAGTCCCTTTTGGAATTTTGAAAGAAACAAGAAAAATAATTTTATTTGAGTAAAAAATGTCAATTTTGTCCCCACAAGACCAAGTTAGCCATGAAAGGGACCCATTCAACCCCCTGGATGTGTATAAATATAGAGAAACTTGTCCTCATTTGGATCATCACAAGAAAGTTCAGTTTATGTGCCAAGAAGAGGGAGAAAACCAACAAAGGAGTCAAGAAGAAGAGATAAAGTCAAGGAAGAAAGAGAAAGGGTCAAAAGAGAGAGAAAATTTTCCATGTGTGCAAAAGTATCTCCTAGTTTATGTCACATGTGTGAAGCTACAGGAGTTCCACAGGTTAAAAATTGCAGATCCAGTTGTAAGGGCCAAAATTCTGTTGCAGGCGCTGAAAATCAGAGGTTCGACCATATTTTGAAGGATTTGACTTAAGTTGACTTCGACTTGTTGGAAGAGGTTGGAAGGAGGGATGAATTGGATCTTGTGGAAGGTATTGGTTATGGCCCCTTGGGTCTTATCTTTATCATTTGATCTAATTCTATAAGAAGAGAATATTTTATTAGGTTTTCCCCTTGGAGGGTTTTTTTCCTGGCTTGGATCCTACATCTTGTGCTCATTATCTTTTTGTGATCTTCATGGTTTATGGTTTTGGTAATTGTTTGGTGAACAAAACATAGTAAAAGTAATAATAAGCCAACATAAATTCACAAACAATTATGAAGTAAAGGGAAATCAACCCTAATTTCCGCCCTTATGATTTCTGTTCATGGTTTTAGAGCTAAGGTGAGGAGAAGGTAGCTTCAAGATCACTATTGTTGGCATAAGTGGAATAAATTCATTATAGGGAATAAGGAAGGGTTTAAAGAATAAGATTCATCATTCATGTTGAAGGAAGATTACTATATCAACTATTCATCTCTCTCTATCATTGAAGGCTCTTGGTTACTCATGATCTTTTAAAGAACATCATTATATTATCAATCTCTCCCTTCGAATCTCTTTGATCATTACTCATTTTGGAAAATATCTTTATAGAAGTTATCACTTAAGGAGCATAAAGAATCCTAGGAGCATCATCTATATTCTTGGAAGAAACATCATTCACATTTGAAGCAACTTGAAGCTACTATTGTACCAATCATCCTAGAAGCCATCATTCTAGGACATATTTGAAGTCTCTTGGAAGGGCTTGAGAAAATCAAGATATTTGAAGAGCTCATCATCAAGAAGGGTACGTTTTTGACAAGTAAGTACTATATTATTCCCTATGTCTCAATATTCAAATAAAATAACTTCATTTTGAAAGGAAATCAATAAGATCAATGGATCATCAAACTTCCAAGCATGGGAGAAAATAATAGAATTGATACTCATAGAAAATGAAGTCCTGGACTATGTTCTTGGAAAAGCTACAGAGCTATAGAAGGACAAGACTCAAGAATGGGCCAAGCATACTAAAGGAGAAGTTACAGCTCAAATGATTCTCATTTAATCCATCAAAGATCATCTCATTCCCTTTATTTCAGATTTGGCCACATAAAAAGAAATATATGACAAGTTTGTAAAAATTTATTCAGTCAATACCTTAGGGCAGAAAATATCTTTAGGGAATTAACTATACAAGACAAGGTTATCGAATGATGAATACTTGGTCTCATATCGTATAAATATTTCACAATTGAAGGATCAAATACAAGGGCTTGGACAAGTTATTTTAGATTATGAATTGACTACTTGTGTACTCAATGCTTTACTTTCAGAATGGAGCAGTTTTGTGTCAAGCATATCTTCAAGGAAGGACACTCCAAATTTTGATGAGCTATGGTGTTTGTGTGTTCTATAAGAGACAAGATTGAAGCTCAAAGATGGCACCAAACTCAATGAAAAGTCTCAATATTTTATTGCTAAATCGAAGTTGAAGAATGGAAGTTTTGGAAGGTTTGAACCTTGTCAAAGGCATAATAAAAAGAACAAAAACAATAAATGTGGAAGACCATATATGTGTAAAGTACAATGATTTGGATGCAATGAAGATGGACATTTTAAAAGAGGTTGTCCTAAGGAATCTCAAAATAAAAAGAACAAAAAGAGGAAGGAAATGAGTGAAGCTCACATTATCGAAGAAAATGAAGAACCGGAAAAGAAGCCAAAGAATAAAT
>APFE031155019.1:1174-12637 GCA_000404065.3 Pinus taeda
CCATTATTTATAAAGCGCATTTAGAGAAAGATAGTGTTTGGTTGGTTTGTTTGTCATTAGGTCTTCATTAGATTCTAGGAAGGTCTGTCTTGTTTGCAAGATCAACTAATTCCACGTGACAGGTGTTATCACCAAAAAATTGATCACCTGGCCTAATTTACTAGATGGATCAAAATACACCATCTAAAGCCAGTTTTACCATAGTAAAATCACTTTCACTATGACAAATTACTCAATAAACCACCTTTGTTAAGTAATTTATAGTTAAACCCATGAAGAATAATGAAATAAATCACTATTTATTTAATTTTCTTCTAGGAATAATTAGTTAAACCATTGTTCAGTAATTATTCCTTGTCATATTTGACCCAATCCTGAAAAATAAACAGATAAATCATTAATTATCTTTTTTTTCTCTAAGAACAATTAATTAATGACTAATTAATTATTATTCTTTGTCGAATTTGACTAAATCCCTTAGGAATAATTAAATAAATCATTATTTGTTTATTATTACTTAACCCATTCCTTGAGATGATAAATAAATCATTTATTTATTTATTATTTCTAAATAAAAGTTTAATGCTTTTTCCCTCCTAACCAGATATAATAAAATATTCCAAGTGGTTATTCAAAGAATTGGGTTAATAATATTTTATTATTGCTCATTATTCAAGGATAACTAAACATTTTGTTATAAATAGAAGGGTTTTCCATTCATTATTCACTTTTGATTATTTTTATTCTTGCACTCACTGTTGCAACTCTGATTATTTTCATTGTCGCACACCATTATTTCTTGGGTTTACACATTATAAAGGAGAGAGACTCTACACAAGATGAAGACGTTTGAGGATAGCCAAGAACCCATCCCATAGAGGGCGTCTAATAATGTTTATTTGTTCCCTTCATGAGTGTTATAATAAAACTATTCTTTGTATATCTCATTTCCATTGCATGATTGGAGTTATTACTATTTCTTTATGCTCTTTAACTATGATTGTGGAAGAGATCAAGACTTTGGAAGGTTTTGTTTCTATCAGTTGCTAGAGATCTACCATGTTTGAAAACCATTTATATTGTTGACATTGTTTGTCATCCACAATCTTAAGTAGATTCTTTTCGTACATCTTTGAGAAGAAAACACTACAACAAAATTGGTGACTCCACTCATTTTTTACTTCAGATCTAGAAACCTGAGTGACCTTCATTTTTGGCTTAGGGTTTCTTCTTTTTTCAATCTCTTAGTGTTGTTCTCTAGGTTTTAACCTTAGATCTATTAAATTTCTAACTTTCACAAGTTTTCTAGTCTTTTCCGCTAGTCACAGGAACCAACCATGATAGAGACGACAATTTTCTCCGAGATTTAGTGACCAAGATTCACAGAGTATAAATCACACCTTTTAGCCCAAAAATTGAGATCTAGAGTCCAGAGTGCACCTTTAAGCCCAAAAAGTGCGATCTCACCTGAAAACAGGTAAGTACCTACAATTTTAGGGTTTTCAGGCTTTTATCGGATCTCTTTCTGGGTTTTTGGAAGAGTTGTATGCTAGGTTGTTTGACCTTTGTCTCATCCGACCTAGTCCTTGATATACTTTGATTTACTCATGAAAGTGGAATTTAGCCCCCTAGGGCTTCTAGTACGAGTCCACCTTTATAGGAGGAGTTTAGTTGAGTGAGTAGTCTGAGTTTCTACAACACTTTCAGCCATATTTTCCAGATCCGTACCCTTTTGTTTTAGATCTTTAAATATAGTTTATCACCATCCATAATTTCATATTAAAACTTATTTGGTCATTGGCTTTAGGTTCCCATCGGTTGCCCTAGTTGTTTCACCCATCTCCTTATCCTTTCTACAGCAATCTTCCTCTCTGGATTTTTCTCTAGCTCCACCACTTTCCAGCAGCCTAGTGTCATTTGATCTTAGTCACACTCACAATTATATCTCTTGACCTTCTTAGTGTGTTTTTTAGTTGATTTCGCCACAAACCAGCACAATGTTTGCAAACTAAGTTTGGGTGGGGTTTAGTTAATTATGTTTCTATTCATTTTTTGTCGTTAATTTAAGTTTATTTTCAACAAGTTTTTTTCTTTTTTACAAACATGATATGGACTTAATCAACAAATAAGCTTGCACACAAGGACACCTTAAGCGAAGGATGCTTGGTTTACACCACCAAGCCAAGACGTAACATAATAAATTTATCTCCCCTCATCGAGACAAAGGCATATTGTTGATCTCCCTTCACCATTTCTATGTCACGTGTATCTTACCACCATTACGCGACCAAGGAATTTTTCGCAAAGACTATTAGGCCTTCAATCCCAATTTCCACTTGGGCATATTACTCCTGTAGAATTTTGTAGAATTTTTCCTATAAATTAGATAGCTTTGATACCATGTAGAACTTTTTCTACAAATCAGCTAGCTCTGATACCATGTAGAAATTTCCCACCTGTAGATCAACCTGGTAATGCAATGTACTAAAGCAAAACACTTGATCTACTTCTACAAACAATTTAGCGAAAACTTAATCAACCATGAGCAACATCAATAAGAAGACATATAACTGATAAGAAGGAATCAATCACACATAACACAGAAGAATTTACCTAGGGAAAGCACCTGCCTAAAACCCCATCTCTGTATTATCATACAAGTGGAAATATAGTCCAGATTACAAAAAGCCTTAGCTCAGAAGCTATCCAGCTCTCAGTAAAATCCCTCTACTACTCATATACAGTGAAAGGCTTCTCACAAACCTTCTCCTCTACCCTCCAAGCCTCCTATTTCTATGCATAGTTTTTCCCGAGTCCTCCAGAGGAAACCTGTGTGATTCTCACCTCATACACAACACTGACCTCTGAAATAACTGCACAAACCTGAAGGAGATAAATCCTCATCATGGATGAGCTTCCTTTATAGGAAGAATGTTCATCCAACTGATAGTACATTGTCCCTTCTCTGATCTCAACTGGGTCTCTGTTTGAACTGACATGCATCAGTTATCCATGAGAAAATACTCAATTATCTAAAATAATAGTTGTCACATGCATGCAAGCATCAACAAACTATATCTCATTAATTTAACAACTTATTAGATTAATCTAACTGAACTTGACTAAGTTAAACTAAGTCAACTGATCCTCTTATTATAGAACTGATCCTTAATTCCTCAATCAGTGGAGCAAATCAAGGACACATTCCCCAGTCAATGGAGAAATAATTTCATGTTCTCACAAAGACTTCAAGTTTTCTTTTCCTTAACTAATTAACTCATGCAGAATTAATTAATTAATATTCCAAACTGCTGGTAAGACCAAATTCAAAATTTACTTCCTATTTTAGACTAGTGACTGTCGAAAAATAGGAATCCAACTTGAACTGCTATAAATAGAACTTCTATTTTTAGCACTTCCATTTTTCATTCCCTGTTGCCCAATCCAGCACTAATGCCCAAACTGCTATTTTTAGCACTTCCATTTTTAACAATTTCTTATTGCCAATTTTCAACACTCCCTCTCAACAAGAAAGGCTTCCTCTTGAACCTGGTCTTGTACTTCTGGAATGTTCTGCATGAAACAAATCTACCAAGTGTGGTTGCTCTAGCAATTGTCGGAACAAAAAAACTCCCAACTGACAACTCTGTTGGGCTAGAAACATAATCTGATGCTGAAGCTCTACCTGCTACTGACAAGTGCTCCCTCTCTGACCTTTGCACTACTGCAACATCTCCATGCATCTCGCACCATTGCACCCTTCTCTGTGCTACCCTGCACAGTGCAACACACTTGTGCCTCTCACATTGTTGCAACCTACATGCTCTACATTGTCCTGGGATTCCCTGCACTATAGCTCTCTCTGTCGCTCCATCCTCATCTGTCTCTACCAAATTAGCCAGTTCCTGCTGTTATCACTCAGGTTGTCCCGAAGCTCTTGAAGGGATATGGCCGAGGTAACCACAAACCAATCTTTGGATTGCAGGTTCTAGCCCACCTGCAATCAGAGAGGGCTCTCTCCTAATGATTTAGCTTTCTTGATGATGATCTTAGGCTAGCTATTGGGTTCAAGGGGTTTTGATTTTTTTGTTTGGGTGGAAGAAGGTATGCTTTCAAGCAGAGAGGCAAGGGATAGTGTGATAAGTTTCAAACCATTGGGCATGGAGTCATGGATTAAGGCTTGTTGTTTCGTTTTCTTGGTCACAAGAGGATTATAGAGAAGGATAGCTACACATGAAATAATACCAATTGCTGAAAAGATGGGATGAAAGTCAGAGATGAAAGGCAATTAAGAATCTTTCATCAGCTAACACAGAAGGGAGGTGAATGAATGGTTATCTAGGAGCAGTTAAGAATTCCTAACTAACATTGATGTGTGAAAGAAACAGTGTAAATATGATCATTTAAGCATGCATATTCATAACTATTCCAGATGAAAACATGTAGAAATCACAGAAATTGAGCATAGGGTGCTGCCAAGAAAATCCTAAACTATTCTTCCTTTCTGTAATTTTAGATGGTAAAACATAGATGATAAAACAAAGAAAAACTAAACAGAGTTAAGGGACACTTATTGAACCATGTAGAGGCACAGGAATTCCATAGTCACTCTTCAGCCAATTAAACACAACAGACAGTTTCAAAATCCATGCATTTCAGTAGTCTTTGATTATAGAAGCTTTCACAGTATACAGTGCAGGTCTCCACTCAGGACAGTTTCACCAATTAAACAACCAACCAACCAACCAACCCCTATTACATTGTTCAAGGTTGTATTTATAGGCAAAAAAATCTGAAAATACTTATTACAACCGACCTAAATAGGTCTACGGGAAGAAGCTTTCTAACCCTAAAACTGGTGCTAAAATTTAATGCAAGTAAATATCTATTGAGTTGTGCCAGAGGCAACTGGATCAAAATGAGTTTAATGTGGTCCTTGGTGGCTTGACGGAGTGCTTCTGTAGTAAATGTGCCTTGGGTTTTGATCCACTAATCTTATCAGAGTTAATGTGCAATAACTCAGATTTCAGAATTTTAAGTGACTTCACCGTTTTCTTTGACTTTGAGGGAGGCTTTTAATTTTCACCTGCTTCGGGTCGCTGATAAGATCTTCACTGATACACTTCACTGCAACCTGATACTCTTTGGCACTTAATTTGTCTTCATCCTTCCTCTGATACTCTTTGGAAATTAAATTGGAACACTCTCTCTCTACTGATAAGCTTGAAACTGCAAAATTGGCCTTCTTCTTCTTCTGTTTTGATAAAACTGTAAACTCGGCTCTTTTTTGGCGCAAAACGGTTGTGGAATCAAAATATTCCCTAAAGATTCCCCACTTTGGCCCATTTCCCATAGCGATGCGTGATTAGCGCCTAGGCGCTAATCGTGCATCGAAAACTGCCTCAGATTTTGAATCCGGGAGAGCAGTAAGTGGTTGACGTTGGACTGCTTTTGGTATGGGGGTGGTATTTTTCAGGGGCAGCCCGATGCAATGGGATGCCGCCAGCTGTCCCGGTGTACGATGGTAAAATCGTCGGCCATCGGGTGCTAACTAACCATCACAAAGGGGCGCCCGATATGTATGAGGGCCGTCGGATATGGGAGGGCTGATCCGACGGTGGACGGGAGGGGAAGATGGTCGGGGTTTAGTGAAACAGCGCGCGCATTACACCATGAATTATTTGCAGCCACGGGTGGGTTTGAACTTTAGGTTAACGATTAATATGTTTCGGCGCGTTCGTTATTTATTAATCGAACATTAATAAATCCCAAAAATGCAATGCGCTGGAGTTGGTTAATGCATTTGGAGGGGGTTTTTGTGTTTTGGAAGGAGTCCAAACACCTCGGAGGGGAAATTTATGCAGAGATGAGGGTTCTTACTAAGATCCAGGTGAACTTGGTAATTCCCAAGGGGATATTTATGGTTATGTTTCAACGAGAGGGAGGGGATATTTACATAGGGGAATTATTAACATATTTTTAGTAGGGGGAAGGGAAATAGATAGGGATTTACATAATAATGTCAGGAGTTAATATGAAAATGACAAGAAAGCGCTAAGTCTTAGAGATCTTAGGCTTTAAAGGGGAGATAGAACTTTGTAGAGAAAGTATGGATCCTCCTTGAGTAAAGCAGATCTTTACCGAGGCAGATGATATGGAAAATGATGAAACTAAGAGATATCAAGCAGATCTTGACCTCTTTAGGGGAAGTTAGTAAATGATTTAGGGAATAATGAAGAAGGATAAGGTTAGTCATGCCTCGCTTGAGTTCCTCCATATGAAACTGCCTGATGATTGTGACCTGAATAGATATGACACTTGAAAACATAAAATTGATGACAAATCGATATTCTGCAACCTCAAACTACCTACCCAGCCTAATTACCTAGCATTTTTTCTTCTTTTAGTTTGGGGCACTTAGACTTGCAGACCCAGCTTTTCAACTTTTTCTTTTGCACTGTCCTCCTATCTATATCTACACTTATTTCTTCCAGGGGCTCAGATTAGGCTTTTGAGCACCCTTGCTTCTCTACCTATCTAAGAATCTGCCAAGATTAAGGTGTTTGGACAGATTATTCATTCTCTATATTCTAAAACAGGAAATTGAAACCTAGGGAGACCAAGATTAAACTGTTTGGACCTCCCTTTAGCTAAAAATTGTACAAAAATGGAATAACTCTTCAAAATTGGAATGCAGCAGTTGAACTTAGACTAGCACACTTTCATGACCTCCTTCTTTGGTGTCTGTTAGCAAATATGGAGCATTGCAGTATGCAAAGTATGACATATTTGGCCTGTAAAAGTGTCAATCATGAAATATGAGTAACCTGCTGCAGTAGGAGGCTAACAATGGCTACACTTGGGGATGGCTTCTCCTTGTGAAAAGCCAAGAACAGGAGGCCAGACTGCCTTGTTCTTCTGTTGTTGCTATGCACTGAAACTTCTTAGTGTTGATTGTTAGATTGATTTGAAATTTTGGACTGAAAACAACACTTTCCCTCAACTGATTTGCTAGTGAAAAGTGAAGCATTTCCTTCTTTCTTCTGTGTGCTTTTGCATCCAGACTGTTACAAAAATAAAATAAAGTGCTGATATGTACAAACATTTATGTACAAAAAATAACACCATCTGTTTTTTCTCAATCAAAAGGGATCATGGTAATGTTTTAACATTTGGCCATTAACAGGGCCTTGTTCAGCTGTGCTGCCATCTAGAGATTTGAGGAAATATGTGTTATTGCCTTGCACAACGCTGATAATGTATGGACCTTTCCAAACAAAATCAAATTTGGCATGTTTGCCCTTGTCCTCTCTTCGTGAGTCCCACCTTAGAACTTTGCTGCCAACCCAAAAATCCTTTGCTTTAGCTTTCTTATCAAACATATTTTTGAGCTTCTCTTGCAACATTTGAGGTCTATCATACACTTGCTCTCTAGTTCACTGAAGATGCATGGTTTGATTAACTCTTCTCTGCATGTCATTTGGTTCAGCCTGAATCTCCTATAACAGTTTGATAGTAGGAATGCCCAAAGATGAAGGAAATATGGCTTCCATGCCATATGCTAGCTCATAAGGGCTCATCCCGATGGATTTCTCGGTTGAAAGTTTGTCTGCCCACAGAGCATTTGTGAGTTTCCTATGCCAGTTCTTTTTGTTTTCCTCTAGTAGTTTCTTTATGATGTTGATGAGGCTTTTGTTGGATGATTCGGCCAAGCCATTACCTTGAGGGTATTAAGCTGTAGAGTGGCCCAAGGTAATGTGGAATTTATGGCAGAAGTTGATCATCTTTTTGGATTTGAAGGCAGCAGCATTGTTAGTGATGATTTTCTCAGGGCAGCCAAATCTGGAAAGGATATTGCCCTCAAGGAATTGGACAATGGTGGAGTCATTGGCTTGTCTACATGGGATGGCTTCAATCCACTTAGTGAAATAATCAGTGGCTGTTAAAATCCACTTGTGCTGGCCTAAGGAAGAGGGATGGATTTCTCCAATGAAGTCAAGACCCCATTGTTGAAAAGGCTTTTCGGTTGAAATGGGATTAAGGGGCAAAGGCAGTAATTTTCTTTTCCCTTCAAAGATTTGGCATTGGTGACATAAAACAACAAATTTCTTGACATCTGCAAATAGAGAGGCCCAATAATAACCAGCCCTCAAAATCTTGTCAGCAGTGGACTTCCAATATAAGTGTCCTCCACAGTCCCCTGCATGGAACTCTTTCATGATGCTGTTAGTTTCATTCATAGTCAAACAATTAAGCAATATTCCTTCGTGATTTTTCCAAAACAAGGCACCATCTATGACACAAAACTTTGATGATTTCATCCTTAAAAATATTTTCTTGGTCCTGGACAATCCTGGGGGAGCACACGGGTTTAACAATACAAAGCAAATATCAGCATACCATGGGGATTGCAAAATGGTTTCACCGATCTGTGGAGTCGCCAAATCCGGTTCATTGTCCAGTTGATTAATGTCTAAGGCTTGGAAATTTGTTCCAGACATTAGTTTGGCTAAACCTTGTCCTTTTATCAACTTGGTAGGTTTTATCTCAATGTCATATTCCAGAATGCTGGCAATCCACTTGCCTCTTTTTCCTTCTAGTCCCTCTTGAGTTAATATATCTTTTACAACAGAGTTTGGGACATAGGCAATCACATGGGAGTATAAGATGTAAATTCTGAAGTCTTTGATGGCCTTGACGAGGGCATAAGCCTGCTTATACATAGTCTGATATTTCAAAGGTGCATCTCTTAAAGCTCGACTAAAGAAATCAATTGGCTTTCATTACCTTGACCATCCTTTTGCAAAAGGACAACGGCTATGGTGTGCTCAGATGCAAAAGAAAAAATGATAAAAACTTTGTCGAATTGCGCACTGGTGAGGACAAGCATTTGAGTCAAGGCAGTTTTGACACTCTCAAAATCTTGCTTGGTTTCAAGAGACCATTTTACCTTGGCATCCTTTTTTAACATATTGCTCAATAGCATTATCAGCTCGGCTAGGTTTGGGATAAATCTCCTTAGGAAATTGACCTTTCCAAGGAATGCTTGCAGCTCTTTTATGTTTCTTGGATATGGGATTTGGAGGATAGCTTGAATTCTTTCAGGATCAATTCTAATCCCATATTTTGATATGATATGGCCTAGAAGCTTGCCTTCCTCGAGGGTAAAGAGTGACTTCTTAGGATTCAAGGAAATGTCATATTTCCTACATGTCATGAAAAATTGCCTTAGATGCTTAAGCTGCTCTTGGTCAGATTTGGAGAAAGAGGTTAGGTCATACAGGTAAGCAACAAGGAAATCATGTATCTCCTTTCCAAATGCAATATCCATTGCCCTTTGAAAGGTAGCACCAACGTTCTTTAGCCCAAAAGGCATTTTAACATACTTAAATGTTCCCCACGGCGTGGTAAAGGCTATCTTATCTTGGTCATCCGGGTGAACAAGTATCTGATTAAATCCTGAAAATCCATCTAGTAAAGAAATTCTAGATGACCCCACTACTCTTTGCAGGATATGGTCCATTTTGGGCAAAGGATAGTGGTCTTTTAGGGAGACCTGGTTTAAATTTCTCAAGTCTACACACAGTCTGATCTCTCCTGATTTTTTCCTTGTGGGAACTAAATGGATACCATTCAAAAATCTGATGGTGCAATGATACCTGCTCTAAAACATTTTCTTTATTTCTTTTCAATGAGGGAAAGAAGCATGGGTTGATTCTCTAAGTTTCTGTTTGAAATGGTTTTTGATTTGGTTTAAGGGAATGGTGTGTTGAATTACTGAGGTGTCGTAGGACTTCAAGTCCTCATAACTCCAAGAAAATACATCTTGGAATTCTTTGAACAGATC
The DNA here is from genome assembly GCA_000404065.3 of Pinus taeda. Classification (NCBI taxonomy): domain Eukaryota; kingdom Viridiplantae; phylum Streptophyta; class Pinopsida; order Pinales; family Pinaceae; genus Pinus; species Pinus taeda. The sequence goes on from APFE031155019.1 coordinate 11,022, forward strand.
GACATATTTTGGTTTTTGATGAAGGGGCAGATTTTTGGATAATTTAATCTTTTGGGCTTGTCTGTTGTTCCTATGTTATGTTCTTCAATAGCAGCATTTATAGGCTTCATTTTTGGTTTATTCGGAACATCATTATCATCAAACATGTCTTCTAATGGAGTTAGTCCAGCAGGCAAAAAGTTATCCTTTAGGTCAATGAACTCAGCCTCAGCTTTGGTTGTTTCTTCTAAATGCATATGTTTCAGCTCTTGTATGTTTGCATTGTCAAAAATAGTTGGGTTAAGGATTTGTTTAGCTGTTGCAGCTGTTACAGCCTGTTGATTTTCTTCTATTAGCTGTTGGGAATCGTTCATGGCATCCATGTCAACGTTTGTATTCGAAAATTCGCCCTCAAGAGTGAGGAAATTGTTAATCTCGGCATCATTTTGAAACACTTGCCAATATTTAACATTTTTAGGGACCGAGGGTCTATTTTTTATCTCAGTAGTGAAATGGTGATTTGGCTCAAAGGGAAGCTTGCATGTACTAGCAAAAGTTGCTAGGCTGTGAGCATGAATATTATGGTCTCTTGAAATTTTGGCAAGCTTGGATTCAATGAAAGAATTGAGTATTTCTGTGGCAACAGCCCTATAAGCTCTCATTCTATTGTCATTGGTAACAAAGTTATCTTTAATTTGTTGTATAATTAAATCAGAGTCACCTAGAATGGACACTTTTGCAGCTCCTAGGGCTTTGAGCAATTTAAGGCCTAAGAGGAGAGCCTCATACTCTGCCATGTTATTGGTACATCTGAAATTTAATCTATAGGCATGGCCTTCTGCATGATCATCATGTGTATTGTGAATCCATACCCCTGCCCCTGCTCCTAACTTATTGACAGAACCATCAAACTCTAGATACCATGTAATTTCTTGTTTTTGGTTTGTATCAAGAGTTTCAGTCATTTTAGAATCGGGCAGATCTAAAATTTTTGTTTGAAGGGGTTCTTCTTGTTTACTGGCTGCCTCGACTGTTGAAACTATTTCATGGGCATGGGCAACCGATTCTTCACTTATGCGTGTCTCTAGCTCTAAAGCTAAAGGGTTCTCATTATTTGGAGGATTGTTGTCATCATTAGACAAAATAAAAGAATCCATATCAGAATGGATTGAGTAGATTGGAAATTTTTGGGGCTTTTCCTCATTACTTACCACATACTTCATCAGTGTTTCCCTGTACAGTCTCTTTGGTTGCCCAAAGACAGATATAGTGGCATAAGAGAGGTCAAGTTGGAGGGATCCTTGGAGTTTTCCTCCCCATGATCTTGATAGGAGCATGCCATATTTTGTTGGGATGTCAGCAACTACTACGTCCATCAGGATTGTCTTGTTGGGAAACTGGACTAAAGACACACAAAGGTCTTTGATTAAGCTTAAACACTTGACTTGACTTGAGTCAAAGGAGTATAGATTTTTGTAGGGTCTTGTGACATCAAGGTTTAGCTTTTCCATTACAGCTTTGGGCATAAGGTTATGTGAGGCACCTGAGTCAAACATAGCATTATGCAAGATTTTGTCATGTATGTGCAGGCTGACATAAAAGGGTGGAACATATCCATATATTGGTTTCCCATTAAC
>APFE031155019.1:13565-24732 GCA_000404065.3 Pinus taeda
CTCTGCCATGTTATTAGTACATCTGAAATTTAATCTATAGGCATGGCCTTGTGCATGATTATCATGTGTATTATGAATCCATACCCCTGCCCCTGCTCCTAACTTAGTAGCAGAACCATCAAACTCTAAACACCATGTGATTTCTTGTTTATGGTTTGTATCAAGAGTTTCAGTTATTTGAGGATTGGGAAGAGTTACGAGTTACAATTTCTGTTTCGGGAGGTTCTTCTTGTTTGTTGGTTGCTTTGACTGTTGTGACAGTTTCATGGGTATTGGCAAATTAGGAAAAACCTGTTAAGTTAGGAAAAATCCTTGCATTAGCAGTAACAGATTTTTCCTTGTCAAGAGTGTTTTCTGAGTTTTCTTTTTGAATGTCAACGTTATGATGAATGACAGCTTGTGGTATGTCTGCTTTGGGCAGATTTTTAGAAATGATGCTCCCCTCTTCTTTTGAGGAAGAAGGAGGCAGAGGCTGTTCAATAGAAGACTGCACGTCTGTCATGTCCTCTACAATTACTTGGTGCGGGTTTAGGATAGTCATATCAGCTGGTTCCGATATGATCAGCTTGCCTTTAATTTTGTTGGGTTGTTTGCTCTCTTTTGTTCTGCTAGGTGCAGGGACATCAATGGTCCTTGTTCTCAACTTGTATTGTTTGTGTACCTCATACACAGCAGTATCATAACCTTGTTTAAAATCAAAAGACTCACCAGACTTAGTCTGAAATTGATTCACATCTTGGTAGTCCTGGTCTTCTTGAGTCAAAAAAATTTGTTGCTCATTTTTTGAATCTATCAAGTTCATGTGAGTCTCCTCTATTGGCTCACTGGATGCGGATGCTTCCACATAGTTTTCTTGGAAAGGAGGCCTAATATCATGGTTGGGACTAGCCCTTCCAGCGTTTGGGTTTTGAGTTTTTCTGAAATTTGGGTTCCTTATGGCATTGGGCCACTATCCTTCCCATGATGTTTTCCTCTCAACATTCTCTACTCTGTCTCCCAGCCTATGGATGCCACTGATAATAGCATCTAGCTTCTGGTCGAAGGCTGAGGGTTCTTCCTTGAAGGTGGTTCTTCTCTCCGTTCTTGCTCTGTTCCTTTTGGCAATTAGATTTGCCTCCACACTAACAGCAACATTTTGCATCTATGCAAGGATTTGGGGGGCTCTTTCCCTTAACTGATAAGCCATTTCGGCATCAAAACCATCGGGGAATTTGTACAAAGAGATATCAGGTGGAGGTCTTAAGTTTTATGGTATTGCATTATAAACATTGTTAAATCTTGCACAATAGTCGAAGACAGTCTCCTGAGGGCCTCTTTTGATGTTGTCATATTTAGATAGTATGTGCAAGGGGTCTTTCTTTTTCTCCCATCTGTTGATAAACGACTGGTATAAGGCTTCTGGGTCTCCTATGGAATTGGCTGGGAGTGCTCTAAACCAAGTCTTAACGTCGCCTGTTAGACTTTGAACAAAAATTTTCATCCTCGCGCTATCATCATCAATCTCATAACTCTCAAAGTAGTCCTGCATTTTCTTTGTATGCTGAAGGGTTGTGGAGGCAGTTGTGCCATCAAAATAAGTTATTTTGGTCTAATAATCCTAAGGCATGGCCCTGGGATTAGCAGGTAGGTGTAAAAGTGCATATCTTTTAGCCATGTTGACAGGGATAAGGGGAACAACAGGGATGAGAGGAACAAATGGGGTAATAGGAGTAGTAGTGGTAGTATGAGTAAAGGATTGAGGTGTAGAAGAGGTGCCTAGAGAAGTGGATGATGAACAAGGGGAAGTTGGGGTTGACCGAAATAAGACTTTGACAGGGGTTGGAACACAGCTTGGCTGGACTGTTTCAGGACTAGATGCAGTAAGATCTTCTTGTTGCTCTTGTTTTCTAATGATCTTAGGGATTAAATTTGGATTTTCAAAAGCAGCTGGGCGATTTGGGTCTCGGTTTGACCTTGTATAGCGTGGATTTGTCTTGGGAGCCAGCTTCTAGGTTGTTTCTTGAGGAATTTTCTAAGAATACTCGTTAAACAGAAACTTTCTTCCACATTTGAGCTTCAGATTGTATTTGTGAGATTAACTGAGCCGGTCCCCAGCGGAGCCGCCATTATGTTATCACTCAGGTTGTCCCGAAGCTCTTGAAGGGATACAGCCGAGGTAACCACAAACCAATATTTGAATTGCAGGTTCTAGCCCACCTGCAATGAGAGAGGGCTCTCTCCTAATGATTTAGCTTTGTTGATGATGATCTTAGGCTAGCTATTGGGTTCAAGGAGTTTTGATTTTTTTGTTTGGGTGGAAGAAGGTATGCTTTCAAGCCAGAGAGGCAAGGGATAGTGTGATAAGTTTCAAACCATTGGGCATGGAGTCATGGATTAAGGCTTGCTGTTGTGTTTTCTTGGTCACAAGAGGATTATAGAGCAGGATAGCTACACATGAAACAATACCAATTGCTGAAAAGACGGAATGAAAGTCAGAGATGAAAGGCAATTAAAAATCTTTCATTAGCTAACAGAGAAGGGAGGTGAATGAATGGTTATCTAGGAGCAGTTACGAATTCCTAACTAACATTCATATGTGAAAGAAACAACGTAAATATGATCATTTAAGCATGCATATTCATAACTATTCCTGATGAAAACTTGTAGAAATCACAAAAATTGAGCATAGGGTGCTGCCAAGCAAATCCTAAACTATTCTTCCTTTCTGTAATTTTAGATGGTAGAACATAGATGATAAAACAAACGTGAAAAACTAAACAGAGTTAGGGGACACTTATTGAACCATGTAGAGGCACAGGAATTCCATAGTCACTCTTCAGCCAATTAAACACAACAGACAGTTTCAAAATCCATGCATTTCAGCAGTCTTTGATTATAGAAGCTTTCACAGTATACAGTGCGGGTCTCCACTTAGGACAGTTTCACCAATTAAACAACCAACCAACCAACCAACCCCTATTACATTGTTCAGGGTTGTATTTATAGGCAAAAAAATATGAAGATACTTATTACAACCGACCTAAACAGGTCTGCGGGAAGAAGCTTTCTAACCCTAAAACCAGTGCTAAAATTTAATGCAAGTAAATATCTATTGAGCTGTGCCAGAGGCAGCTGGATCAAAATGAGTTTAATGTGGTCCTCAGTGGCTTGATGCAGTGCTTCTGTAGTATATGTGCCTTGGGTTTTGATCCACTGGTTTTATGAGAGTTAATGTACAATAACTAATATTTGAGAATTTTAAGTGACTTCACTATTTTCTTTGACTTTGAGGGAGGCTTTTAATTTTCACCTACTTCGGGCCACTGATAAAATATTCAGTGATACACTTCACCGGAACTTGATACTCTTTGGCATTTAATTTGTCTTCATCCTTCCTCTGATACTCTTTGGCAATTAAATTGGAACACTCTCTTTCTGCTGATAAGCTTGAAACTGCAAAATCGGCCTTCTTCTGCTTTTGTTTTGATAAAACTATAAAATCGGCTCTTTTTGGCTCTTTTTCGGCGCAAAACGGCTGCAGAATCAAAATATTCCCTAGAGATTCCCCACTTTGGCCCATTTCCTGTAGCGATGCGCATCGAAAACTGCCTCTGATTTTGAATTTGGGCTTCCGAAGGCTCAATTTTGCGCTTGCGCATTTTTTCAGCTGCTGACGTCAGCATGATGTCAGTGGTACAGCGGATGACGTCAGTAGTGGGACCCTTTTGTATGGTGATGACGTCAGCATGATGACATGGTAGTACAACAGTGATGACGTGGCAGTACGGTGACAGGGTGACGCGGCAGGAAGGGGTGAGGTGGAGGCGATGTGGCAGGTGACACGGCAGGATGACGCAGCGCCCACGTCACCCAACGGGAGAGCGGTAAGCGGTTGCCGTTGGACCGCTTTTGGTACGGGGGTGGCATTTGTCAGGGGCGACTCGATGCAATGGGATGCCGCCAGTTGTCCCGTGTATGACGGTAAAACTGTCAGCCATCGGGTGCTAACTAACCATCATAAAGGGGCGCCCGATATGTATGAGGGCTGTCGGATCTGGGAGGGATGATCCGATGGTGGACGGGAGGGGAAGATGGTCGGGGTTTAGTGAAACAGCGCACGCGTTACACCATGAATTATTTGTGGCCGCGGGTGGGTTTGAACTTTAGGTTAACGATTAATATGTTTCGGCGCGTTGGTTATTTATTAATCAAACATTAATAAATCCCAAAAATGCAATGCGCGGGAGTTGGTTAATGCATTTGGAGGGGTTTTTTGTGTTTTCGAAGGAGTCCAAACACCTCGGAGGGGAAATTTATGCAGAGATGAGGGTTCTTACAAAGATCCAGGTGAACTTAGTAATTCCCAAGGAGATATTTATGGTTATGTTTCGACCAGACGGAGGGGATATTTACATAGGGGAATTATTAACATAGTTTTAGTAAGGGGAAGGGAAATAGATAGGGATTTACATAATAATGTGAGGAGTTAATATGAAAATGACAAGAAAGCGCTAAGTCTTAGAGATCTTAGGCTTTAAAGGGGAGATAGAACTTTGTAGAGAAAGTATGGATCCTCCTTGAGTAAAGAAGATCTTTACCAAGGCAGATGATATGGAAAATGATGAAACTAAGAGATATCAAGAAGATCTTGACCTCTTTAGGGGAAGTTAGTAAATGATTTAGGGAATAATGAAGGAGGGGAAGGTTATTCATGCCTCGCTTGAGTTCCTCCATATGAAACTTCCTGATGATTGTGACCTAAATAGATATGACACTTGAAAAAATAAAATTGATCACTAATCGATAAATTGCAACCTCAAAACTACCTACCCAGCCTACTTACCTAGCATTTTTTCTTCTTTTAGTTTGGGGCACTTAGACTTGCAGACCCAGCTTTTCAACTTTTTCTTTTGCACTATCCTCCTATCTATATCTACATTTATTTCTTCCATGGGCTCAGATTAGGCTTTTGAGCACCCTTGCTTCTCTACCTATCTAAGAATCTGCCAAGATTAAGCCGTTTGGACAGATTATTCATTCTCTATATTCTAAAACAGGAAATTGAAACCTAGGGAGACCAAGATTAAACTATTTGGACCTCCCTTTAGCTGAAAATTGTACAAAAATGGAATAACTCTTCAAAATTGGAATGCAGCAGTTGAACTTAGACTAGCACACATTCATGACCTCCTTCTTTGGTGTTTGTTAGCAAATATGGAGCATTGCAGTATGAAAAGTATGACATATTTGGCCTGTAAAAGTGTCAATCATGAAATATTAGTAACCTACTGCAGCAGGAGGCTAACACCTGCTACTCCACATCAGGGCTCCTATAGCAAGGTCTCATCAAAGAGATTGGGTACCTCAAGGATCCTGCCCGTCTTCCTTGGTCTGATCACTCTATATCGCCCCACCTCCTACCTGGAGGTATGGCTGCATGTGATCCCTCTGCCCAGCTGGCTCATAGCTTCCCCCTACTCGAGGTCTCTGCATGAGTCGATTTCTCTACTCGATCTCCTCTCAACTTCCCCTATTGTGGTTGCTCCACAATCCCCTGAAGCTGCTCCACCAATCATGGCTCCTCCACAATTGTCTGAGACTTCTTCTGGCGTTGCACGTTGAGAGGTAATTTACTCTCCCTCTCAACCACCAAGTATCTAACCTTTTCCTTGCTCCTCAAGGATTTGCATGCATCTTGTACCTCAAGTGCATATAGGTTCTTGGCTAGCACATCAATCTATTTCCACTTTCTCGCCGTCACAAAATTTTCTCGAAAAAAGAATTGATTTTAAATCAGTGATATCTCCCTCATCCAAACTCCAATTCAGCTGATTTTTTTTTTGCTTTGGGTACTTTTCTGCAAGGAATCCAAATATGCTACTTGTTTCTAAAAATTTTGTACAAAATTTTTAGATCTTCTCTGCAAACTCTTGGCCCAAAACCTAAAACTTTGAAATCTCCTCTTAGTATATTGTTCTTCCTCGATCACCTATGCTCCGATACCATGTAGAATTTTGTAGATTTTTTCCTACAAACTAGATAGATTTGATACCATGTAGAACTTTTTCTACAAATAAGCTAGCTCTGATACCATGTAGAAATTTCCCACTTGTAGATCAACCTGGTAATGCAATGTACTAAACCAAAACACTTGATCCACTTCTACAAAAAATTTAGCGAAAGCTTAATTAACCATAAGCAACATCAATAAGAACACATATAATTTATATGAAAGAATCAATCACACATAACATAGAAGAATTTACCCAGGGAAAGCACCTGCCTAAAACCCCATCTCTGTATTATCATACAAGTGGAAATATAATCCGGATATCACAAAGATTTAGCTCGGAAGCTATCCAGCTCTCAGTACAATCCCTCTACTACTCATAGACAGTCAAAGGCTTCTCACAAACCTTCTCCTTTTCCCTCTGATCCTCCTATTTCTATGCACAGTTTTTTCGAGGTCCTCCAGCTGCAACCTGTGTGATTCTCACCTCACACACATCACTGACCTCTGAAATAACTACACAAACCTGAAGGAGATAAATCCTCATCATGGATGAGATTCCTTTACAACAAAAATATTCATCCAACTGATATTACAGTGTCCCTTCTCTGATCTCAACTGGGTCTCTGTCTAAACTGACTTGCATCAGTTATCCATGAGAAAATACTTAGTTATCTGAAATAATAGTTGTCACATGCATGCAAGCATTAACAAACTATATATCATTAATTTAACAACTTGTTAAATTAATCTAACTGAACTTGACTAAGTTAAACTAAGTCAACTGATCCTCTCATTATAGAACTCATCCTTAATTCCTCAATCAATGGAGAAAATCAAGGACACATTCCCCAATCAGTGGAGAAATAATTTCATGTTCTCACAAAGACTTCAAGTTTTCTTTCCTTAACTAATTAAATAATGGAGAATTAATTAATTAATATTCCAAACTGTTGGTAAGACCAAATTCAAATTTTGCTTCCTATTTTAGACCAGTGACTATCTAAAAATAGGAATCCAACTTGAACTGCTAAAAATATAACTTTTATTTTTAGCACTTCCATTTTTCATTCCCTGTTTCCCAATCCAGCACTGATTCCCAAACTGTTATTTTTAGTAGTGTTATTTTTAGTGCTTTTATTTTTTGCAATTTCTTGTTGCCAATTTTCAACAACTCCTCCCCATCGGGTTTGAGTTCATAGCCCTCCAAGTCCCCATACCGACTCCTCTCCTGGTTCTTTTGATTTGTCATATGATTCTGAGCCTCCATCACGATATATCATCACCATGTCTAGACCCACAACTAGTGCAGGAACCCAACCTAGCATTCGCTCTGATTCTATCCCGGTGGTCACATTAAGTGGAACACTCTTAGGAACTATTCCAGCAGTCCCCATACTTCCCTTCATGGCTGGGTTAAGTCTACCTGATTTTAACTAGTTGATAAACGACGCCATACACCATGATTCTGGTTGGACCTCTATGCTAACAAAGCTTCCTTTAGACATCACAAAGTTTGAGGGTAATTTTGGAGAGGATCCTACCAACCATGTTCACTCTTTCCACATGTGGTGTTTGTCCAACTCCATTACCGATGACTCCGTTCGTCTTCGGCTCTTCCAATGCACGCTCACTGGAGACGCTGCAAAATGGCATGTAGACCAGCCCGCTACATCTCATTCTGTTTTCATGATGCCTTCTGAAGTGTTCCTCTCATATTTTGAGTTACCTCTTAGGTATGACACTGGTACGGAGCTATTGACATCATTTCGTCAGTCCTCCACCACTCGCCTTTCTGACCATGTTCAAGAGTGGCGTCAAAGGAATAACACATGTTGTGCCCTATCCTTCAAAGGTTGTTTCTACCTATATTGGTTTCTTTAGGAGCATTTTGATCACCCATTGGATAAGATGTTGCGTCCCATTTTCCTTAGACAGAGGAAGAATCTCTACAAACCACTCTAAGATATGACCTCATTTACGCGCAATCCGGTTATGTCTATACTGTCATTCTAGACCTCCCTTGTCCTGGAAGTGCCAAGATATAAAGGGCATCTCATGCCACTGACGGTATCGTTGGAACCCTTTCACACCTTTCACCATATACTCAAAAAATTTATGGTTATCTGCAAGGGGGCACCATTTCCTCTGATACTCATGCCCTCCTGCTAGCAACATGTTTTGAGGGCCCCCAACCTTATTAATAAATTTTAATGATGCTTCGACACAACTTTTCTTTTTCAATTTTTAGGAGTTGAGAAAAAGCTTAAGGTGACTGCACTCGCCTTCGATTTTTAATGAGCCTGAAGTGACAAGTGCTCAGATGGAATTTTTCTTTTAAGGAATCGAAAAGGAACGAAAGTGACTACTCTGGAAATCTAGACAGAGGGATTACCAAACTAGTCGCAAAACTGCAATATACACCTTGGTGATAAATTAAAGATAAATTACCAAGGACTTATGTACGACAATCAATCTTCCTGAATGTTGTGTTCAGTGCACTGTGATCGATAGGGCGGCAGACACGGCTTCCTACGGATAAAGAATATAAGCCTATTGTGGTCTCCCAATATATACTCAACGGTACGAGGAGCACAAGTTCGTGCTAACACTTGTCATATCAAAGACAAGGAATCACCCAACATTTGATGAAAATGATAGTTACTAGATTTTACGATGTTGAAACACCTCTCTAGCCTAGACCTCTAGATGTGTTGTGTTAGGTTCCAAAGCGTTGCTAAGTTCATTGAGATTTGTTTTAGAGTTGATCTTGTTTAGAAGTTTGTCTTTCAAGGTTCACCGTGTGATGTGGATGTAAATTCCTAAATATGCAATCTAAACTATCGTTATTTATTTTTAGCAATGAAAATCCTAGCTACTAAGGAATGAAGATTACGGTTCTTTCAAACAAAGAGCAAAGAGCACACACTAAATGCACTTTTCCTAAATCATTTTTCACACACAGTTTAAATTCAATTGCAAATGCATGTATTTTTTTCGTTTCCCTTTAATGTGAAGAATGCCAAAAACGAAAACTAAGTATAGATTTGAAATATTTTCTTTAAAGTGACATTTCGACAATTTCTTTTTCAAAATTAAAGGAAGACTTAAACGAAAGTTTTCAATTTTGAATAGAAGATGCTTTTGACACTTTAAATACCAACAAATCAAATCAAATACATGAAAAAAGGTTCAATCGATGATCTAGAGAAAGAAGACTTTACTACACTCCTCTTTTTGACACAAAACGACAGTTACGAGACTTTTTTGCATCAAAATGACAGTTCGGTTTAAGCTACTTTTTGACAAAGGATAGTAAATGATGGACTAATACACAAAAACATTTACCAATCCTACTCAATGGAGGCTGAACTATGTAAAGCAAGGAGGCTTCAACAATGAGATACTATTCATAAGCAGTAAAACAACTAAACAGAGCTGAAAATAAGGACAAAAAACACCCATATTTCAAGGAGAGAAATGGGATTACTTAGTCATCGCACTTGTGCTTAAAATAAATAGGGATGCATCTCACCTGCTACACTCAGGAGGTGTGATGCATACTGGCTTCCAGTTACAGACAGTTCGATGGGCGAGGGAGCACAAATGAGGTGGGTTTTAGCTCAAGTTTGAGGCTAATTTCAATGAGTTAAGCTGAGCTATTATGAACAGTAAAGAACAAAGTACAGGGATATGATCTTGGGAGGTTACTGATTACCAAAAGGGCATCTAGAATGCTTGTAAGTTAGATGTTCAAATCATAAACTAAACTAGAGATTGACTGAAGCAACATTCATCTACTTTGCAATTGTAGAGCAAGAGTAGTTCGAAGGCTATCTAACTAACTTTGGGCTTCGTCTATAATTTATAAAACAAACAATCAACAACAAACAAACAAAATATTTGTTCTCCAGTGGAGTCGCCATTCTGTTTCCGGGAAAACTAGTGTCTTTTCGATCTGCTAGTCCCACTAGGATTGGCAACTCTCCTAGAAACAAACAATCAAAGCAATTTGTGATTTCCTTTATGTATGATAGATAAGAGAGAAGCAAAGGGACCAACCTGGATCTTCTGCTTGACTCCTTACTTTATTTCTCTCTCTCTCGATAGAGCTTGAAACTCCTCTCCTACTTGTCTCGCTTAAAGAATACATGTAGAAACAAAGTAACAAAACACCATCAAAGCATCTTGATCTATTATATCATAAACAATGTGAAATCGGAAATACATTGAACATACAATGGCATTCACAAATAACAAGATTCACAAGTACACAATTGTATGGAGGAAAACTCAAAGAAATTTATTAAAATAGAAGGGAGAATTACAACCCAGCTGTTTGATCCAGAATCATCCTCCCAGCATCAAAGCCCTCTTCACCTCATGAAAAGCAGGATCACCCAAAAATACAATTCTCCTTTTCAAAGACAAACTATCAGCACTTCCTTACAAATTACAAAATTCCAGCCTCCGCATCTCTCAGATGAGGGATCCATTTATAGATGTCTACAAGGGTGTGAGTAATCTCTGGGTTTTTGATTAGTGTCATTCCACTTGTAGTTCTTGGTTCCACTTGGATATTTCTTAGATCTCTTACTCATCCTTGGGCACATTCAGAGAGGCAAGTGTCATAGGAGAAGTTTCTAGAAGATTCCATGATCATCCACTTAGAAAACTGTCTTAGTCATTTTTCCATTCATGCTCATCGCACCCCACAGAAGGCCTCTTCAGTATGCATCACACCTGGATAGTGTAGGAGTCAGTATGCATTGTACCCTGATAGTGGAGCAATTAGTATGGTCCAGTTTTGGCCAGTTCTGAGTAGGTTTTCAGGTGGAACTTCTGGGGAATGATGTAATCAGTTGACTATGATATTTTAGGGTATGAAACAACACTTTTAGGGGTTAAAGATCCCTTGGTCTATCGACATATAATATTGGGGTTGCAGTGCCCAAATATGTCTATAACACCTTCTTTGACTCAGAATCATTTCCTTGTGATGCTAGAACATAAGGAAATTCCTCTGTAGGTGAGGAAAACGTACCAATGGCTTCTTCCACTAATTGTTCTTTTGGAGTGGTAGATAGAGATGAACTTTCTTCATCTTCCTAATGAAGTGGAAAGACTTCATTGTCTCCTACAGTGGATGGACTTCAAATTGAAGGACTGCTCCTCTTC
>APFE031155019.1:71430-96897 GCA_000404065.3 Pinus taeda
AATAAAAAAAATATAAGAAATGGTTGGCGGGCCACCAACCCCACCAAATAACAACATATATAAATATATAATACATGGTGGCAGGCGGTAAAATACCACCACCGCACATGCCACATGGATTTTATATAATAAAAAAGGGATTGTGGGGTAGGCCACCCTCAATGGACCCGCGAAATGTTACAACCATTGAACTATATGTGACCGCTAACAAATCTTAACCACCAGCCCGATTAACAACACCGGTTCCAAAATTCAACGTGCGAGAACTTTAACAGGCCAACAATTGAACTGAATGGGGTTCGCAACCAGAACCACCGTCGAGCTAGGTGACTCTACCATAAATGAGCCACAACTCGTTCTGTGGTGGCTTCCTCACCCAAACATTATAAAAACCCTCTCATTCAGTCAACCAGGAAGGGAAGCAGAGGTGAAGTTCGAAGCCCAGAGCTGCAAAACCACAATCCGGGTGGAACTAGAAGCAGGCCCAGGGTTGGAACCCTCAACACTCCTCTATGCCTTTTTGTGCTTAAATATTGATAGGTGCTTGATCAAAATTTCACTATGATAGTGATAGCTCAAAAAATAAAAATAAACATGGCTACCAACTTCTTGGCTGAGGGTACCTGCTGCTTCCAATAAAACATCCACCTTATCTGTCCTCTACCACTTGCTTTGTCTAGTTTCCATGGGGATTTTCTCCTTTGTTGCCATTGTTTTCTTTGGCCCTTTTGAACTTGTAGCTTTATCCCTGTTTATGATTAGTTATTTTAGTGGAATATTATCCACGTTTATGACTTCTTTGGCAAGGAAAGTTTTTTGTTTCAACTTTATATTCAATCTCAATTTGTTTAAGGGCATGGTGTGAGATTTTTTACCTCCTTTGAACATCTCAAATAGGGTGGGTTCTTTTTTGGATGGAAATTATTCATCTTGGTGTTCAGGCTCAACCCTTTTTCCTTTAGTTTTTCTCTGGTAGTTGGCCTTCTGTAGGGGAACCTTTAGTAGATGGATTTTCAGCATGAGAGGAATTCCTAGTAGGAGGAAAATTTGTAGTAGTAGGGTTTGCATTAGACTGTATTTTTCTAAGCCTACCACTTCTTGTAGAATAAACCTTAGGTATTTAGGAAAAAAAGGTGAGGGTTTCTCTTCCTTTTTTCAGCTTCTGGTTTGCATAGTGAGAGTGTCCTGAGAGGAGGTTCCTTCCTGAGGGTCTTGATTTGTTTGGTACCCTTTTTCTTTCCTAATTTAGACTTATGGGGCTAGGGTTGAAACCCTCTCCATAACACAATATGGCTCCATGTTTTTCTAGCCTTTGCCAACTAACATTCAATTAATAATTTAATTAAAGCCTTGTGATAAATGAAGTGTGGAGATGGGTTTGTCTTGGCCCAAACTGGATCATCCATATGCTTCAGACTTTCTACTAAAAAATAACATGCATTCATACTCAATTGTCCTCCTAGGTGAGCTAAGAAATGAAAATTGTATAATTTACCCAGTTAAAATTCCCTTCACATGTGAAATATGACTGGGTAATTCATAGTATCCCATGTCATTTGTCTTCCAACCAAGACCTTTGCACCCATTCCTTCCAATTCCTTTATTTGAACATGGCCATTAGGAAGAATGGGACATAAATCCCAACTAAAACATGACTCCTAAAGACACTTTCTCCATCTGTAGGAAGAGTTGTGACCTCTGAGATCAACTTCTCTATCACTTGGAACGGTATCCCTCCAACCTCCACAGGTTGAGCAACAAAACCATTGGAAAATTCTCATGCAACCTCATTGTGGAAGTGGGTGCATCATTTCAAAAATTCCTCCAATTCAACCTATTGAAACTATTGTTGAATGTCTAAGGAGATCTCAAGAATATCAAGTCCTTTTGGTTTATTTCTATTTTACCTCCTGCTTTCCTCATTTCCTTTAGAGTCTGAAGATCACACAAAAGAGAGGATCAGGGGCAGATCCTATATCTCAGCCAAGTAACTTGAACATAATGGTTTTCCAGTGATAAAAGATAACATAAATCACAATGACAATGAATAATTACTATATGGTGAAAAGAATGATCTTTCAGGAATGTGTGTTAGATAACTCATTGATGGGTAAAAGAACGACTAAACCCTTCGATGATTACAAAATAATCACATACCTCTTCGACGATGGAAAACACTCTTTCAACACATACATTTCACCTTTGGATTTATCGTAGAATGACTGGGTAATCATTATTCCATTGCTGACGTGGTACATGTCGTAGCATTTAAAAAATTGAAATTGAAAAATTAGTTTTGGCACTCATACTCCAGTTACCAGTAAATACCTGATAACACTCAATCTCCCATTGCTAATGTATTTCTCTAAAAACATTATTGAACTCACAAAAGTGCTGATAGTCTCATTATTTACATCGTTTCCTATTTATTACAAATATTAATTTGAGACTGTAATAGTCAACATCTCTTAAAATTTTTGAAAATTAAATAAAATATGATAACACCTATGACCTATTTGGGTGTTAGCTTGTGAATCAAACAAACATTTTTAAATTGATGACTGTTTAATCTGTAGTAGAAAATTGAGCATGCCAATCTTATAAAATCCCTTTTTGGCTCCAAATTTAGAATTTCACTGTTTTTATTTTTGAAGAACAAATTATAAAAATGATCATGTACCATGACCAACCATCGATGCTCCAGGTGCTTCAAAACATTCAATAGCAAAAACCCCAATAATTTTTTATGGTTGAAAAATATTTGATTTTGATTTAGTTGTGTAAGGTTGACCTACAACCTATTGGCTCCCATTAGGGATAGCGCTTTCCCTGTAAACTGCTAAGAACCATAGACGTTGCCCTTTGTTGGGCATGGAGTCCAATTCTGTAAATCTTATAATTCAAAATCTCTCTGAAATTGGTTTCAACTCGAATTGCTTCTGTTATTCATCAATTAAACAGCTGAACTGAAAAATTGTAACTGAAAATAAAATGCTCAACACCTAAGATTATTTATATACAAATCCTACTTATATACAAAGTTCAATTCCTTAAGCAAAATCCACCTTCCAATGATACCAGCTTAACATCTGAGTGCTAGACAATAAATTTGATACATACCCCACTACTGATAATTGTCACTGACCAAATAAAGATGCCATGTAGTCAACTATTGAATCATAAATTTGATGATAAAAAATTGTAGCTTCTTCCCTTTCTTCAATAATTTCAAGAAATGAATCCTTTTGCAAAGGGAAGCCACAGAAACTACTTAAATTTTCAACCATGGGATCTTCATGGAAAGGTTGTTTTTGGTCATCTTATTTCCATTTTCCCATAAGAAAATCTTCTTGGAAATTTACAATAGAATTTTCCTCCTCTAAACTGTAGGTATCATAAATTGGAGAGTCTTCTAAGGAATCAAAATCCTCATGTGAAAGTTAAGTATCATAAACAAGAGCACCAGAAAATATAAAAAATATGACCTGTACTTCTTCTTTTTATGGTTTGAGCTCGTCAAAAGAGAATACAGAGTTTTCCATTTGCAACTAGAAACAAAAAAACCAAAGTGGAATAGATAGGTGAAGATTTACAACCAAATGTTGAGTCTTGTCACCTTCAAGTATTAGCTCACAATATTATCAAAACCCGACGGAAAAATCTTCTAATCTCTTCCCCAACAACGATGCCAGTTTTATTTTGTTTCCACGGATAGATTTTAAAGATATAGGGGAACCAGTGCCCGGGACATCTAAAGATTGATAAAAATAGTTAAAAATAGTGGCTGAAGCAGTAGAGCATGAGGGTTTGCAACAAAGTTTCTAATTCTGCAACAGTCACCTCCGAAACAAAATGAAAAGGAAACTTTGAGTATTTTAATTTCTTTGTATCAAACGAGTGGTTTGAAGAGAAATAAAGATGACAAAGTTTAATGCACACCATTAAGAATCCAAAACGAAACTTCTGCGGAAATAATGATGACAAAATAAAAAATTGTGAATGAGTTCCTGGACATGAAGTGCTTCATTAAGGGTTTGAATATTAACTAACATGAGTACAATTATTTAAATTCATGAAAAATTAGCATGAAACAACCAATGCATCTTACATCATCCAAGAGAGGAAAAATATAGATGAATTTTGAATCACAAGAGAAAAATAATATTTGCAACTAACCCAAAAGCTAAAATTAAAATTCTTTTGTATTCTTTGATTTCAGAAAAAATTTCTAATTACAAGGGAATCAAAACTCCAACACAAATTTCATACTTTTATTTTCCCTCCTAATATAAATGTCTAGCTCACTTAATCACGACCCCAGCAAAACTTTCAGACTTTTATTTTCCCTCCTAATATAAAAATCTCACTTACTTTCCAAAAAGACACAGCTCAAATTACAGAGGAGACGAACGAGTAGGCCAAAGCAAAGAAACAAGCAGAAGTTGCTTCTACTTCAACTCAGTCAAGTAAATCTCCATTCATTGACCTCAAACAAGAATGGGAACAATTCAACAAAAGGCTCCACAAAAATACAAACCCTAAGCAAACATCTCGAATGAAAACTCCTAAGCAAACCCAACATAAGTCGAATCCAGAAACAACAGAGGAAAGATCTACGGACACTCAGGACCTTGAGATTATTCCTATTACTCCCACTTCAGAAATTGTTTTAAGAATTAAGGAAACACCTCCTCTAGATGTATTCTATAGTCCTACCCACAAAGTTGTAGTCAAAAGACAAAGGAAGAAAATAAAATTGGGCATTGTGGATGTTGCGACTCTGGAAAATGAGCCAATGGACATCGTATGGAATGACTCGCCTATCGATCCATCTGAGAATCTCACAAAGCTATTGCAATTTGTAGGAGCCTATGCCACAACAACTATTGATAAGGCAACATAGGTCCAAATGCTCCTCAAGGAAAAGGAACATAGAATTTTGTTGCTAGAACAACAATTAGCCCAAGAAAAATCTAATCAGCAAGAAGAATTACAAGTAGCCCAGCTCCAAAACGAATTCGAACAAATGAGAATACAACATCAAGCCAACTTAATAGAAAAAGGTTTGCAGATACAATCCATGATAGATAAACTTAAAGAAAATCTGCAAACCAATGAATTCATCAAGGAAGCACTCAACCTCAATTCCTTACTAATGCAACGAAAGGAAGTATTTTAGTGAAACAATTAAACAAGATGAATTGGGAGGCATACTGGCAGTTTTCAGTGAAACTACACGGCCAATGGATGACTCTAAGATGCTTAACAACATCTACACAAAATATGGTGCCAACACTAACAAATTCCATATTTGTTGGGCAGTTAAAATCTGTGATCAGCAAACTGCCTCAGCTCAAGCCCATGACTGATATTTGACCTTAGAGATCAAGTTCAAAGGAGCTAGTCATTAATTTAGTTTTATTTTTGCATATTCTGAGGGAGGTTGTTTGAAACCTCCTCAATTATTTTTGTAATAATCTATTTTAAGACATATATTTTAGTATTTAAACCCCTCTCATGCATTTAGAGAGGGGTACAAAAAGTTTATCAATTTTTTTTTTCAAGACATTGAACTTCTGTACTTTTGAGGGGGTTTTGATGAAATGAATGGAACAAGATCTATTTTCTTTAAATATCTAGCATGCTCTACTGAAATGCACGTTTGTACTCTTAGAATGTGTTGGATTGATTGAAATTGGGTTAATATTGATGAAGAACATGAGAAGGACTTATCATATATGGTACTTTTATCTTATGATCATGTTTTATTTGTGTATCAAGAAATACTTATTCTTTCAATTGATTTCTGTATGAAAGTCTGAATTAGATTTTTAGCATTATTACACTTCTATATGATGTTAGCTCTGATTCTGTTGTGAATACATGAATGATTTTATATGTGATATATTTTTCTCAATTGTTTTGTCTAATTATTTATCCAAAACAATTGTTGAGCCCTGAAACTACGTCTCCTACACACTTTCCTAGACTTTTTCCCCTCACGTGGACCTCATAAGCTATCAAAAATCATTACATACTGAGTCTAAGAGAGCATTGAAATGGTTTTCTAACTATGTTTTTGTCTTTGCTATTTGAACTAGATTTTGTTCATGAGCTGCGGAATGCAGCCACTTTCCGCAGCCGTTTTTGTTAAACTCTAGGTTGCAGGTGTCATCAGGCAAAACATGGCACATGGGCAAGTTAGAAATGACCTAGACATGGATCAGGTCCTATTGGTTCAGCCGGATTCATTAAGGAAATCCATGGTCAATGGTGGTCAAATGGTGGTCCAGCGAAGGAGTCCTACGGTAACCGAACTATGTTTTCAAACACGTGAAGGATTCGTGGTTGTTTCTAGATCCCTGGGGTCATGTTGACACCTATAGACTACCCCACAATGTGAATCCAACAGCCACTCTGGATAGATTGAATAATCTTGGCAACAAGTATGCTAAGCTTATGGACATTGTCCTTTTACGTGTCTTCAGTTAAAGATATTTCATAGGAAAACAATTACGAATTTTTGTTATAAATAACGCATTTCTAAACACATAGAGTTAGTCTTTGTTGATGTAATTTTGTTGTTAAAGTTTACTACGCCGTGACACTAGTCCCATTGTGGTAACGAGAGGATTATTCCTCTGTTTTAAAATATAAAGAAGACTATGTTTTTATATGACTCCGTGAGCATAATTCTAGACTGATAGCCTGTTGACCAAGGCTGTGTAGAGGGCTCCTGCATGCTGAGGTTTCATTTTCCTTATTGCTGTAAATTTGTATGCATTGTTTCCTTATTTTCATTGCACATATTCCATAGTTATCCACCTGTGTGTATTACATTTGTTATGGTATTAACATTTCTTTTCTGTACATGATTTTTCAGCTCTGTATATTGTTGATAACACTGATTAGTGTATATGTGTTTCAAGATAGAGTAGGACCGAGCATTTTCATACAATTTTTGCAATAACTAGTGACATGGGATTAGCCTCTCTACCGACTTTTCTTTTCTTAGTTTTTTAATTCTAGTTATGCTTTGATTTTAGTTTTATTTACTTGCTTTGTTAGTTAGTTTAAATATTAGATTGCTCATATCATTGACATTATCTCCTAAAGCCATCGCTTAGACTACCTAGCGAGCTATCAGACTATGATTGATGTGATTTTATTTTAGTTTTACTTTTCTGCAATTAGATATCAACTTGCTCATATCATTGACGTTATCTCCTAAAGCCATAGCTTAGACTACCTGGCGAGCTATCACACTATGAATAATGTGATTTGATTTGATTTTTACTTTTCTGCAATTAGATATCAACTTGCTCATATCATTGACGTTATCTCCTAAAGCCATATCTTAGACTACCTAGCGAGCTATCGGACTATGAATGATGTGATTTGATTTTAGTTTTACTTTTCTGCAATTAGATGTCAACTTGCTCATATCATTGACGTTATCTCCTAAAGCCATAGCTTAGACTACCTGGTGAGCTATCGATCTATGAATGATGTGATTTGATTTTAGTTTTACTTTTCTGCAATTAGATATGAACTTGCTCATATCATTGACATTATCTCCTAAAGTCATAGATTAGACTACATGGCGAGCTATCGGACTATGAATGAAGTGAATTGATTAGTTTGATTTGTTGAGTGCAGTAGTTTAACTCATTTTTCCTTTTGTATTTAGATCAGCAGTAGAGATAATGGTTTCATGATCAGCAGTTCATTATTTGTTTGATTTGAATAGCAGCACATTTTCATTTTTTTTCAAGTATTAATTTCATCACTAGTATCTTCTAAGACTCTTTGAAGTGTTAAGTTCTGGAAATCATTATAGAGGACATAATTGCCTTAAAATCTATATCCATACTTGCCTTCTAGAGTATTCTTAAAACTTAGGGATAGGATTTCTATTCACATTAGGAGATAAACGAAGATAAAAACCCCCAAAACGAAATTAAAAAATCGAAAGCAACAAAAAGTAAGAAAGAGGCTGTCTTGCACATATAGTGAGCCACACTTCATCAGCTTACGAATCCCAGATTGATAATTAATGTTGCAATTTAGGACACAACAAATTGACTAAAAATTTTGGCGTCGTTTCCAGGGAAGTGTAACTAGGTAGCCGATTTCTTACATATAAAAAAGAAAAAGAAGAGAAATTGATAACTTCTTAAAGTATGCTCTCCTCTTGCACCTAATGTGATCTCGAGGATTAGAAAAGAGAGTTATTAGTTCAATAATTCCTTGATTATGCTCTCTTCTTGCACCAAGTGTGACCTGGAAGATCAGAAAGAGAATTGTTGGCCCTACTTGAAAGAAAAATAAAAAATAAAAAATGACATGCATAGAGCAAGAGATTCTAGGGGAAGGTTCATAGCTAGGGCCAAAAGTTCGATTTTCACAACTCCAGCTACTTCAAGGCATAGACAAGATTCACCTCCATCTACTCCCAGCCTTAGGATTCCTGGAATTCAAGGAGAAGTAGCTGAATTAGATGATTCTCCTACACTATCTACTAAATCTGATCTAGGAGAAGCACCTTTCTTCACTTCTACAGGGGAACATATTATAATCAAAGAAGTAGAATCACCTGAAGAAGAGGGAAAGGGAGAAAATCTCTCTCCTCCACCCTTGGTAGAAGAACCATAAGATTCTGAGGAAACTATCATGATGGAAGAAGTAGTAGATGGATTTGGAGGAGGGGGTAGAGGTAGAGGAAGAGGAAATAATGGAGGGAGCAATGGTGGAGGTAGAGGTATTAATGGAGGAAATAGAGAAGGAGATAACTCCTTTGGATTCCCTATAGTTGATGAGGAAACCCATACAACAATGAAAAACATTTCACCATCTATCCTCCCAAACTTTTATGGGTTGCGAAGTGAGGATCCTGAAACATTTCTATTTGAGTTTGAAGTCGTGTGCCGAACCTATGACTATATGGAAGACTCTAAAAAACTCAAACTTTTTCTTCAACATTGAAGGGAGCTGCTTTGAAATGGTTCATGGGATTAGTCACCCAATATATTAGGACTTGGAATTATATGAAACAAACATTTTTGGATAGATACATGGACTATTGCATGCCCACCAATCATAAGGATGAGGTATTCAAAATGATGCAAAAAGAAGATGAAAACTTGGAGGATTTACTTGAAAGATTTCAATACAACTTAAAGAGAGCAAAAATGAACAATTTAGATGAGGAAACCTTGAAAGCCCTTCTATTAAAATCCATTAGAGACGAATGGATAGATATTTTAAACATGATGGGGAAGGGAGATATTTCTCAACTTCCACTTCTTGATATCGCATAACTTTCGTCCATCTCTCAAGGGGAAAATTTAAAATGGAAAAAGGGCCTAGAGTTCCTTATCTTATTAGAGAAAACAAATCTGCAATTGGATCAGTAAGTAGGGCAGAGATTGGCAATATGCTTGATGAGTTCAAAACTGATATTTTAGGGAGCCTTAGTGAACAACTAGACACCCTTAAAATACCAAACAAGTAGAAAACAGAAGCCGATGCCTTGGCCATATTTTGTGAAAAATGTAGGAAGAAACATGCTCTAAGGGAATGCCCCTTGGATGCAAAAGTTGTAGAAACATGTATGATTTGCTCAGAAATTCATGAGACCAAGGATTGTCCTTCAATTCCTGGGCTCAAAGTTGTCTTTCAAGAAGATCCAAATTTAGTAGAATCCTTTTGTTTTTTTTCAAGAAGACCTTGGCAAGGGCAACAAAATCAAGGATTTAACAACCCTATGAACTTTCAGCCCCCGCCAAATTGGAATTATTGGAAACAACCTTGGCCCCAACCTCAAAATCCATATCAATCATGGGCACAAGGGATGCAGAATCCTTATGGGAGATTTTCTCAATTTTATCAATATCCTCCATCTTTTCAAAATCAACAAAATCCACATCTTCCAAATCAAAACCCACAATTTTCATTGCCATTTCCACAACAACAACCTTCTCAACAAAATCCAAATCCTCAACTCTTGCCTCCATTTCAACAAAAGACAAATCAACTACCAGCCCAGCCATTGCCAAATCCTAACAATAAAAATCTTTAGAATGCTTACATGGTAGAGGGACAACAATTTCCTACCTATATGATTGTTCCTCTTAATGATGTACAACTCAGGTCTAATAAAGTTTTAGAAAAACCTCTATAGATGTTCAAGAGCAAGATACCTTTGAGGAGGATTCTCTTAAAGTCAATAAAGGTTTGGAGGAATCATCTCTTCAAAACCCAAACATTCAAAAAGAAAAAGAAAAAGAGTCAACCCCCACAACTCCTATAGTTGAGCAACCTGCATCTTCATCCACACCTCCTTTCCCTGAAAGATTACAAATTGACAAAGGGGTGGAAAAAAAAATCTTGTTGCATGACTATGATTTTCTAGATGAATTAAAGAATGTCTGTATCAAGATTGCCTTGCTACAAGCCATTAGAGACATTCATATTCTAGCAAAAACAATAAGGAGTTGAGTCTTAAAAGACCAGGAAGGAAACCAAGAGATACAAGAAGAATCCACCTGGTAGGAAAAATTGCAGATATCATGGTGGGAAAAATTACCATGCAAAAGTATGTAGATCCAAGTAGTCCAATTTTCAAGACACATATAATTGAGATAGAAATTCCAAACACTTTGATTGACTTACGGGATGCTATCAACATTATGAGTAGACAAGCTATGGAACAGCTTAAACTTCCTAATCTTCTTTTTACACCCACCTTACTACAACTTGCAGATAGATCAATAATCAAACCAGATGGTGTACTAGAAGATATTTCAGTCTCCTTAGATTCTTGGGAATATCCAATAGATTTCATGATTTTGACTCCCAAGAGTAATTTAGGAGGGCACCCACTCATCTTAGGAAGACCTTGGCTAGCCACAGCTGATGCTTTCATTAGTTGTAGATTTGGGGATATGTACATTTCTGATGGTAGTTCGACAAAGAAATTCAATTTGTATCCTCCAGCAAAAGCAATTACAGAAGTAGGAGATAATGAATGGGTCGATGATGAGGACAGTATACAACCTGTCTTTACCATTTCTGAAATTAGTGAGGATAGTCAAATTCTAAACGCATTAGAAAATTTTGAAACATCTTCAGAATATGACCACACACAATTTCAGTTAGATTCTGACATTGAGTATTTATCATCAATACAAATGTCTCTTTACTCTATGGAAGAGTTTGGTAGTTCTACCATTGAGATTTTTCCAGGTAAAACATTGAATATCAACAAAAATTTGGAAAAGTCACAACACGAAGAACTAACCAAAATCTTGCAAAAACATTCTACCACATTTGCATGGGAGTATACTGATATGAAAGGTATTGACCCTAAGACTTGCATCCATCATATCTATATTGAGGAAAACAGTAGACCAGTCAGACAACCTCAGAGAAGTATGAATCCAAACCTTAGGGAGATAGTGAAAGAAGAGCTCCAAAAACTACTCAATGTAAACTTCATTTATCGAATTTCAGATAGCCAAAGGGTTTCTCCTTTGGTTATAGTACCTAAAAAGAATGGTAAATGGAGGGTATCCATTGATTACAAGGAATTGAATAAAGCAACTTTGAAGGATCACTTTCCTTCGCCCTTTATCGATCAAGAATTAGACACATTAGCAGGCAAAAATTACTTCTCATTTCTGGATGGTTTTAGTGGTTATAATCAAATTCAGGTAGCACCTGAAGATCAGGATAAGATCACATTTACCTATCCATGGTGAAATTTTTTTTATCGAGTGCTTCCTTTTCGATTATGTAATGCACCCGCAACTTTCCAAAGAGCAGTACTAGGAATTTTTTCTGATCTAATCCATGATTGTGTAGAGGTTTATATGGATGATTTTATAGTTTATGGTGACTCGTTTGAAGAGGCATTAGAAAATTTGGAAAACTTCCTTATAAGATGTAAAGAAACAAACCTTTCATTAAGCCATGAAAAATGCTTTATGATGTTTAGTTTTAGGAAATCATATTTCAGGGGATGGGATTAAGGTTGATAGATCAAAAGTTGAAGTCATCTCCAAGTTGCCTATTCCAAATTGTCAAAAAGATGTTAGAAGTTTTCTGGGATTTACTGGATACTATAGAATATTTATAGAAAACTTCACCAAAATAGCATCTCCACTTTTCAAGATGCTTACAAAAGACTGTGAATTCAAATGGGATCCTGACTGCCAATGAGCATTTGAAATTTTGAAAACAAGAATATCTGAAGCACCTATCTTGAGAGGACCAAATTGGAAACTTCCTTTCCATTATTCTACAAATGCTTCAGATACAACTTTAGGAGCTGTGTTGGGTCAAAAATATTTAGTTCCTTATGCCATTTACTATACCAGTAAAAATTTAACTCCCATTGAGTTGAACTACACTGTTACTGAAAAAGAGCTCTTAGCTGTTGTTCATGCAATCAATAGATTCAGACATTATATAACATGCTATGAAACTTTTATTCATACTGATCATTCTGCCATTATATATCTAATGAAGAAACCTATTACTAATGGCAGAGTTACAAGGTGGCTCCTACTTTTACAGGAATTCAATATTACTGTGTTGGATAGATCAAGGAAACAAAATACAGTAGCTGATTTCTTGTCTAGGATTCAGAATACTAAAGATGATTCTCCTGTAGAGGACAAGTTTCTTGATGAATATTTATTCGCAGTAACTACTAAGACCCCTTGGTATGCAGATACAACTAACTATTTGGTTACAGGGAAACTACCTCCACATTTATTTCCTGGTGAAAGAAGAAAGATTATTCAGGAGAGTTGAAAATATTCATGGATTTCTAACGAATTGTTTAAAACAGGGCCAGATCTTGTTATCAGAAGATGTGTTAGGGAAGATGAAATACCTGATATCCTCAAAGGATGTCATGATGAACCATGCGGCGGACACTTTGCTGACAAAGGGACAACCTATAAAATCCTTTCTTCAGGATGTTATTGGCCATCCCTCTTCAAAGATGCAAAACAATATGTCAAAATGTGTGACAACTACCAAAGAGTAGGGAAACCTACCCTTTCAAATGAAATGCCATTGCAGCCATAGGTACTCATTGAACCCTTTGAAAAATGGGCTTTAGATTTCATTAGACCTATTAACCCACCATTTAAACAAAAAAAGTATATATTGGTATGTACTGATTATGTCACTAAATGGGTAGAAGCCAAAGCATTATTTTCTGCTTCTCAGCATTCAGTTATTAGTTTTCTTTATGAGGATATTTTTACTCGCTTTGGTGTTCCAAGAGAAATTGTGACAGATCAGGGAGGTCAATTCACATCCAACCTGGTGGAGAAGCTGATGGAAGAATGCAAAATCAAGCACATAAAATCTACTCCTTACCATCCACAAGCAAATGGTCAAGTGGAGTCTACAAACAAAGTTCTTGAAGGCATCATTACCAAGATTGTTCATCTACATAGAAGAGATTGGGCAGAAAGGCTTCCCGAAGCCTTATGGGCCTATAGAACTACATGGAGGAACACAACGGGACATTCTCCCTATGAACTTGTTTATGGGAAAGAAGTCCCACTCCCCATTGAATTCCAAGTTAAAACTTTCAAGATGGCAGTTCAGTTGGGAATGGATCTATCAGAAGCCCAAAAGCATAGAATGGAGCAATTGAATGAACTAGATGAGATCAGACAAGAGGCAATCCTAAGAACTGATCTAGTTCAATATCAAAGAGCTAAGTGGCATGAAAAATACATCAAAGAGAACAAGTTTCAAGAAGGAGACTGGGCATTGCTATTTGATTCCAAGTTTAAAGACTGCAAAGGTAAATTTCAAACTCATTGGCTTGGGCCATATGAGATCGACAAAGTCTTTAGCAATGGAGCGGTAAGAATCAAAACTATTGATGAATATCAAACTACTCTTATTGTGAATGGTCACCGATTAAATATCTATCATAAGCCACTCTTAAAGGAGGAATTTGCCAAAATCTTTCAGAATAATTATGCAATAAGGTTGGTGAAGAAGAATCCTTCTTCTCCACCAGCCTAGTCCTTGTTATTTTTCTGTTTCTTAAAAAAAAAATTGTATAAGCCTGAAAACCAATCACTGATTGGCAGTATTATACAGAAAATACAGGGTGAAAATCAGAACCTTCTGACGCCCTATATTTTCCAAAAAAAAAAAATTCTCTCTCTGATTTCACAGTTCCATTTCACTTCATTTCATTCCACTCCACCCCATTTCACTTCATTTCATTTCATTCCGCCAATAAAAGTCTTTTCATGACCAGTTTTCATTCACTTAGTCATCATTCATCCATCTCCATTCAGTCATATGGTCATTGTATCAGTTTCTGCAGCTACAAACTGATTCCGCAACTAGTTTTTGTATTTGCAGCTACCCCTCTGTCATTCAACATTGACAGTCAGATGTTAGACAAAAATAATAAGAATTAAATCCAGGTATGACCAAGGACATATTTTGAAGACATAAGGCACCTAAAAGCATCAACAGGGAGCAGGTGATCAAAGGTTGATGGATGAAAAGTGGCAAAAATTCCAAGGTATGAGTAAAATTTATTTCAAATAGCATTTAGAGCACATTTTATATAGTTATGAAACCATGGCTCCATTATATGCAATGATTGAAATTGATAGCCTCCATAACTGTTCCACGACCTTTATATGATTCCTCCCAAACCTTGCATTTATTTTTCAAACGGCCTCATGATCAACCTCCGGATCTAACTCGTGATTGGCTGTACTTTAACACTCCACCTGTTAAACCAAGTAATTATGGGGACATGGTCGATTTGATCATGGCTCTTCTCTGCTACACCAATTCTGAAACCATTTCATAAACGTGCTAACGTCTACTCTGCAACCATCTAGTTCAAAACTCTGCCGAGCTCACTTCACTCCCCTACTGTTCTATTGAAGTTACATTTGTATCTCTACCTTGTTCACATAAGCCTCCACTTCGCTCTGTGAACTCACTCCCGCTACTTGTTCTCTGTTTTCCATTTACAGTCACTGGTTTTTCTCCATAAACCTTGTCCATTCCCTACTAAGCCAGCCGTCTCACCTCCGTTAATCCCTTACTCACACAGACGTATTTTAAGACAGGAGGAAGGAATGGGTCTTTTGTTGAGAGAAGAACTGGAAGGACCCAAGTTCATGGAGGAGTATCTGCAATTGAAAATCATACTAAAGAAGGCACAGTGGCTACGATTCATTCAGAAATTTAAGGGCTACAATAAGGAAGTTACGAAGACTTTTGTAAGGTCTTTTAACGGCCTGGAGGTTGAAGTTGGAGACCTTAAATTTCTGTCACATAGGCATCTATAGCAGCAGAAACGGAACTCCCACAGGAGGGAGAACGGTGGTTCAAGAACAAAAGCTTTGACGAGAGGGCCCGGAGGGTTATCCTACGTAATCCAGGTACAGATATAACTATTTTCAAATGAGGAATCCCTGTCTATGCTTTAGAAGAAAAGTGGGCCAGTCTATTATTGATAATCCAAAAGTTCATTACCTGTGAAGGACGATTTGGGTCCATGTATATGTACCACACCCGGTTGTTGATGAATTTCCTAGAAAATCAAACCCTCAATTTGTCTTACTTTTTATTGAATAGTTTGAAAAAGATGCCCGTAACTATCCAAAAGAACCTGGAGGACATAGAACCCCACCTGTACCATCACCGACTTGTGAAAATTTTAATTGACAAACAGTTGAAGGAAAAGAAGGACACCTGGGAACAGTTTTTGGTTAGAAACTTCTTTCAAGATCCACCTGAAACACCAGAGAGCAGCTCAACAAGGAAGAGTAGGAGAAATAAAACCAGTGTGAGAATTCAAGACACTCATACTAACATAGCCAAAGAAATTAATCAAGAAGAGAAGCTGTTTGACAGTAAGAAGGAAAGGACTGAGGATAGGAAGTAAAGAAAATTAAAAGCTAAAAGAAACATTGAGGCTGTCTATCAAACCCCGAAACCTTCCTCAGAAGAGGACCACCAAATACTATCTGGAAGACTAGTTTATCTTCAAGAACAATCAACTGCAACAAAGAGGAAAGGGAAAGAAAAATAGAGTGTGGAGAAAGAGGACACTAGATCACAAAATTTAAGGAGGAGCTCCAGACTT
This sequence comes from Pinus taeda, assembly GCA_000404065.3. Classification (NCBI taxonomy): domain Eukaryota; kingdom Viridiplantae; phylum Streptophyta; class Pinopsida; order Pinales; family Pinaceae; genus Pinus; species Pinus taeda. Next base: position 87,587 of record APFE031155019.1, read on the forward strand.
AAAGGGAAATTGAGAACAATACAAACAAAAGGGCCCCACTTCATTGACTTAGGAAGGGAAACACTGGAACAGCCTTCAGCTCGTTGTAGCCCACACCATACTCCTATTTCTCAGCCAGATTTTGACATGAGTCCTTCTCAGCTAGATTTTGAGATCAGTCCTTCTCAACTGGATTTTGGGGTCAACCCAAGAAATACTACACCTGGGATAGACCCAAACCAGCAAGAAATGTATGATTATATTGAGTTGTTGGATAAGACTTCCATAAATCCAGGCACTTCATCTACCTAGCCTAATGCAGCACAGGAAGCTCTAATCCAATCACTAAAACAAGAAATTTTTGAACTAGAGGTCTTAAATAGACACATCAAGAGAGAGAATGAAACATTAAAGGAACAAAGCATATTGGATAAGATCATTCACGACAACACCATGTTGCATCTTGGGCTGTGGCAAAAGAAGAATAGAAAGTTGTAGAAAAAAAGCAAGAGGTTGAGTAGAGCTCTTATCAACCGCAAATTCAAATGCTTAATGAGAAAGCCTAGGATGATGGTGGTGCCAAGAAAGAAGAGAAGAAGACTGGATGTGCTAGCAGAGGTCTCAGAACACATGAATTGAAAGGAGTATGGTCAAAGTTTTGGTTGCATGGAGACATGCAACACCTTCACAGTGGGGGTATGTTGAGCCCTGAAATTGCATATCTCCTACACACTTACTTAGACATTTTCCCCTCACCTGGACCTCATAAGCTATCAAACTCATTGCATATTGATTCTAAAAGAGCATTGAAATGGTTTTATAACTATGTTTTTATGTCTATTGTTTGAAGTAGATTTTGCTTATGAGCTGTGGAATGCAGCCACTTTCTACAGTTGATTCAACTTTCCACAACTGTTTTTGTTAAACTCCAGGTTGCAGGTGTCATCAAGAAGAACAAGGCACGTGGGCAAGTTAGAAATGACCTGGAAATGGATCAGGTCCTATTGGTTTAACCGGATGCATTAAGGAAATCCGTGGTCAATGTGGTCAAACGGTGGTCCAACATAAGAGTCCTATGGTAGTCAGACTCTGTTTTCAAACACGTAAAGGATTCTGAAGGATTTGTGGCCGTTCCTAGATCTCTAGGGTCATGTTGCCACCTGTAGACTACCCCACGATGTGAATCCAACAACCACTTTTGATAGATTTAATAATCTCGGAAACCATCTTGTTAAATCCATGGACGTTGCCTTTTACGTGTCTTCTGTTGACGTAGTTTCAAAGGAAAACAGTTATGAAGTTTTTTTGTTATAAATAATGCATTTCCAAACGCATAGAGTTAGTCTTTTTGATGTAATTCTGCTATTAAAAGTTCATTGTGCTGTGACACTAGTCTTGTTGCTGTAACCGTGTTTTGAAATATATAAAGAAGACTCTATTTCTACATGATTCCATGAGAATAATTCTTGACTGATAGCCTGTTGACCGAGGCTGTGCAGAGGGCTCCTACACACTGAGCTTTCATTTTCTTATTGCTGTAAAGTTTTATGCATTGTTTCCTCATTTCATTTGCACATGTTTCATAAGTTATCCACCTGTGTATATTTCATTTGTTATGGTATTAGCATTTCATTTCTGTACATGATTTTTCAGCTCTGTATATTGTTAATAACACTGGTCAGTGTGTGTGTGTTTCAGGATAGAGTAGGCCTGGGCATTTTCATACAGTTTTTGCAATAACTAGTGACATGGAATTAGCTTCTCTGTTGACTTTGCTTTTCTTAGTTTTTTTTAATTTCAAGTATGCTTTGATTTCAGTTTTATTTACTTGCTTTATTAGTTAGTTTAAATATCAGATTTCTCATATCATTGACGTTATCTCCTAAAGCCATAGCTTAGACTACCTGGCGAGCTCTCTGACTATGAATGATGTGATTTGATTTTAGTTTTACGTTTCTGTAATTAGATATCAGATTGCTCATATCATTGACGTTATCTCCTAAAGCCATAGCTTAGACTACCTAGCGAGCTCTTGGACTATGAATGATGTGATTTGATTTTAGTTTTACTTTTCTGCAATTAGATATTAGATTTCTCATATCATTGACGTTATCTCCTAATGCCATAGCTTAGACTATCTGGCGAGCTCTCGGACTATGAATGATGTGATTTGATTTTAGTTTTGCTTTTCTGCATTTAGATATCAGGTTGCTCATATCATTGACGTTATCTCCTAAATCCATAGCTTAGACTAATTGGCGAGCTCTCGGACTATGAATGATGTGATTTGATTTTGTTTTTACTTTTCTGCAATTAGATATCATCTTGCTCATATCATTGATGTTATCTCCTAAAGCCATATCTTAGACTACCTAGCGAGCACTCAGACTATGAATGATGTGAATTGATTAGTTTTATTTGTTGAATGCATTAGATTAACTCATTTTTCTTTTTGTACTTAGATAAGTAGCATAGATAACGGTTTCATTATCAATAGTCCATTATGTGTTTGATTTGAATAGCAACATATTTTTCATTTTTGTTCAAGTATTAATTTCATCACTAGCATGTTTTAAGACCTTCTGAAGTGCTAAGTTCTGGAACTCATTATAAAGGACATAATTGCCTTAAAATATATTTCCAAACTTGCCTTCTAAAGTATTCTTAAACTTAGGAATAGTATTATTATTCACATTAGGAGACAAACCAAGATAAAAACCCCTAAAACAAAATAAAAATAAAAAATGACAAAAAGTAAGAAAGAGGTTGTCTTGCACATATAGTGTGCCACACTTCATCAGCTTACGAATCCCGGATTGACAATTAATGTAGCAATTTAGGACACACTAAATTGACTAAACAATGGTTATACCAACAACACATTTCGATAAGATTCATACAAACATATACAGAATAGTCCATACATACATGCGTAAATAACAACCACACATATCATTAGAGTAACCAAGAGTGTTGAACTACAATAACAACATATGCATGAAATGTGATGGCTCTATTATATTAAAAGAGTCACCATGACCAACCACTAGTCTCGACAGTGGAACATTACAATCACGGCTGCCTCCTCCTCCAAAGAGCTATACGAGCTCTACACTGTGGAGATGCCAAGGCTCATTATAATATACTCCAAGATTTCTAAGTTACACCTATAGGAATCTTGGCTCCCAAAAGCCTGTACAATGAGTTATGAGGTTATATAAATAAAAATGTGTGGGGTGACCCTTGACATTCCTCTTGGTGACTCTTCACCTACCCTCATGACTCCTCAAGTACTACATGACTGTTACATTCTACTATCGACACTTGGTCTTTCACTTTTACAATGTTTTTCATTACAATCTGCACATGTACCCATGTGAGACAAAATAGGCTTGAGTAATCCATGCAAGACATCACCAAGGCTCGGAGAGTTTTGGGAAGACCAACTCTTCGAAATCCTCGCGATGATCAATAGTGAAGAACTAATGCCAAGATTGATAGTCCATTATGTTGTCTACGTGCTCTATGGTGACATCCCTCTGAAAGTGAACTCTTGCCTCTCTTGCATCCGGGTACACTGATTTGGCACCTTTGTCCAACTCATATGATAACATGCGCATCACAGTACTGAGTGCATCTGGACTAGCAACATACTAATGCATATTTTCTGTGTTCATCTCCAAGTCTACGCTGGTGGCTATGCACATCAACCCATTAAAGTACATGTCCAGTTCTAGTTGGACTTGGTTCTTTTACTTCGCCTCGGTGAGTGTGCCAATGGATGGTATCGCATGCATGCGTACAATGACGTCCATGCTATTGAACACCCATGCATGTGAAGCCTGCAAACTAGTGATGAATTGCGGAAGTTCCTCATAGTTCCGAATATGACTCCATATGCATGCTTTCAACTCTACCTCCTTTGGCTTCATCATCTTGGGCAAGTGCAATGGGGTTCCCTTTGTACCTCATTTTCCATGTTTGCACATGATTAAAATTAGTGTGCAGATTTGACAAGATGCGTGCTCTCTTAGCACAACGTTGCTGCCAATAATTGAGATGGACAACTGACTTATGCACAATGATGAATCTGGAGTACAACGTCCACAGGACTGTCTCGAGAGACATTACTTCATCCAATATCACTCTCTTCAACTCTGATATGGCAGATTTTGTAACATGTTCTCCTCCTTGCTTGGTCACTTGTAATTCCTTAGCCATACACTCATTCTCAGCTATCAAGTATCTAACGCTCGAGCTTGTGGCTTCAACATATGCTTTCGTAGCATCGGCTAATGTTGATGGATTCTTGTGCACATTGAATACGATCACTCATTCTTCAAACTGCGTAGGAGATATATGGACATCTAGAGTTGGCACTCTATGTGACTGCACAACTCTACGTTGTGACTCATCGAAAGATATGTTGTGCATCTCCACTTCTAGATTGTCTTCAAGGATCTCTGTGTCACCTTGATCGCTTGGGACTTGCTCTTCTTCCGGTTTTGTGAAGCCAGCGGGGTGAGATCTTGGTTCTTAGGCATGAGGTCAATATCTTGATCTGACTCTGGCTGAACCATATCCGTGTCCATCTACTCTAGCATATGTTCAATCTCTTGAGCTAAGTCCTTCTCGTGTGACTGTTCACCCTGTATTCTCTATCCCAGCTGCTCGGATGAGTCTATAACCTGTATGGGTGTAGTTTCATCAATCTGTTCATTTTCTACCTCCTTTGTACCTATTCCTGATGCGCTTCCTTCTCTCTTCTGCACAGCTCTTGTTCTTCCCTGAGTTGTCACTTCATCTCCTATTGTCAATGTTAATCCTCTCTATAGATAGAGATGATCCCTCTAGCGAAATGAGTGAGTCTAGCAACTTGAGAGGACAATCAAATAGATATCTTCCTAGATTATGATTGAAAAATAGAACAAGAGAGGAGACCTACCTTTCTCTGATGCTAATCCGATTTCCTTTGTTGAAATCCTCAAACTTCTTATGTCAAAGTCTTGTTCCTACTTCCTTCAGCGCTTATGTACCTACACAAAAAACCAAGAGGCAAAAAAGCATGCTAAAAGCAATAGCAAATCCAATAATAATCTATTTAGCTGATCAGGGAATGCCAAACAAATACATAGATGAACATATATATTGGGAAGATGAACTAGCAGTTGTATTATTATTTAAATAATAAAAGGGAAGCTTACAACCACATCCTTGATGTTGAAAGTCTCTCGTTGAGTGGTAATCCAAGTCCAAGCCAAGAGACTCTCCAACACTCCTTCTCCAAGTCTAATGAATGGCCTCTAGCACAAGCTCAACATAGGCGTGCGAATGGACCTTGATCAACCATTTGGGAATGGTAGAGGGGAAATTTATAGGTTGGGAGAGGGAGTTGGACCTCAACAAGATTAGGCCCACATCTTAAGGAGGTAGCTCATAGGGATGATACCAAGAGGTCAAATTAGGAGGATTCGACCTCATCTATGCGAAACCACCTCCAGCTCGTCGCTCTGGAAGCTTCTCATCCTCTTTGGGAAACTTCCTTTTTGAGACCATCACGAGTATGAGAGAGAAAAAAGCAACGCCATTAGTGGCTTAACAAGGTGCAATAGGCAATCATCACGATTTGAGCTTCATAAGGGTGATGATTCTCTTTTTAGGGTTTCATGAGGCATTTCTTTAGGGAAAGCTCTAGATATTTTCCAAGCAAAGTTAAAGGAGGGATCTGAGTTGTATACATTGATGAGTATAATGTATAATGATCATGTTTCAGGCACTTCAAGGTATGTCACAGGGGAGTGCAAGAGGTGTGAAAAAATATTTTGTAACAGATGCCCCCTAAAGCATGAAGGCAGAATGAGGAGTGATGACTGAAATGCTTTACGAGCTTTTGGCAAGGATGAGGACGCACACTGTCAAGATACCAACAAATCAAAGACGCATATACATATACGTATTTGAGATTAAGACATGAATCCACAGCATGGACGCAGTCATCTGGATGATGAAGATTATATAAAAATATCCATGGTATGGGCACAACCATCTAGATAACAAGGATCAGTATAAATATTAAGTCTCATGGTATGGTCACAACCATCCCCATAGTAGAAACATGTGTACAATCATGAATAACATAAAAATCCATGTAGCGTGAGCCATAATAAACAAGACTCAGGGTCTTGTAATCCATCCCGACCCGATCAATATATGAATCCCAACACGCAAAAATGTGTTGAAGTCGAACATGTCAGAAAACCACCTTATTACCGACCAATGATGTGGACCATTAACAAGTATGAGAGAAGCCACCAATAATGACAATGGCCGTCAATGTACAACAATACAACCCATGAATGTGATAATGAAGATGATGTCGAACACTCGTAGAATCACCCAATCGAAATCCAATGATGAATACCTATTATCGGATGCGAAGAGCTGACCATTAAGGCATGCTAGCTCTAAGGCACTGAAAGGGAGTTTCTAAGTCATATTCCTAGATAATGAGCTGAAGTCGACAGGAAGTGACCCATCAAAGAGGGGCAATGATGAATCCCCCATCATCGACATGAAATAAGGAATAAAGTGGAATAATATTCAAGATTGTAGCACTTACTCAAATAATGTATAGGTAAATAACTTCATATTGGACTTCTCTTGAACATATTGGTGACACGACTCCACAGTGTGGTAGCATCTAACTCAACATGGGACTAAAGTTCATGATGACAGTGTGGAATAGTCAAATGAGAGGCAATATGGATTACCCAAACCAGGAGGAAAAGTGATTAAGTTAGGATATCTAAAACCTGACACGAGAGCAAAAGAATTTCATGTTCAAGAGTGAAATCCTACCTATACAAATGATGTCTCATCTTCATTTTCCCTCACTATTTCCAGCGAGTACCCCAATTATGTTTATCTACAACTTGAAGGGGATAGCATATGCTTGTCATGTAATTTCATTCTTAGAATGAATCCATCCTAGTAAGTTTTCTGAGCCCTAGGAAGGAGAATATCGGCCTTGTCATGGTTGACAAGCCTTTCGTCGTAAAATTTTAACGAGTTCGATAGAAGAATAACTCGACATATTTTTCATGTTTAGAGAGTTTAAAAAATAAATGAAAAATAAAACTCCATCATGTCCCTTTTCGTAATTTGTCCCTTGAACCTGAAAAGGTAGAAAACAATATTCGAGGGAACCTCTTAACCATGTCGATCAAGGTGTACCTTTTTCAAAAATAGTCAGTCTTAGCCTGAAAAAGGGGTAAACCTGTACTGAGGTGACGCCGATTCATTTACTTTAACGAGTATGAAACGAAAAGTACTCGGAAATCTTTTGAATTTCCGAGAGTTAGAAAAGGGTTGAAAGATGACTCCAAGGGGGTTCATTCTTCGTTTATTTAAGGAGTGCGAAAAAGAGATAAAATATAACTCTGAGAATTGGTCAATAATGATCATTATTCACATCGAAAGCACCTGTAACTGCGCATGAAACACACCCATCACTGATATCGAGAAAATATTAAAATATTACAAAAATATTCGACAAAATGGCTTTCAAAACTTATAATTAGGCAAAAGTAATTTCATTTTTTACCATTTTACCAAATTGAGCTCTGAAAGTGCTTTTGTGCCCTAATTTCCTTGATTTTCCAGTGGCTTCTATGGGATATCTAGGATACCATTTTATGATCTGTCTACAATGGGTAAGAGCCTCATCCATGCTCTTGCATTTCATTACCTTTTTATGCAATTTTAATGGCGAATTTCAAGCTAAAAAAGAGGATTTTTAAAATTTAGGTCGTTGACGACCATTGTGGGTATGGTCATAGGACTCGCGATGGTCGTGCTAGATCCCAAAGGCTCACATGATGGCACCGAGAGCGACTTTTGAAGATTAAAAACTCATTTTTAAAGGAAAAACTATTGATTTTATCCATGGAGAAAGCACTAAAAGGGGTTTAAATGTTGTTTGCAGGAAAAATATGGTCCTAGAATGGAAAAAAAGAGGCCATGAGGTCAAGGGTCACAAGCATCTCAATATTCAGCATGTATAAATGCTTTGTGGGATTTTTTCCTACTAAAATTATTCCAGACCAAAGGGCCGAGGGCACAGATGGAGTTGATACCTTGTTTGATCATCCTTTGGCATGTAGATCAAGAGATCTTCATCATCAAAGGGTAGGAGCTGGAACTAGAAGAAATGGACATTTACTTCATCACAGGATTTTCCCATCGAGGGGAATCCATTGAAATCTTTGGATCTTGCCAAGGAGGTGAAAGTACCAGGAGTCTGGTCCATAGATATTGTCTTGGTGTCGAGATAATGAAAGGAGGCAACGTGAAAGCTGAAACTATCACCAATATTCTCGTCCTAAGAACAATATTGTTCACCATGGCATGTGTGTCCAGCATGCAAGCTCTTCACGAGGCTTCCAAGTCTCAGTTCTAGTACGCTATTTCTTGTTTGACGCCCACCATTTTCAACTGGTGTGGAGGTCTTTTGGCAAACATGAAGCACCAACTGACCAAAGGCAAGCATGAACACCTGAAGCAGTTCGGGTTTGGCTCCATACTAGTGACCTTATTTTTGGAGTGAATACTGCTCTTCTAGTACTGTTGGGTAGAAGTACCACATCTCGCCCCCCGAGATCCAAGGCTCGTGAGATGGAGCCAGCTCATGCCTCGAGGAGGCACGAGCCAACATATGCACTACCCTCTGCAATTCTTTGCATGGCTTGAACGCCAATTACTTATGGTGCATGAATATGCTTATGCTGGCACAAATTTAAAAGGGGATCCAAATCTACCTTTGCCACCAGCCGAAAAGTGGACCAATGCAGTTAAAAGCATTTTTTTAAATTTTTTTTCAAGATTTTATGATTTTTATGAGAATGTAATATAAGAAAATTTATGACAAATGTGTAGACGTAGGACCAGAGATACCGATAGGAATGTCACCAATAGCACGACGAGCTGCCCATCCGATAGTGGTTGCAGACTAAGAAGAAGGGGTTAACCCCTTAGCCGAGATGGAGCGCAACATGGAGGCAATTATCTGAGGGGTTCCAGATTATGTCACCATTGATGATGTTCCACTTCACTAGAAGAGACATAAATTCGGAGTCTCTGCGAGACTGTGTCAGTTGTTAGGCCAAATGATCAGAGCAGTCGCATGCTACCATGAGCATCGAACATTTTGATAGCTCTCCTAGCCGTTTACACATTTTGTAGGCTTTGTAACTCAAGTGTCTTGGAACACTTTATTTTTTGACATTTTGATGTAAACACTTCGGAAAACACGATATATATATATATATATATAT
>APFE031155019.1:106640-122257 GCA_000404065.3 Pinus taeda
ACTGGTAGGCATGAACACCCGATAGTTGTGGGGTGTATTAGTGTACCCCACAAGTATCCCCAACTCAGCTATTGGATCTAGCTTCTTCCAGGAATCTTTAGTCACATGGAAATAAATTGATGATCCAAAGATCCTGAAATGAATCACATCTCTTCGCTTCCTGGAGAAGGCCTCCATAGGTGTCTTCATTCCCAGTATACGGCGCGGGCTTCTATTCTCCAAGTATACTGTTGTATTGCATGCCTCAGCCCACAAATGAAGTGGTAGGCTTTGGTCATGCAACATCGCTCAAGCTTCTCCCACAATCGATCTGTTCTTCCTTTCGGCCACCCCATTTTGCTGTGGGTTATGGGGTGCCGTCAACTCCCATTTAATTCCTTCTGCAGTGCAGAAGTCCTTAAATTTGTGGGAGACATACTCTCCACCATTGTCACTACGTAAGGCCATTATTTTATTTCCAGATTATTTCCCTGCCAAGGATTTGAACTCACAAAACCTTAAGAAGTTCTGATCCTTCTTTTGCATAAATTAGATCCAACATCTACGAGAAAAATCATCAATAAAAATAACATAGTACCTTTGTTTAGCGGTGGAGGCTATAGAGAATGGTCCACAAACATCTATGTGAACTCGTTCCAGGATTGCTCGAGCTTTACTGTCTCGATCCTGAAAGGAAGATTTCGTATACTTACCCAAGGTACAACCTTTGCATGTATCTGTCTACTCTAGTTTTCCCTTCGGAAGTCCGGTAGATATTTGTTGCATGATCTTCAAGGCTCCATGGTGAAAGTGGCCCAATATTCTATACCATAGCTCGCCAACATCTTGGCTATGCACCAACTCTGATTTGGAACTCAATGCAGCACAGTGGTCTACCTCTAGCTTGTAGACATTCTCTACTCAAATCCCAATCCTCTTGGTCTGTCCAGTGCCGATATGCCTCAGGAATACCTTTCCTTTACTAAAGACTACATCATAGCCTTTCTCTTCTAGCATAGTAACAGAAACAATATTCTTCTTCAGAATTGGTACATCCTTTACATCAGTCAGGGTGAGAGGAGCTCCATGCTCCCTCTGAAACACAACCGTACCTTCACCTGAAACACGGTACTTTCCCTCATTGCCCATCTTGATCCACATCTGGAGATCCTTCTCCTCCAAGTTTCTGAATGGATTCTTGTTGTCGGTCATGTGGAATAAATCTCCATTGTCCAGGTACCAAACACATCCCACCATGGATGAAACCATGCATGCGATGAGAGAGAAATCCAACTCGAACTGTGAGGCCAATGCCTCACCATCTGATCCCCTCGAGGATCCCTTCTTGGATTTCTTCTTTGGACAATTTGTAGCATAATGGCCCACCTCATGACAATGAAATCTTCTCACTTTCGATTTGTCAATCTTCTTCCCACCATGGGAAGAACTGGATTTGGAATGGGATGCCTTCCCTTTCCCTTTCCTTGCCTTACTCGTTAAGGCCATATTTTCTTCATCATCTTGTTTTGACGAAGATCCATCTCTGGTGCTTCTTCTTATCTCCTCCTATATCAAATCCGACCAAAGTTGTTTTGAATCTGGTAGTTTCTCTCTTCCATTTACCTAGTCTTGGTAGTTATGCCAGCTCTTAGGAAGATTGAGGAGAGCAAGACTCACCATGTCATCGTCGGCTGTCGTGATCCCTACACTTCCAAGCTCATCCCTGCAGGTGGTGAGCTTGTCCAGATACGTAGAGATTGTGTCGCCCTTTTCACACTTGATTTTCGGAAGCTTGTCTTTCAGCTCCAGCTTCCTCTGATCATTGTTGTTCTGATATAGATATTTCAATGTTTTCCACATTGAAAACAATGTCTCCTTCCCATGGAGACTTGAGACTATGTGGTCTCGAACTCCCTCCAGAAGGATTCTGCTCACTCTAGCCACACATTTCTTCCATTCCGCCAATTCTATAGCATTAGCTGTTGCTGGCTTGGGGACTTCTTGATCACTGAAGTCCTTTAGACCGTTGTCCTCTAATACTGCTTCCATGCTATCTTTCCAGGCTATATAATTCGAGCTGCCACCAAGGGCATACTCGAGTCTTAAACCGTTGAACGCCATTGGTGAAAATTGAGATGTGATAAGAATTTGACTTCTATAATCATAAACTTCAAACTTCTCCCCTCTACCTTCTTTGTATACTATTCTTCTCTTTGATCACCTTTTCTCTGATACCATGTAGGGTTTCCCACTATACATCAATAGATTATGGAATATACTAAAGAAAAATACTAGATCTACTTCTACAATAAACTTGCGGAAGCTTAATCGATTATGAGAAAGATCAAATAGAACACATATAACTGAGAATGAGAAAGAAATCACACATGAACGCAGAAGAATACTCCGGGGAAAGCCTCAGCTAAAAACCTTGATCTCTGTAATATCATATAAGTGGAAATATGAACAGATTACACAAAGATCTAGCTTACAAGCTATCCATCTCTCAGTATAATCCCTCAATATAGCTCACAGACTGAATAGACACAACATATGCCTTCCCTTAGCCCTCCGAGCCTCCTATTTTCTTGTGCAATTTTTCTTGGGGTCCAATGCTGCCACCTGTTTGAATTGGCCTCATCACACTCTCATCAAATTCAAAAGTAATTGTGCAAACTCCAAGGAATGAATTCCTTCTGCATGCAAGAGATATCCTCCATGGAATGTTCCTGCAACTGATAGTACACTGTCCCATCACCTGATGTCAACTAGGTCTCTGACTGAACTGACATGCATGAGTTATTTATGAGAGAATATTCAGTTATTTGAAGTGCAGCAGTTACATGCATGCATGCATTAACTAACTAAACTCACAACCAATTCCACAAACTATTGGAACTAATCTAACTAGAATTAACTCAGATAACTGAGCTAACTAATTACAACTCAAGGTACAACTCATCTTCATCTCCTTAATCAAGGGATAAGTTCCTCAATCAATCGAGAAATTGTTGCATGTCTTCACATAGACTTCATGTTTGATTTCCTACAACTAATTAACTCAAGATAAATTAACTAATTATTTTGCAAACAACTGCTAAGATCAAATTCAAATTTTAATTCTCAATTTTAGTTTAGGGACTAACTAAAATTGGAATGTATCCCGAAATGCTATTTATAGCAGTTTTATTTTTAGCACTTCTATATTTAGCATTTCTTGTTGCTATTTTCAACACCTAAAGGGGTCTACCTTTATATACGCAACAATACAGGGATGACAAGTCCATGCTAGCTTTGTCTAATGCCGAAGCTAACAATATCTGCTATGCTTTAAAGACACTAAAACATGCCTCTAACCTAGACCACTAGATATGATCGTTAATGTTTCAAATGCTCCTTAGGTTAATTGATAGATTTAAATTTTATCTTGTAATTATGTCTCAATTTCAAGGCTTAATGATGATTTTTCTTCCTAAAATAAAAACTAGATGATGAAATGAAATCTTTCAATTCGATGAAGGATAGCTATGTAGGGAAGAAAATCACTCAAATCATGCATCAAACCAGATGCAATATGCATTTATGACCATATTCAAATGCTAAATGCAAAATATGAAATCTAATCTTTCACATGATAAGCAAATGTAATGTCAAGACAAATCTTAAAGAAAAATTCCCTTAAGATGTAATGATGATTTTTTTTTCTCTCTTTTTAAAATGCAACAAATGTAATCTAGTGCAAAGGGAAAGAGAATGCAATAAAACCAAGAAGTATGAAAATCACTTTCACATCAATGATGAGAATGCAACACAAAATGTTCCAAAAACTAGGAAAATAATTACACTTTCACTTTCAGTTTGAAACATAAACAACTTCAAAGAAAACACTTTCTTTTGATCCCAGTGAGACAACTGAATTGTAATCTATCATTTGTTGAATTAATCTTAAGAAAATTTCACTATATCCCCTAATGAAAACAACTTAAGTCACAAGAACCAAAATTAATCTGCAAGCACATTTGAACACAAATACTTTTTAACGCAGGCAATCAATCTCTGATCGGAAGACTGATGAGTGTACTAAGGTTGACCTAGAAGACCTAGAACCATAAACGGCTAATCAAACTTAAAAAATGCTCAAGCTAAGTCAAAATGCAGTTGCAAGCAGACAATGAGAGAGTCACTGAACAAACACACTATTAAATCACAAGGAGAAGACAACTGAAACCAAAAATCACAAAGAAAACCCTAAACTTCTAAGTTTTCTGCAATCGTCGCACCTGTCAGCGATAAAGTAGTGATAATCGCTATTGTAACTAAAATACCCGTAATATCATCGTGAATCTCAGGCTCATGTATGCGATGGTCGAGAAAAAGGGAAAAGAAATCTAAAATTTTAAAAAACAACTCAAGTTAACAATCTTCAGACATCTATCGGGTAATGGAAGCAAGCAATGAAGTCTAAAAATCAATAATTAACCAAACTCATCAAAAGACAAGGTGAAGGAAAGGAAAGAAAAGCTCATAGGCTCCTTAACAGAATCACCATTTTTTTGTCAAGGTTAATCCTCTCTGCAGACAGAGATGATCCCTCTCGCCCAAGGAGTGGGTCTAGCAACTTGAGAGGACAATAAACTAGACATCTTCCTATATTATGATTGAAAAATAGAACAAGAGAGGACTACTGTTACACAAAATTTTGTCACTATCCTTGTACTCCCCATTCCTTGATCCTAGAGGACCTCTATAGTGAACCCCACATGCTTTGACTTCATGAAGAAACTCCCATTGTGTCCCTCTTCATGAGCAGATAAATTCCCTTTTGCACCATTTGCCCTGAAACTTCTATTTTTCCCAGTTTAAAAGACCAGTGCTAATGACCTTTGTCTTCCTCGTGCCGATGTGTAGAGATTAGCACTATCCCTCACGCCGATCGGAGTGATTGAGCTATGATCCAGTCATGCCAGTCCTATTACGGAAACTTTTTTAAATTAGGAGCCGAAGCTTCCAGCTCTAGAAGCTTCGTAACGAAATTCTGGTAAATGGTTTGGCCGGATGGGCTCAAGGATGATAGTTTGGGCTCCTTTCCCCTATAATGATGGAACTACTTCAAGGGATATGACCTTCTCCCATTGGTTTGGAGTAGACATCAAGCTATTACTAGTTGTGTGAGGGAGAAGTGTGATTTGATTTGAAGTGAAGCCTAAAGGGAAGATCCTTAAAACTATTTTTAATTAAGGCCATCATGGAATGCTAGCAGAAGTGTGTGGGAACCTGTTCTTGTTAGAGGAGGACTACAATGCCAAGACAAATGGTTGTAATCTCTCTTTGATATGAATATATGAAACTATTGATTGATTTCCTACATGTTTTGTAATATTACATATTCATGGCTTAATGTTTCTTGAATTTTTAAGTAGGTTGAATTACAATTTGTCTACTATTACATTTTTCATCTACTGTTGTTTACTTTTTTCAGGTACTTGAAGAAGGAAGCGAGAGATAGCTGGAGCGAGCAAGTAAGGAAATCATCAAGTGGAATAAGCAAACCAAGAGGTAGGCCCTCTTGATTGGTTCTAACCTAAGGAAATCTTCCATAGAATGTATCTATTGTGGCTAGACCCATTATCGAGCTAGAGGAATTTTTTTGTGTCTGTACTTATAATTTTACTTCACCACAAATCGGCAACTCCACTGGGGAGTCCTAATCCTTTTGTTTGTCTTGGATTTCATGATTTCGTGAGAACTTTTCTAGTTCCACGTTTTCCCTTTGGTTCTATTTCTTTTCTCCTATTTATTGGTTTGAGTCTAAAATTCATAGTAGCATATCTGGTCCTTGTTTCAATTTTTTTTATTTTTTCCTTGGCTCTGTCGATTATCGTGCTCAATTCACTAACAGTCGTGCCGATCAGTGTGAGTTGCTGAGAAACAATCGCGTTGTCCACCCTCCATCACTTGTTGTCAGTTAGGTAGTTGCGTCAATACCTGTAAATGAAGATTAGGGCCTAACACCAATCTTGGTTAGTGTGTTCAGCTCTTGTGTTTTTGACCCCGTAAGCCTCTTGGACCGTTTTCTCCCTGATCAGAAAGCTACTTTTCATTTGGTTTTGTTTTCTTGTTGGCTTATCATCTTTCTGCTTGATTGAGTCATTGAGTGGCCAGTGACACTAGGGAATCTAGTTGGTCATCCATTCAACAATTTGTGAACTTAGTAATTCAGGTTGTAGGTTTGCCTACTCTTTGCATTTTGCTTTTGGTCCATTTTACGAATTTGAGCTCTTTTGCACAAGTTTGAAAAGTTTTTGTTTGCTTGCCTAAACGTTTCTTTTCTAGCATGGATTATGTTGCTTGTCTTGTGGTTGATAAAGTCGATGTTTCATTGATCTAAATGAACTTCTCTTTTCATGTTTTGATCTGCTTGAAGAGCTGATTGTCTCGAAAAAAATTCATTGAAAGGTTACATGCAAAATGTTTGTTTCATTGTTTCATGAAAAAGTATGAAATTCTAGCTTGTTGCATCATTGTGCTACGATAATTTGCATCATTAAAATACTATAATTCCATCGGCATTTGAAAAAGGAAGAAAACGTTTTGTTTTTGAAAGGACTAATAGATAAGCGCTTGTCAAGAATTAGGAATTGGAATGCATTTTTCATTAGTTTATTTAAAAAAAAAGTAAGGTAGTGAAAGATCATTTCGTTTTCATTTGTTTGATTGTTTACATTTGATTGAGTAGTTTCTACCCTCTCTAGTGTAGGCATTTCATTGAATTGAAAGGGTCTTGTCCCATCTAGTTGCATTTAAGGTTTTTCGAGTCGCATCGCTAAGACCTGAAAATTGAAACATAACTCAAGATAAAATTTAAAATGAATTCAATTAACGTGAGGCACATTTGACGTTAATGATCATATCTAGAAGGTCTAGGCTAGAGACGTGTTCCGACATCTTTAAACCGAGCAGTTGTTGTTAGCTTCGGCATTAGAAAACGCTAGTACGGATTTGTGCTCCCCATACTGTCGAGTATATAACGAGACACTCCACTAGGCTATAATCCTTTTATCCTTAGGAAGTTGAGTCGGCCGCCTTACAAATGTGATACATCGAACACAACATTCGGGGAGATTTCTTGCTCGTACTTCTTGGTTTGCCGGGAGGTATTCTATAGTTCAAGGTTACCTGGTAATCCTATTTACCTAGATCATCGAGAGCAGTCATTTGATCTATTTTACACTTTAAACTTAAAATATCATTCGAGAACTTTTCCTTTTGAGCTAATTTCCAATCGAAAGTGATGAAGTCATCTTGGTTTCTTTCTCGACTCTCAAAAAATGAAATAGCAACTATCTTTTACACGTCTTAATAATTGATTGCCCACGATCCAAAACACCCTGTTAGTATTTTTTTGAGACCAAATCGTGAGTTTCCTTAAAAGAACATTTTAAAGCCTTGAAGTTAATTGTTCTGTCGACTAAGACAAGGTCATCGTGGCTGACCCACCTGGTTCACCCAATTCCTCTTACTCTCCTCCGTCTGAAAGATTGTTTGAGGAGCCGTTTCCTGAGTTACCAGAGTCACTCAAGGACCAAGATGTTGAACTCACAATTGTGCTGAGCATTCAAATGTTGTCATCTCGTCCTTTGCCTTCTTTCGATACTGGGTCATCCGCTGATCTTGGCCTGGAATCTCTGAAGAATTCACCAACCACCAACGGTCAGCTTGGACTGGTTATCTACCCTCTGAACCCTCTATTTGACCCTGCTGTGATATCACTATAGCATCCTTACAGTTCGTACGACCAGCCGGGTTTTCCTTTGGAACTATCCCCTTGTACTCATTCGATCATCCGTCATCGTTTGTTTTCAGACATGGAACCCGAAGGCGATGCTCCAATCACATCTTTGGATGAGTCTGAATTTTATACTCCATGCATTGTTGAGGCAGAAGAATTTCCTTTTCCTCCTACGGGTTTCCCCTTTTCAGGGGGTATTCCCACCAATTTGCCACCTAACTGTGTCTTTGGAGTAGTTGGTTTCAGGTACACCTAGTGCCTCATCACTTTACCATAACCATGTTTGGGTGTCAGTCGTCATGCCTACAGTAGGTCCATTCGTGATGAACACGAATTCCCAGCAGGCTGTTACCTTAGTCTTAGTGCGACCCACAAATCTGAATACCCTTGTATTGTCAATCCCAGGTACCTATCAGGCACAACCGAGAGTTTCAAAGAATGTCTCTATCAGTTCCTCCGTCCCTCTAGTCAGTGGCCAGGTTGTGCCAGTGCCTAGGGTTAGAACTTGAATGTTTCTATGGTGTCAGGTGCCACTAATGTGTGTGGCTCACAAGCTCACATGCTTGGTATAAACCAGTGTTCTTATGGTATTATTCATAGCCCTGCTGATCCTAATGGATCAAGCAATGTCCAGTACCGACAGGTTCAAAATCGCGTTGGTCCATCTGGGTCAAGCAATGTTCAATATCAGCAACCCTGTGGGGCTCAAATCTAATATCAAAATCCTTGCATTACATATGGTTCTCAAGGAATGGTTGATCAACCTTACACCCTCCAATCTGGGCAATACATCCAGCCTGGCTATGGCTAGATTCAGTTCGGCAATTTCCTGAGCACTATTCAAGTACCCTTGCAGTAGCGAGGAGAGCCTCTACAACAACAAGGGAAACGTTTGTTACCGCAAGGGAAACCTTTGTTGCAGCAAGGGCTCTTTGCATAACAATAAGGGCAAATGATCCTGCAACAAGGTCAGCTGCAACAACCGTATGGTCAACCATTGCAACAATTGTAGCAAGCCACACAGCAGCAGATGCAATATGCTCCACAAACCTCTCAACACATGTCCTCGCAGGGCCAGCCTCTACAGCCCCAGGGAAATTTTTTACAATCGCAAGGTTAACCCTTGCAACAATAAAACCAACCAGGGCAACAACAACCCTTGTATACATGCCAACAAGGTCAACCCTTGCAAGGGCAGTGTCAAGGTCAAGTCTTGCAATAGTAGGCTCAAAATCCTCATGTCCTAGGTCAACAGGTCTAGAATCCTACCGGCCAAGGGAATTAGGTACAAAATCCCTATGTCCAAGGGAAACAAGTGTATCAACCTTATGCCCAAGGACAACGGTCTAGAACCCTCTTGTTCAGGGACAACAGGTTCATCACCCGTATATTCAAGGACAATAGGTCCCATATCCATATGTCCCAGGTCAACAGGATCAACAACATTTTAACCCGTATGTTGCTTATCAACAGCATATGGCTGGACAGTTCAAAGGTATTCAAGGTCAAAATCCTCCCTACAGTCAAGGTAATCCGCAATAGGGGTAACCTTAGATGCCATATGGCCAAAATCCACCACTATGGGGCCAAAATCCTTACCAGCAGGGATGGGCTCCTCCCTATGGGCCCGCTTATCGACCTCCCATGCCTTTTAATACCCAATTTCCTTTCTTGGCTACACTCAAGTTGCTAGATGTATCTCGCCTTACGAATGATATCATCCTTCATTCACTGTACTGGCCTCCGGTGTCATCTAAGATACCAAGTGATTGCCCAAATTTCGATGGGAAAGCTAAAGAATATCCTTAGGCCCATGTGATGACATATCACCTCTGGTGCTCGTCAAACTCATACATGGATGATTCCATTCATATCTTTCTTTTCCAATGAACCCTCATGGGTGCTGCAGCAAAGTGGTACATCGATATACCTCGAAGTACTTACCATGACTTTAACTCTTTAGCCATGGCTTTCCTCACACATTTTCAGTTGTTGGTTTGCTATGAAACTGGCACCTATTTGCTCACATCACTTAAGCAAGATATCACGAAACACATCTCTAATCACATCCATGAATGGAGATGTAGACGTCACCTGATCAAATTTGAGATTGTTGATCAGTTGCTCACTGAATGGTTTCACCAAATCTTTCGTGGCCCCAATTGCTCGCAATATAGATATGGGTGGATGTGTCACTAAAGAGCAGGCCATCACTCATGCACAGTACTTGGATCTAGTTTACTCTCATTCTGGCACTTTATATGAGTTATTACCCAATGCTCCATGGCCATCATTCGATCCCGTAGCATCAAAGTCCCCAGCTATACCTCTCGTTGATGGAGTTATTGGTTCAGTATCCTAGACCCCTGTTAAAACTTCTTCCAAACATAATTCGGTCTCAAATGCTGTCCCTAATAGTTCATTGAAAAATCCGCCTGGCCCTGGTGAAATCTTTGAGGTCCACGTTGTCCAGTCTATCGTAGCAAACAAATCCTTGAAAGGGAAAAAGAAGGCAAAGACAAAGCTAAAGTCGATTCCTTGAAATAGGGTCCTCCCAAATCATCTATTGGAGAATCTTCGCAATAGAAACCTAAGTATCCCTAAGTCATTTGTGAGGAAGATCACTACATTAAGGATTGTCCCCGACGATCCAAAGTTAGTCGCCTGCTGAAAGGGACCCTGCTGTCCTCAAAGAGCCGTTTCCGTCTCAGCAGATCCAAATGGTAGACCAATCCCAATTTGCTTCTTCCAGATCTCAAGTGTTCATGATGAGTACACCTATTAATGTGGCTACTAGATCGAAAGACTATCAAGCTCCTGCTTCGGTAGCTGGGAAAGAAAAAGAAGCCACACCTTCTTCTTCTACCCTGAGTTCTAGCCCTCTTCATAATGAGAGCCCTAACCGTGATTCCGCTATGAGGCCACCCTCTCGAGGTGTGCTGCAGAAATCCTCGTATAATCCCAATGCGGTAGCTACTCAACACTACAATATTGTTGAGGATTTGGCTCAGGCACCATCAGCCATGTCGACTCTTGAGGTACTCCAAAGCTGCCCATCGCAGCAGAAATATTTGTTGTCAGCTATCGGGGGCATTGATCCCACTGATTCCAATTTGATTTGTTTTGATCTAGAGAACCATGTCCCATGACTACCTCATTAGATTGCCTTTCTTATTGAGGTAATCATCCATGAGAAGACCATCCACCGGGCTGTCATTGATGAAGGTGCTCCACCTACATCATATCAACTGCACGTTGGAAGGCAATTGGTTCTCCTACACTAAACCAATCTCCGAACACTTTGGAAGCTTTCGATGGGTGCGATTCGTGACGCTTTGGTGTCTTACCTAACCTTGCCATCACCGTGGAAGGCAAGACAGTGCAAGTTGAAGTATTGTTGACACCAATATCAATTATAATCTTCTACTCAACCGAAGTTGGACCCATGCCATGCATGCCGTGGCCTCCTCTTTATTTTGCGTGATTTGTTTTCCCCATCAAGGGAAGATTGTCATCGTCGACCAGTTGTCTTTATTTGCCTCTTCCTCTTAAGATGGAAATGTTCCGTATGTAAAGCACACTCGTGCTCCCTATGGGAGTGTGGGGCAGGTATTTTTAAAGAATTTTCCTTAATGGGAATTTTTCCACTCCCACCTCGTCATGTTGTCTCTGTCAACATGATCTCAGTCAATTACATGGAAATTGTTTCAGCTTTAAACTCTGCATCCTCTAATTCTCATATGTCGAAGACCTCTCTTGATACGTAATCTCAATCCCCTTGGCTTGGCACTTTGGAATCACTTGATTCCTTAGCTGAGACCTTCCTTGCTGATGAAGGTATCATGGAAATCATGTCTCTTGAGGAACCACCATGGATCGATATTCATCGTCACTCCTAGTTCCTGCCTCACCTGACAGTCATGTCTACTGATTTTGAAGAGTCCTCTTCTCTGTTTCCCGTAGCGATTGTTACTCATGAAGTATGGTCGGAAGAAAATTTGAGTAATATTACCCAAACGATGCCGATTGACATTTCTATCAAACCTGGTATCATTGAACACGTTCATATTGGGGTATATTGTTCTCTGGATGAGATGAAGACATATACTCGTCTATTTTAGGAATTCCGTGATGTGTTTGCGTGGTCCTATGAATAAATTTCCTGCATTGATCCTAGCATTGTAGTGCATGAAATACCAACGTATCTACATGCAAATCCCATTCGCCAACGACCTTGCCCGGTGCACCCTAGGAAGGCTGCCGTTATTAAGGGTGAAGTTGAAAAGCTTCTCAAAGTTGGGTTCGTCTATCCCATCCCCCTTATAGACTGGGTATCCAATATTGTCCCGGTGACTAAAAAACAAGGCATGATCCGCGTTTGCATGGATTATCGAGATCTCAATCGTGCCTGTCCTAAAGACAACTATCCTACTCCCTTCATTGATCAAATAATTGATGAATGTGTCGGGAGTGAGATCTTTTCCTTTATGGATGGTTTTTCTGGCTACAAATAGATCAACATTGCACCGACCGACTAAGAAAAGACAACCTTTATCTGTCCGTGGGGTACATTCGCGTACAAGAAGCTCCCTTTCAGCCTCAAAAATGTTGGAGCCACGTTTCAACGGGAAATTTCCTATGCGTTTCATGATATTCACAACATTGTCTAGCCTTACTTGGATGACCTTCCTACTCATTATCATAAGTGCCAAGATCACCCAAACCATCTTTGATAGATTTTTATGCACTGTAGACACTATAACATTCGGTTCGCACAAATGTGTTTTCTACATAGAATTAGGATGACTCCTCAGCTTCATCATTTTCGAGGACAATGTTCACCTGCATCTGCTAAAAGTCAAGGTCATTGTAAATTTACCCCCTCCATCATCACTGCACCAACTCTAGAGCCTGCAAGGAAAGGTTAACTTTCTCCATCGTTTTATACCCAACTATGTCGGGCTAGCCACAAGATTTACCTGGTTGATCAAACAAGGAATGCCCTTTGTATGGGACGAGGTGGCCCAAAAATCTTTTGATGATCTCAAGAAAATCCTCGTAAATGCTGCTCTGTTACATCTGCCAGACTATTATTGAGATTACTTCCTTTACCTAGACGCGGGCCCTAGCAACATTGCTATGGTCTTGGTCCAATGCGACGAAAAAGGCAACGAACATGTAATCTACTACCTTAGTCAGAATCTCCTCAACACTAAAACGTGCTATGCACATGTCAAGAAGTTGGCTTTGGCTGTCATTCAGGTTTCTCAACACTTCTGGCACTATATCCTTTCGCGCATGACTATAGTGATTTCTGAATGCAACCCCATGACCTATATCCTGACTCGTCAGTTGCTGGGGGCAAACTATTCTAAATGGATCGTGATCCTGCAAGAATTCAATTTGGTATTCGCTACAACCAAATCTCTCCCTTCCCTCCAAGTCTCTCTCTGGTGGTGTAGATGAACAACTTCTAGATGAGACCCTTTTCCTGATTAGCACCCTTGATCCATGGTACGATGATATCATCGTGTATCTCCAGACATCCACGTTTCAGTCCGTGTTGACCAAGGATGACCGTCGAAGGATTAGGCATCACTCCCAAACCTACCATATTATTGGTGATACTTTATACCGTGTCAGTGTCGATTCAGTTCTTTGTCGATGCCTTACGATCAAGGAAGCTGAAAGAGTTCTCAATGATTTCCACTCCAGGGCATGTGGTGGTCATATGTATGGTTATGTTGTAGCTCAGAAACTCCTTCACGCTGATTATTTATGCTCGTCTATCTTCAAAGACTGCATTCTTGTTGTTCGCAAGTTCCACGAATGCCAAATTTACCAACGAAAGATGCATGCCCCACCCTCTCCCTTACACCTCGCCATTACCATTGGTCCTTTTGCCAAATGGGGCATCAATTATATGACATGTAGCCCTCGTTCGGTCGGGAGACATGGATATATTATCATCGTTGTGTATTATTTCACCAAATGGGCTAAAGCGATGCCTACATACTTTGAAAATGTTAAGACAACGACTCAATTCCTTTTCAACCATGTTATTTGTTTGGCATACCCCAAGCCATTGTCACAGACCATGGCTCCCATTTCAGAGATTACATGATGGCTGAGTTGACATTTGCATTGGGCTTGCGTCACGATGGCTCGACCCCATATTACCCTCAAGCCAATGGCCAAGTTGAAGTCGTGAACAAAGTCTTGGTCACAATGCTTGAGTGTACTATTGGGATGCACAAGTCAAATTGGCATCTCATGCTCTTTTTAGCTCTGTGGGCCTACCGAACCTCAACCAAAGACGCAACTAGTTTCACACCATTCTAGCCACTCTATGGTCTGGAAAAAACATTTTCAATCAAATACAATATTCCTTCACTCAACTCATCTATTGAACTCCTCCGTGAAATGTCACTATTAGTTCCAGTCTTCGCAGCCTGTCACTAGGGATCAAAATGAGCTCTTACTATGTCTGGGTTTGTTAGATGTTTTGCACATTATGTTTAGCAAAAAACATGTCACGAGTGTGTCCATCAGAATAATCTTGGAAAAACACTTCCAACAGTATATCACACTCCCATAACCGGCTCCCGGATTAGAAGATATGATCGAAATAGATGAGTGATTCTTGGTTATGCATGTTTTGAGGTCAGTTGCTGCACACAATGACAAGTTTAGTACAAAATCCGTTTATGAAAAAACGGTAAGGAATTTTTCAAAAGTGAAAGAGGTTTTTGTTCATCACGTACCAAATAACACAAACCTCCTTCATTTTATGCACAGGTGCTACTATGTGTGATATATATATAGTGATATTTGGAGCTTACATTAAAACAAAGCAAATGTTTCATATTTTTTACTGTTTTAGTCATTTTAGTGTGGGGCCATTTTACAACAGATGGAAAGTAATTTTTCAAAAACCAAGGATGTTTTTGTAAACCACAAGGCATAAACCAAAACCTCTTTCAGTTTATTCACAGGTGTTACGAATTGGGAAATGTGACTAGATCTTTACAGCTCATTTTCACAGATTTAAATTTTTAATGATTTTCCGTTTTAGAGATGCTTTTGTGGAACAGATTGCGAGCAATTGGAAACGAATTTCCCAAATTTGAGAGACATTTTTCTCAATCGTGACCTTATCTACAAAATCCTCTTTCATTTTTGTAACAGGTGCTATGGTTTAGGAGATACGAGTTCATCTTCAACACCTAGTTTCAGAAATTCGGCCCAAGTTTAATGTAATTGATTCTATTTTGAAGAAAATGGTTGACCTCAATCCCTTAGTACAAGGATGAAAAAATGTATATATTTTATTAATTTCATATTGTAGGGGTTGGATTTTGGTATAAGGTTAGACTCTTGAGAAATTAAGGAGCTTCATTGTACACCGATATCAACGTTTTGGCTAAGGAATTGAGACCAGGGTTTGCAACTCTTTCGGATCCCTGTGGCATGTTGTTTTGGTATAGTGATTTCTTATGTATTTGTGAATTTACTTATGTGTTATTATGCCATTTTCTCTCTTATTTCTTCTCAGCTAAATCAAACAAGAGTGAAAGTAGAACCTATTGAAATTGTAGTGCTCTACTTGAAGTTTTCTTTAGTTTCTTGATGTTTTCAGCTGTTTGGAGAGGATCCATGCCTTCTCTTGCCCTCTTTAACTCCTCCTCTATCTAATCCCTCCTTCTCATTCAATTTAAAGTGCCAAATTCAGTTGCCTACCTTGTCCCATTTAGATCTCTGCAAGATTGAGCCTCATTCCCTGCACCCAAGATCTGCCTTTCCATTAGAGCCCACAAACATATCATTTTACTCAATCAAACTTTTTGCA
>APFE031155020.1:0-16672 GCA_000404065.3 Pinus taeda
CCTCTACCTCCTCCCTAACCCCCCGCCTACCTCCCTCATTCTTCATCTCCCCACCTCAACCTCCTTCTCCACTTTCTCCCTCCATCCTCACCCCCCACTTCCTTTTTCTCCTCCCTTGCCTCCTCCCTCCATGCCATACCTCTGCCTCTGCATCCATCCCCACCCCGTCCTCTATCTCTTCTACATATTCCCCCTCCTCCCGCTCCTCCTCCTCCTCCTCACCTACATCCTTTGCCTCCTACCCCTCAGCCTTCTCCTCTCTCCCCTCATGTTCCTTTCCTTCCCTGCCTCCACCTCTACCTCTCCCCTTGCTGCCTACTCTTTCACCTCCTCTCTCTCCCCCTTTCCCTCTTCCTTCTCCGACTCCTCCCCTTGAGCCTCTTCATCCTCCCCATCATTCGCCTTTTCCTTTTCCCCCTCCTCTCCTGCTACCTCCCCCTCATCATGCCTTCCTCCTCCTCCTCCTCCTACCCCCTTGCCTCTTCCACCTCTTCCCCCTCCTCACCCTCACTCTTCTTCCTGTCTTTCTATGCATGCCCCCCTTCCTCATCCTCCTCAATCACCCCCAACTCCTCATCCCCTGCCTCCCCCTCTCACAACTCCTCTACCTCCGCCTCCTGCTCCTACCCCCTACCCATTCCACTTCTTCACCCTCCTCCCCCTTTCCCTACTCCTCCTCTACCTATGGCTCCCCCCCACTCCTCATTCTCCTCCTATTCCTCACTCACCCACCTCCTCCTCATCAGCCCCGCCTCTACCACCCCCTCCTCCTTCCCCGTATTTCCCTTTCCTCCCTCCACAATTACCTCCACCTCCTCCACCTCTACCTCTCCTCCCCTCCTCAACTACCTCCTCTTTAACCTCCTCCCCTCCTGCCCCACTTCTACCCTCATCTCTCCTCCTGCCACCCTCACTTCCCTCCCTTTTCTCCATTTGCCTCCTCCCTCACCCCATATTCCTCCTCACCATCCTCCCCCTCCTCTCTGGTTGCGCCCCACTCCTCACCCCCAAACCTTAGCCATTTCCACCTCTGCATCTTCCACCTCTCCTCCTCCTCCTCCTCCTCCTCCTCTTACTCTACCGCCTCAACCACCCCTCCCTTCGCCTCCCTCTTCCTACACCCCTTCCACCTCCTCTCCTTCCCTTTTCCTCCTCCCCCACCTTTACCTTTACCTACCCTCCTGCCTCCTCCTCCTCTCCCTCTTCCTCCTCCTCCTCCTTGTCCCCCTCCACCTCTTCACCATCCTCTCTCACCATCGCCCACTCCTCCTCCCTTCCTCTACCTCCCCCTTTGCCTCTTCTTCCTTAGCTTCCTCCCTCACTTCTTCCTCCTCTTCCTCCCGTGCCTCCTCCCGCTTGGCCTCCTCTCCCCCTCAGCCTCCTCAACCTTTGTCTATTTCCTCCTTCTCCTCATCCTCCTAAGAAAAAAATAAGAAAAAAAGAAGAAAAAATTAATTACATATCATTTCATTCTCTTTATTTATACTAGTTAGGATACTTACATATTTTCATATTATTTTGCAGTGAATGATTCACTAATATTTTTCATATTATACTTGGTGGTTCTTTCAATGAATTTTAAAATCTTGTAAAATATTAGTGAATCATTCAGTTAATTATAAAATCTTGTAAATTATTGGTGAATCCCTCATTCAATCATTACATCAAGTTAGTTTTCCTTCTTATGGATTGATTCTCTAATAGAAAAATAGTTATCCAATTACTTTGCTTCAAATAAAGCAACATCTTTAGGATATGGTGGTTCATCGCCATCTATAAGTTTTCCAACTACTTGGTGTGTAACTATTATAGTAACTATTGTGTTTTCTTCTTCAACCAAAACTCTAATAATTGTTAATCAATACACAATTTTTTGAAATTACACAAAAAACTCGACGAGATTGACTAAAAGAGAAAATATGTAATGAAAGTTAATTTCATATTTGATAAGAAAATACATTAACAAAACTCATATAAAGCCACAATTTTTGAGTTCAAAAATACAACCCCACAAAGAAAAATGTTTATTACTTAGTATAACATGTTACAAAATAAGCATCATCAAAGGATTTCAACTTCAAAAATGATAATACACTAAATAGTCTCTCAATCTCCACTAATTACATGTATTGCCCCTTTAGCCTTTCCCTCAAAAGAATAATTTCATTCAAGGAATGTTATTCCCATGACAATAGATCCCCTACAATGAACACATAGGAAGCTAGAGCATAGGTCATTTTTCCATACAAATATCCAAGTAGAACATATTCCCTTTCCTAATAAATGTTTTGAAATAAAATACCAGATAAATAATGGATTCTCTAAAAAGTGAAGAATCATAGGCCATGCAAGAAAGTGAACTAGATATTAATTTTTTTTCCTTAAACCATTAGATATATAAAAAAAGAAATAATAATTATACAAAATATGTGGAATACCCAAAGAATAAACATAGGCATATATGATTCCTTATATCGTATGTTTCTCAAGTAAACATAAAAAAAGAGCATAAGGCCTCTTATTTAAGAAACAACATTAACTTTAACCCAACACTTTTTAAATCAATTATAATTAGATGAAACCATCCATTCCCATAAAAATGGTTCATTGAAAAATAAGATGAGAACAATAAGTGTTTAAGATACTAATA
The DNA here is from genome assembly GCA_000404065.3 of Pinus taeda. NCBI lineage: Eukaryota > Viridiplantae > Streptophyta > Pinopsida > Pinales > Pinaceae > Pinus > Pinus taeda. The sequence continues at coordinate 2,651 of APFE031155020.1, forward strand.
AAAGTTAAAAATAAAAAATAAACGCAAAAATTTAATCTTGAATAATGCTTCAAATTTTTGGCCAAGATATCAGATCTAAATGTTAAAGAAGTTTCATGTACTTGAATAACTATATTTGTGCATAGAGGAAATCTTCCTAAATGTATTACTTATCATTTAATTGTAGGATACTGTGTAGGTGAACAGATATGTTATGGATTCATAAGACTGTAGCTTTCATTTCCAATAGAGAAGAGAGTGACAGTTTAATATTAGAATTTGAGACATGAATCTAAAATTAACCTGCATATCTCCACCACCTCATCCTCCTCCTCCACATCCACCATGTCCTCCTCCTACTCATCCTAATCCACCTCCTCCTCCTCTTTTTCACCTTCACCTCATCCACCACCTCCATCTGCACCATCTTCTCCTCCTCCTCCACCTTCTCTTCCTTCTCCTCCTCCACCACCTTCTCCTCCTTCTCCTCCTCCACCACCTACACATCCTCCACCAAATCCTCCTCCACCACCTCCACCTCCACCTCCTCCTCGACCACCACCTCTTCATCCACCACCTATGCATCCCCCACCACCTCCTCCAACACCACCTCCACCTCCACCTCATCCATCAACTCTTCTTTCTCATCCTCTACATCCAACTCCCCTTCCACCACCTCTTCTTCCCCCACCTCGACCTCTACCTACTCAACTTACACCTCAACCTCCTCCACCACCTCTACCTCCCCCTCCACCTCCACTTCTGCATCTGTCTCCTCCTCCACCACAACCTTCTACCCCTCCTACACCTCTTACACCTCCACCACCACCTCCTCTACCTCCACCTCCACAACCACCTCCTCTACCTCCCCCTTCACCTGAACCTTCACACTGCTGACTCCACCACCACCACCTCCACCAAATCCACCTCCACCTCATCCACCACCTCCTCCTCCTCCACCTCCACCACCACCTCCTCCACCTCCACCTCAACCTCCACTTTCACACCACTAACTCCACCATGACCATCTCCACCACCTCTAGCTCCACCTCTTCCTCCACCATATCCACTTCCACTACCTCCTCCTCCTCAACCTCCACCTACATCCTCCACCACCTCCTCCTCCTCCTCCTCCACCTCCTCCTCCACCTATTCCTTCACCACCTCCTCCACCTCCTCTTCCTCCACGTCCTACTCCACCTCCTCCACCACATCTACCTCATCCTTGTATTCCACCTCATCCTCCCTATCCTCCTCCTCCTCCTCCACCTCCACCTCCACCTCCACCTCCTCCTCAACCATCACCACCACCACCTCATCCTCCTCCTTGATCATCTCCTCCTCCAACTCCACCTCCTCCTCCACCACCTCTACCTCCATCCCACAATGTCCTCCTCCTTTGCCTCCTCCTCCTTCACCTCCACCTCATCTTCCTCCACCTCCACCACCCCTTCCTCAACCTCTACCTCCACCTCCACCTCCACCTCCTCCTCCACCTCTACTTCTACCACAACCCCCTTTGCTACCTCTGCTTTTGCTACCTCCTCCTCCACCTCCTCCACCACTGCCACCACCACCACCAACTCCTCCCTCTCCTCCTCCTCCACCACCACATCCACGTCCACCCTCTCCTCCACCACCACCCCCACAAACACCCCATCCTCCTCCACCTCCGCCTCATCCTCCTCCTCCTCCTCCACCACCTCTGTTGCCTCCTCCTCCCCCTCCACCACCTCTACCTACTCCTCCTCTTGCACCACCTCAAGCCACTCCAACTCCTCCACCACCTCCTCCACTACCTCCACCACCTCCTCCTCTGGCTCCACCTATTCCACCTCCATGAACACAACCACCTCTTCCACCTCCACCTCCTCCTCAACCGTCTTTTGTCTCCTCCTCCTCCACCACCTCCAATGTCATGCCCCGAGGCCAGCGGTAGTCTTTCAACAGCTCTTGGCAAGGCGCGACACCACCAAACACTTTCTTTTAACCAATACTTATGTTCGTGGACTACGCCTAACCACTTATTCCTACTTAGCTTGTGATTTTCAACCAAGTATTATTCTTTATCATTTATACCAATGAACACCCATACACATTCATTATCAACAACAATTATAAATGATGAACACAATTTCACAGTATAAAGGGAGGGGCAACTCCATGAATAATGAGTCTGCCCAAAAATATATTTTACAATAGTTTACAATGTACAAGTATACTTGGAAAGCCTGAGTTTCATACTTAGTCAATTTTACAATCCAAGGCAAAACTCGGTTACCTAACTCGTCGACACCTCCGCACGGTTGGCACACAACTCACCAACGCTTCGTTCACCTTGTCGCATGATCGTGTTGTTTTCCCAACTTGGGCACGCCTCCAAGTCGCCACACGCGGGCGCCTCTAACCGAGACACACCTGCATCCACAATCTCAACACTTCACCAAGTCACCGTGCACACTTGCACGATGGGCGGGCGCTCACCCGAGCCGCCAAGACACCCGTATGAACTCGTCGCATAAACCTTTAGACAAACCGGGCGCCACACCTGTGCACGCCACAACCATCCGTCAGGTGCCACACACACGTGCAGACCACAACTCAACCACTGGGCAGTCATGTCCGCACCTTCAGTCATAACCGCGCCTCACCGTGTAGCCCTACCCAAGAATGGGTGCATGCTAAATCTACGCCTTCCCTTAGACTTGCGTACTAGAACTGCACACTTCCTTGTTGAGCGAATCATGTAGAGTGATTTGGCTCGATGTTGAAATGAGTGCCAACAAAATACAATATATATTCGTTGAAGGGGAGGTCATGGCTTTCCCAACCGACCTCACCCATGCCCTTGCTCCATCGCAAAAGCCCTTAAGTCATCAAGTCAGCCTCCATGCACCTTCCACACCATATAAACAAGTCTCCTCCTCACAAATGTGCATAAGTGTCATTGCACGTTTGGAAGAGCTCACACTTCCACCATCGCACTACACGTTGGAGCTGCAGGTCGTTACATCTTCCTCCACCTGTAGTTGTTTTTGTCCTTGACAACATACCATCCTGGTAGCCCTCCATCAAGATCATCACCAATGTCTATCTCATCCTTGGTCCATTATGTCAATTCCTCCACATATTGCAAAAATCCATGCAACATATGCAGAACTACCATCTTCATCATCTGTGGTCCTCATCCTATGAACGATCCTCCTTGTCTTCCTGATGCCAACATCTCTTTGGTACACTGCTAGCTCCCATGACTTGAACTAGTCAGGTGATCAATCCAACTGTCACATTCAAATCATAAGAATGTTCCTCCTTATGCCTTCACTAGTCTATCTCGGATTCTAAAACATATCAGACTCACCAAGAATCTCACCATGCTCACGTCCATGGAAACTCCATCCCATCTGCAACATGTCATGATGCTTGATGCCAAGCCATCCCCGCACCATCTGTCATACCTTCTCAACCTATTTTAAAGGACTCACTACCATGAGCAGCTAACAATGAGCCCCATCTTCTTGTCCATCTAAGAAGGTGTGGAGGGAGTAGAGCCTAAAGGCTCACCCTCACTAATCACCTCAATCCATCTACCAGGATCCTCAATCTCCATCCTCTGTAGATAAGTGACCCGATCCTCCTCTCGAACATTCAGCCTCACATATGCCTCATCATCATCATCATCATCCTCGACCTCTTCTAGCCTTCTTGGCAAGTCCAAGATATTATCTGAAAGAGTCTCGATGACCAATGACTGCTCGGTAAGCTTTTTCTCAACCATGGACAATTGATTACTCATGTCATCCATCCGATTCTCGTCCTCCATTTGCATCACTGCCAACTTACAATCAGGTCTTGTTACTCCAATGGTAGGCACACCAATGGGTACATCTTCCCTTACATCGTAAATGTATAGCTTCTTCAAATGTGGAACAATCATAGCATCAAACTGTTTCATGAATTCCATTCCTAGCATAGCCTCATAGTCATCTATCAACACTATAGTGAAGTCAACCTTCCTTGTCCACTCACCAAGTGTTGTGTCAACCTTTTCAGATACACCAAGAACTTCATCCAAAGGAGAATTCAATGTCTTCATTTGTGCCTTGATCGGTACAAATTTCAGCCCAATCCTTCTTGCAGTATCTTCTCCCAAGAAGTTGTGAGAGGCCCCACTATCCACCATACTGGATATATCAGCATCTCCAACTTTCATCCGAACATACTCCAACTTATTCCTCTCAGGATCCCTCCGAGAGATCACCTCTATAGCAACAGCAACACCAAGTATCTGCATCATCCCCACAGAAGCTTATTCATTCTTCGCATTAGATTGTGCAATCGCAGCCACTTTAGGTTTAGAAGGGAAATTATTCACCGTATGTGGTCCTGCACATATCCAACACTTCAAGACTTTCTTCATCTTCGAACTATCATATGATTTCGAACCATCTTCTTTATTCTTATCTTTCGGCTTGTCGGACTTCTTCTCCCTATCATAAGAAGTCTCATCATAATGCTCCACCAACCTGTCCATAGCAGCAAAAGCTTCTTCAAGTGTTCTAATCCTCTGTCTGTTCACTTCATTCCGTGCCCAAGGCTTCAACCCAATAATGAAATTGAATACCATTTCCCTCTTCACCATGTTAGGAAGTTCTAAGACCGCACTTGCAAACTCCCGCTGATATGTCTGAAGGTTCGCTTTCTACATTATGAATTTTACCTTCATCCTTGCTTCCCACGTTTCATCTTGAGGACTCAAATGGGCCTGCAAAGCTCCCTTCATTTCATCCCACAAAGTGATGTCACTAGAACTGCCACTGGCAATCTGATCCATGCGTCTTTGCCACCACATCTTAGCATCCTTTGTCAAGAACTGAGCAGCTACCTTGACCTTCGTCTCATCATCAGATAGTCCCAATCATTCCAAGTATTGCTCCATGTCCCATAGAAAGTTACCAAGAGTCTTTGCAATCATTGTACCATCGAAAGGTTCCGGTTCCTTGACTTTCACATGAGGCACTCCTCCACCTGAGTTATGCCTCACGACCTTCTTCAACACCACGATCTCATCTCTAGCTTCATCAAGAGATTTCTTCAAGTCCATGATATCTACAAGACCCTGATCCCTTGCTTCTTCAACCTCCTTGACCCTTAATTCAAGTTGTGTACACATAAGATCGGTGTACTCGTGTTGGGTTTGGAGTTCCTCGAGCTCTTCCTTCATCTTCGAATTGGCCTCTTGATCTTTCACAACCAAGTCAATCTTCTTATTCTAGTAAGCCTCTAAGTCCTCCAATTTCTCCAACACTTTCTCAATGAACCCAAGAGTAGTGTCCTTCACACCGTAACTATACCCAATCTGAGATTCAGCCATTGCTAATAGCCTTCTTCTTCTTTGCAATATAGTTTCAACCATACAATAGTTTCACCTACAACCCAAGTCCTTGATGAAACACTTATTAGGAAGTGTTCGCCAACCTCTTTTACCTGCAAGTACCAGTCACCGACTCCAAGTGTATACCACCTTCACTTCATCACCAGCCACCCTACTCTAATACCAACTTCAACTGAGCTCTGATACCAACTGTCACGCCCCCAGGCCAACGGTAGTCTTTCAACAGCTCTTGGTGAGGTACAGCACCACCGAACACTTTCTTTTCACCAATAATTATGTTCATAGACTACGCCTAACCACTTATTCCTACATAGCTTGTGATTCAACCAAGTATTATTCTTTATCCTTTATACCAATGAACACCCATACACATTCATTATCAACAACAATTATAAATGATGAACACAATTGCGCAGTAGAAAGGGAGGGGCAACTCCCTGAACAATGAGTCTACCCAACAATATATTATACAACAGTTTACAATGTACAAGTATACTTGGAAAGCCCAAGTTTCATACTTTGTCAATTTCACAATCCAAGGCAAAACTCGGTTGCCTAAATCATCGGCACCTCTTTACGGTCATCGTACGACTCACCAATGTTTCGTTCAGTTTGTCGCACGGTCGTGTTGTTTGCCCAACTTGGGCACGCTTCCAAGACGCCACACACGGGCACCTCCGTCCACAATCTCAACACTTCACCAAGTCACTGTGCACACTTGCACGACGAGCGAGTGCTCACCCGAGTCGCCAAGACACCTATGCCAAGTTGTCGCACAAACCTTCACACAAACCGGGCGCCACACCCATGCACACTGCAACCGTCCGTCAGGCGCCACACACCCGTGCACACCACAACTCAACCATCGAGCACTCCTACCCACACCTTCACCCACAACCGTGCCTCACCCTGTAGCCTGCCCAAGAATGGGTGCATGCTAAATCTGCGCCTTCCCTTAGTCTTGCGCACTAGAACTGCACACTTCCTTGTTGAGCGAATGATGTAGAGCGAGTTGGTTCGATGTTCAAATGAGTGCCAATGCAATACAATATATATGCGTTGAAGGGGAGGTCATGGCTTACCCAGCCGACCTCACCCACGCCCTTACTCCATCGCAAAAGCCCCTATCTCATCAAGTCAGCCTCCATGCACCCTCCACGCCATATAAACAAGTCTCCTCCTAACAAATGCACATAAGTGTCATCACACATTTGGAAGAGCTCGCACTTCCACCGTCGCACTTCACGCTGGAGCTGCAGGTCGTTACATCAACTCCCCCACCCCCCCTTTGACCTTTGCCTCCTTAGAAAACCTAAAAGGGAATAAAAATTGCATATCATTTTATTCCCTTTATTTTTAATACTTATTGATTAATTATTTACATTGCTAATTGAAATATCAATATATAGATGATAATATAACAAATAATATGTATAACAATTTGCAACATAAATAAGTAATTATCAGAACAACAATTTAATTAATTTTTTTTTGTAAAATTTATAAAAATAGTATCAAAATCAGTTGAGAAAAATCACACAACTCATATTCTTAATGTCTAGAACTATTTAAAATCAATGGATTAATTATATAAAATCTTTAAAAAATAAAATAAAATAAAAACTCAATTTCTATAGACATAAATTCTAGAAACCCACAAATATAAATAACATACAAACAGAAAACACAACGAAACATCAAAATACCTCCACTAAGTACGATCGAACACCAATAAAAATGATATTATAATCTGACATATGTGGTCTCAAATTGGAACTACAAAAATATTAGGGTCATCAGAACAAATGGTCATAGGAACAAATGACTTCACGGTGGCCGAAACAGAAGATTATAGAAACAACCATACCCTCTCTCTATGCCTACGCTCATAAGATGTATGTCTAATGTATTGGGGTATTTCTACTGTATTGGCTCACTAAGATGTATTTCAATAATTGATCACAATTATAACAAAAATGAACTTATGATTTTCAATATCAAAGTTGAAAGAGTGGTGATCATAAAAAATAAATACACCTCGCAACATTTTCCTATTTTATTTCAAGAAATATAAAAAATATTTTTAACAATTTTCCACGAATTCATATTTTGTATATTTTTATATTTGGAAATATTAAAAATAATTTTTAATATTTAAAAGTAATAATTTAAAAAAGTTAATTTTTTGAGGTATTAGAAATTTCAAAAAATATATGAAATATAGTGCCAAATTCCAATTCCTACATTGGTTTCTAGATACTTATATTTAAAAAGATTAAACATAATTTTTTCTATTTAAAAATATAACTTACAACGTTAAATTTATTTATGTATTAAAAATTTCAAATATAATTTCATTGTCAAATTCCAATTCCAATAAAAAAAATTTGAATCTATCTTCATATTAAAATACAGTTAGAAAAATGAGACATCAAAGTGTATCACCCAACCCCGAAAAAGGTGAACGTTTGCATGGATTTCTATGAAGTCCACGCAGTAATCTCTATTTTTGGGTCATAATTTTGGGGCTACGAGTATGATTGATATCTGGGTAACCATAATATAAAAATTCAGTCCACATGATTGGGTGGATAACGAATCTTGATGACAAAGTGCTCAGAATTTCGAATGTGTGAACAAAATTATAATGGAACACAAAAGTATCAATAATTATTTCTCATAATTGTAGGAAAAATTTTTATAAACAAGCTAATTATAAACAACTGCTCAACATTTCAAATGTGCAAACATAAGTATTCATAAACACCATACATAGTTGTAGAATATGTTTTATAAACCATATTATAAACGAAGGCTCGAAGAAGATGTATAGTTTCAAAGGTAAAAACAAAATTATTCATAAAACATATCCATGGTTGTAGAAAAAAATTATAAACCTTACTTTAAAACAAAAAGGAGGCCGGGTTTAAAATGTCCAAACAAAATTATCCATAAACCATATCCATAGTTGCAAAAAAAAATCTATAAACCTTACTTTAAAACAAGATGGAAGATAGAAATGGCCTCCTTACCTCCTGCCTGATTTGAAGTAGAGTTATGAGGTGCTAGGTGCATTGAGGGTGGATTGAACACATGACCTTCTTACTCTGACGCTCTCCCAACAAAGATACACACTGTGGCACTCTACCACAAAAATATAGAGGAGCGTGGATGGAACACATGACCGTCGTATATTCAATGTGATGCTTTCCCAACAAAAATAGAGATGCAGCAACATTGTGGATCGAACATACTACCTGTGTCAGCTCTCTCAAGAGAGAGGAGCGTAGATGGAACACACGACCTTCATGTATCCAGTGTGACATTCTCCCAACAAATATACAGAAGCAACAACGTCGTTGATCCAACACATCATCCTCTCCCAACAAAGATATAAATACAGAGGCAACAACATTGTGAATTGAAGACAAGACCTTCGTTCAGTCTGACTTATGGTGGAACATCTTCATATAATACTTATTGAAATAATTGTGCACATCTTACAATGGGGAGAGATTGCTTTTTTGAAATCCGCGCGAAAATGGCTATAAAATAAACTGCTCGGATTCAAATTCCTATATAAGCTCTTAACTAAATGCTAGGGTTGAATAGATTACGACTGTGAAATGCGCACGACTCGAATTCTTTTACCAGCTCTTAACTAAACGTGAGGGTTGAGTTCAAAAAATACCGCCCGGAAACGGGTCGAATTCTTCTACCAGCTCTTAACTAAAGGTTAGGGTTGTACCAGTTCTTAACTAAAGGTTAGGGTTGTGTTCAAGAAATACTAATTACAACGCCCAAAAAAGGAAAGAGTTATTCAAAAAAGCACAATGTTACCTAAATTTAGAATGCAGAATATTAATTATATTCGTGAAATCTCCACAAACAAAAAGAAAGGTAATTTAAAAAAAAAAAAATTACCTAAATTTTGAACGCAGAATATTAATTATATTCGTGAAATCTCCAAAAACAAAAAAATAACCTTAAAAAAAATTAGAAGGAACATTTAATCTCTTTCAAGGTAAGAGATGGGCAATTTCGAACTAGAAAAGAAGGAATGGGCGATGACAAAGCAAAAGAATAGAAGTTAAATTTTAAAATAACGTTTATTTGCTTTTAAATAAAAAATTAGCAATTTCAAAGTAAAACATAAAAGTTAGAACCCAATTCTATGTAAATTGTGGCTTGAAATTTACATATAGATAAAATATAGAACACATTTCTACCTAAATTATATTTTCAAATTGACAACCTTGTTATAATAGATAATTTAGAACACACCTTGAATATGGATAGTAGACTTCAGTAAGAGTATTTTTTTTTGGACATGTTCATATTTTGGTGTATGTTGTCAGTGGAGATACTTTGTTCTCCAACTTTAATTTGAATATGACAACCAAGTTTATCCAGATAAAGAGTTTAGTTGGTAACAAATAGTTAAACTTTGAATTGAATATGTATTAGAAAAACAATTTACATGACTCTTAGCATACTTCTGTGTGAGATTTTGTAGGATAAAACAAAGGTGACTACTCCAAGATAACTAAAAAGGTATCACAATCTTACAAAATCCAAGAAAATTGAAACGAACATAAAGTTTTTGTACTTCAAATTATATTCTTGTTTCAATAATTATAATGCTTAAGATGGACCAACTAATCTCCAAAATTTGTTGTTCTCAAGAATTACTATGGAGGTGTGAATCGCTCATTTTCTTTTCTAACCTATAAGTGATTACTTATCTTCAATTTATTCCTCGACATATCCATATTGAAACAATCCTTGCAATTATCATTATCTTGCATACCCAAATCATAATTCAAACATAGAATATAAAATGTTGAGCCCAATATTTTTATGCATGATATTCTCTATACATATAGACTAATTATTAAAATGTTATGATAATTAGCTACGCTAATTAATAAAAATATAATATAATACATATTGGAAGTTGTTTTCAACAATGATTAAGACTCTGCATCAACACAAAAAATATTTTACAACAATAATAAATCAATAATATTTTTTTAAAATAATTATCAATAGGATTATAATAATAAATTATATTAGTTAATATAAATATAGAATATACCATTTTGTATTTAGCTAATCTAATTTATAATTTAATGTTATTTTATTATGAATCACCCTTAACGATGCAAAGCAATATTAAAGGAATAGAATATTTCAGAGGGACCACCATGAAAAATAAAACACTAAATATAAATAATATTATTTCTAATAGAATAAATATTATATAAATATTGTTTGAAAATGAAAGGTAGAGTCTTACTTATAAAGGAATTGGCCTTTTCATTAGAATCCATTAGTACAATTTCAAGAAATATTGTGATCTTTCATTGTTTCAAATTAGCTAGAAGCAATTCTGTGAAGGCGGCCATTTTTCTATCAGTTAGACTAGGAGAGAAAGAAAGAAAAGAAAACCTCTATTATCAATTTTTCAAAGATTTTTTTTTTGTTTCCAATTTTTTCTAACTTTAGTGGTAATTGCTAATTGAATATTCTATCCATACCTACTCTGACATGATAAAATAGAGCAAAAATGAATATTATATGTTATTGTTTATATGCCTTTCTATTGTCCTCTTTATAAACACCATCATCCATGCACATTACCAAGTTTTCTAGTGACTAAGAGCACCAATGGATTCCATGGAATTCTTTTTCATTAATTTAGACACTTGATTGGGCTTTCGAGGTCTTAAAATACACATTTCTAGTTTCCCTTATGTAAAATTTTATGCAACAGTTTTTTTTACCCTAGTGAACTTAGGGAAACAATTGTCCTTACGGGGTGGATTGGATCATGTTGGATTGATGAAGGATTATTATATCCAATGGAATATGAGTTTGAAATTTTGCAATTCATATGATATTTGCTTCAATGTTTTTGGACAAATTTGAAAAGGCCGAATGAAAAAATACTAACACAAAAATTTTCAAAAGGCATATGAGTTTGAAATTTTGCAATTCATATGATATTTGCTTCAATGTTTTTGGACAAATTTGAAAAGGCCGAATGAAAAAATATTAACACAAAATTTTCTAAACTAAAAAAAATTCAAAAAATACCACTATATTAGTTTAATATTCATGTAATAGTTGAAAAATAACTTCAACCAATACATGTTCTGCAAAATCCAATTGAGATATTACTTCATAAACATTAAAAAATAATAAAAACTATATTTTTCATAAACAAATAAATTCTTGATATGAAATTTCTTTTTCTCTAGTTCTTTAGTTGTAGATCATGCTTATCTATATATATATATAATCAACAAAATCTTCTCGAGTATCAACCCAATCTTCTGCTCCTCAATTGTGTGCACCAAATGTGAATTGAAGTTACATTTAGTACATAAATAACCACAAAGCCATCAATTTCTATGGATTGTGTTGTGAATGAATTTTTTCTTACAAAATCAGAATGAAGTACATTGGAGAAATTGAAATTCCATGGGAGATTTTAAAAAAAAATCATAATCAAGACACAATTTATGTGGCTTCCCTAACTGTTTTAATTGAATGTTAATATATTTTTTTTAAGTTAAATTGAGAATAAATTCGAAAATATATATGCCTATAATTATGCAAAAAAATTCATAATCAAGAACAATTTATGTGGCTTCCATAACTGTTTTAATTGAATGTTAATATATTTTTTTAAGTTAAATTGAGAATAAATTCCAAAATATATATGCCTATAATTATTCTAGTCGTAAGAATGGATCTTCCATAGTTATAATTTAATTATTAGGTTGATTGTAGATATTTAAACCCCATGGAATGTGTTGGAATATTCATGGTAACATTGACATATAAATGATAAGATTTCTAAACCCATGGAATATGTAAGAATATTCATGGAAATAGTGACATATCAATGATAATATTTCTAGCAAAGTTAGATATACTCTATTAATTATATTATCTCAAATTAATTAATTTAACTAAATGGCATGTCAAACACATCATATTGGGCATGTGGTATTTCTAAACCATGGTAATGTAAGAAGAACTATTTCCAATTCAAGGATTTCCATAATAATATTGTGGGTGAATCTACATGGATAAAGATATTTTTATATATTGTACAACTCCGATAATAATCATAGAAATAGAGTGATGGCTATAGAAATAGAGTGATGGCTATAATAATGTGCATGCATGATGGTGTTTATAAAGAAGATAATGGAAAGGCATATAGACAATAACATATAAAACTTATTTCTACTCTATTTTATCATATCAAAGTAGGTATTGATAGAATATTAAATTAGCAATTATCGCTAAAGTTAGAAAAAATTGAAAACTCAAAAAATAAATATCCCTTAAAAATTGATAATAGATGTTTTCTTTTCTTTTTGTCTCACGTAGTAGAAAAAAAGGTCTTTTTCTCATAATTCTTTCTAGCTAATTTGAGTCAATGAAAGATCACAATATTTCTTGAAATTGTATTGGTGGATTCTAATGAAAAGGCCAACAAATAATATTTATATAATATTTATTCTATTAGAAATAATATTATTTATATTTAGTGTTTTATTTTTAATGATGGTCCCTATGAAATATTGTATTTCTTCAATATTCCTTTTCTTTATTAAGGGTGATTCATAATACAATAATATTAAATTATAAATTAGATTCCCTAAATACAAAATGGTATATTATATATTTATATTAACTAATATAAATTATTATTATAATCTTATTGATAATTAATATTAAAAAAAAAATTTCAAGAATCACGATATCATGCATAAAAATATTATGCACAATATTTATATTTTGTTAATATACCATGTAATAATAGACCTTCTCTAATAATTTGAAATAGGATTTGGTTATGCAAGATAATGATAATTTCAAGGATTGTTTTAATATGGACATGTCTAGGAATAAATTGAAGATAAGTAATCATTTCTAGGTTAGAGAAAAAAATAAGTGATTCACACCTCCATAGTAATGCTTGAGAACAAAATTTTTTGGAGATTAGTTTGTCCATCTTAAGAATTCTAATTCTTGAAACAAGAATATAATTTGAAGTAACAAAAATTATGTTTGTTTCAATTTTCTTGGATTTTGTAAGATTGTGATACTTTTTTAGTTATAATGGAGTAATCACCTTTGTTTTATCCTACAAAATCTCACACGAAAGTATGCTAAGAGTCATGTAAATTGTTTTTATATTACATATTCAATTCAAAGTTTAACTAATTGGTACCAACTAAACCCTTTAACTTGATAAATTTGGTTCTCATATTCAACGAACCAAGTATCTCCATTGAAAACATATACCAAAATCTAAAGGTGTCAAAAAGAAAAATTTAAATAAGTATCTCCATTGAAAACATATACCAAAATCTAAAGGTGTCAAAAAGAAAAATTTAAATACTAGTGTTGAAGCGCACTATCTATATTCAAGAAAGTCATAATGTTATTGAGAAAAAAGTGTTGTATGCACAACTAGTTTATAGGGTTATATGTCAAGTAGATTTGATTGAATTTATTGTTCCTACACATTTAGGGTATGTTCTAAATTACTTATTATAGCAAGTTTACTATATGTCAATTTCAAGCTAAAATTTAGGTAGAAATGGGTTCTATATTTTATGTTT
>APFE031155027.1:0-18171 GCA_000404065.3 Pinus taeda
TAGTAATAACATAGTACCCCATATAATAACCTTATTGTTAAAAATTCCTTTCTCACATAGTAAGTTTCATGGAACCATTCCCCAAATTTACAAATAGCTAGAACTATGCCCAAAATAACATAAGCAATGAAGGTTACGACAGGGTTTCATTATTCATTCACATAATATGTATAAATAACATGAACAACATGAAGAATTTACCAAAATAAAATAATAAAAATAGAATACATCTAGGTATTTCATTCTCTCTTTAACTATGCCAAGTATGATACAAATAAACGATATTGTAGGTAGAGCTTCATTCTCCATATCACTATGCCAACTATAGTACAAACAAATGATTTCAAACGTAATGTTCCATTATCCCTTGCTTATGAAAAATATAATTCAAAAAAATGATATTATACACATGGTTTTAATTTATTAGAGAGAACGTGAATTTTGTGAATTTTTATAGCTCACCTCTGTGTTGTGTTTCCCCAAGTTTCATAGGTTTATCCTGCTACATTCCAGACTCGAGTACTGCCACCAAAATGCTTTATCTTGTCTCTTTATTACTTCAAGCTCCTCTGTGTTATGTTGTGTTATTTCACCATATCCCCATATTGTGTTGTGTTATTTCACCATATCCCCATATTGCACTCATTCTTCTCTCCTTTTTACTCTTTGAATTGAGGTCCTTCGTTAGTTAGGGCTCCCTCTCTCTCTACCATTTTCCTTCTTTCTAGGTCGCAAGATGTGTGGGAGTAAAACAAATATGTTCATCGTTACAAAATATATTCCAACCATTATTGGTTGCATCTAGTCTTGTCCATCCTATTCCTACAAGCACCTCTCTCTTCTAAATTAGGTTGATTATATGCACCTTGAGCCATATGAGTTTAACTATATACACTCTTGTTCATACACTTAATAAAATTCCCTTATAACCTTGTATCATACCCATTATGTAAATAATTATGCCTTGGTTAATTTTCGTCTAAGTCAAACTTCAATTATTATGCTCACCTAGATGTTGTGGGGGTTCCACCTAACTCCCACTAGTTAATGGAATGAATTCTCATATGATGTGTTGTGAGTAAAATAAAAATGTGCAATGCATAGTAGTAACCACCTTAAAGAAAGACCATTGGTTGAAACCTCATTAATGGAGGCTTAATTAATGGTTATGTTTTTTACTTAATTCGAGACTATTAATTTTATATTTGTGGGAATATTGTACTTATGATCTTCCCCATCTACACAAACATAGATGGGAAGTGTTTACCATGTGCATCAAAATAACAACAAAATATTTACCATATCTATACAAAGGAAGGTGATTAGGGAAATATTTACATTATATTCATGATTATACTAATATTGGTACCATTAGCACCATATCTACATAGTTACTGCATGACTGGGGACATTACCACCCCTTCTGCTTGAGGGGAACACCATCGGTGTTCTTAATATCTAGAAGGTAATCTTCTAAGAAATAACAATCAAAATGGAACGATCCAGATAATTTGTGACAAAATCCTAACTACTTCATGGGAGTAAAAAACCATCACATGTACTCCATGAAAATAGGGAGATGAAAGGCTTCCTTACACCCAAACTACAATAATACTCTCTTATATTCACATTCATGACAGTAATCAGATACCAAGAAATATAATTCACAATTGTATGTGAATCTTAAGAATACAAATCATTCTTTCCGAGAAGAAAGAGTATTGGGCTCCAATGATTTTAGGACAAATGAAAAATGTTGTTTACTCTAGTGCGGTCAAAACCCAATAAACTTAGTGTGGAATATGACTTTTTGTAGGTCTTCAACAAATAACAACCTAACATATAGAATAATTGTAGTAGGATGATTATTCGAGGTGTTCATATCCAAAGTTTACTCATGTTATGGTTTGAGCAAATAAACATTGGTCATACCAACTAGGCAACACTTTACCCATTCACACCCTTCAACTTAAGCACAATGCAAGAAAGAGAGAATCATAATTGTTACGACAATGTGCATCTTCCAAAATGTGTGCACAATATACATGAATTTTAAATAATTTAAATGAATTACAAATATAGAAGTGATTTGTCTCTTCCAAATGATCTAGTAGTGCATAATTATAATGGAGGAAGTGTGTCATTTGTGGGAAGTGATTCGTCTTACCTTACAAAGGAAATTTCAAGGTTGGAAATTAATTTCCCTATTCCTACTCATTTTTTCCTAACATAAATTAAGTAAAATAGATGCGAAAATCCTAGGCATGCAAATAAATCTACATATGAATTACTCATGTTTCAAATGCATATTAATATAAATTAATTCCTCTCAAGTTATAATTCATTCAAGAGGATGTAACACTTTGGCATCAATTTTCCCACTCAATTTGAGATGCCCAGAGACATGCAAACAAAAAAAATATCTTATCATATTTTCTCAATCATTTCTGCAATGCACAATAATGCCAACTCTAGGCATCATTGGAGATATATTTTCATGATTAATTGCACAAGTGGATACTCAATCTGTCAAATCAAGTTGGAGGTAAATATAGCATGCTACGAGTTTATATTGGGATTACCAATCACAATGAAAATACCAAATGTGCCTCAATAGACCAAGTAAGAAATGATATTTATAGGGGCGAACTAAATCATCATTGATTTACCATCCATTGCAATTATTTGACTTAAACACATATGGACACGTTTCTCCTTTTTGTTCACATATTAACATACCCTATAACTACTTTCCAATATATATTTCCTAAGCATACAATCACAAATGCATACCATCTCCTGATATCCATAACATGGATGAATTTCATAGCAGAGATACATTGCTACAAAATCCACTCATGGAAAGTTATTAGGTCCCATTCTTTTACTATCGTTAAGGTTTTGCCTCTAATTTAAATCATATGTAAGTATGTAGTTGATATCAAATTTATCATCAAAATTGCAGCTTTAGAAACAAAATTAACTACCAAACCACTATTTCATTCTCCATTAAAATACATATCACTGAAAAGACAACAATTGCACCATTATTCAATTAGTTTGAAAACAAAATTTCTAACAAAGGAATTTGAATCCTAGCTACTGAGATATTATCCTATTCCCTTGCCGTACTAACTCAAGTTTGTCAAAGGTGATGCCTTAAATATAGATATAATAGCAACTCTATCATATGAACTAACAACTTTGTTGTTAGACATGGAACTTGGCTTCTTGGTATATGAGAAGGACAATCCTCAAGGAATGGTAATTACTCAGTTTTATTAATTATCTGCATTGTATACTCTCACCAACACACAACTTTAGCATATTCAGAGTCTAAGAGGACAACCAACATCGAAATTATGTGTTATAGGCCATTTTTCACATTTGAACAGTGAGCCTCCTAATGGGATCAATCAACATGATATTCCCCCTTGTCACCATATTTCACAAATCCCTATGCATGTACCTTTTATTTCCTAGAGTTTTAGCCCTAAACTACTTCATCTAAGCCAATTTGAGAACCAACGCTCCCTGTAAGTCTACTGGGGGGTGTTCACCATCATTTTTGTCCACTACGGCTTGCATTGGTCACCAACATGTTTCTCCCCTTTTCACCTATGTTGGTTCTAGAAATTTGAGAGAATGATCATGATTCCAGAAGCTTCCCCTTCTAGGAGTTTCCAGAAGTTGTTACAACTACCTACCTTGGATAAAACATTCAGATCCTCCGCTTCCCTATATTGGAGTTTTCACCACTTATCCTTTGATCCTATCCCTCCATGAACGGTGGATTTCTTATTCTAGATTGGTAATTGGATAAGAACTACCAACTTACCATACTTCTCTATATATTCCTAGCCTTATATGTGGTTGGGGGTTGGATTTTGGAGAGTGATTATGCCCTTATACTGTTGTAGTGAGTGGTCACCTTCTTGTGAATTTAGGGTGATTGGAGATGCATATTTTGACAAGAAAAGGACAATTCAACAACTTGGACAAGCTCTTCTACAATATCAAATGATACTTATGGTTGTAATATCCTTCCATTTATAGTAATGAAAAGAATTCATTGTTTTCCTATATGTGATGTTTATATTTCACTTATTACAATACCATGTTGATCTATTGAATGAAGTACTTAAATGATACTACATATATCTCGTAATTTCTTGGCTTGTGTTATCTGACTGTACAAGTTCTAATTTTGGCAATCAGAGCTGGGATTGAAGATTCTAAGCTAAAGAAGAAGCGAAGTGTGTTAGGGATTCCAGATAGGTGCCACTCCATCATCTATTTAATTTAAGGAAAATAATTGTGTTCCTTGTCTCTCTATTTTTCTAGGTTATCCACCGACCTTGGCGAGATACTCTTGTCTTCAATTGTAAATATCGTATAACCAATTGGTGACTATACTAGGGAAAAAAGTATCCCCTTTGTGGTTTCCTTGTCCATCATGCTTGATTACCTCCTTGACAGACCTTTGTTGAATCATCCAACCAAGAATAGACCTAGGAAGTGATTTCATTGAACATTTGTTTCAATTTTTGCACCAAAAACCTCTTTACCAAGCCCAATGCACCCCATATGCCTTTGACAGAGCATTGTACCTCACCCTGGCCCACTCTACACCAGCGTTGCAAGACACTGGTGCCTCTTCTGCACCAGCATTGGCCCCTATTTTTGTATGAGTTTTGCCTTGGTTCTTGAGCCTATTTTTGGTCAGCCTACTTCTAACTAAACTTCCTCAAGTCTTCAATGCCTTGTGGTCTCTCTAAAGCCTCCATTTGGTTTTCATTTGTGTTGTTTTCTTTTCGTAAGAATTGGTTTCGATTTTTCTTTGTTCTTATCACTTTCTCACTTGAAAATTGATAGTGTTTGATTGTTGATTGCTTGGTTGAATTGTTGTTTTAGTTCTCATTTAGAAAAGTGTAATTGAATCAATAATTGAACATTTGCATCTTAGTTTTCTCCATTTCTAAAATTAAGTGTGGTGAAAAGAAAAATTTTGCATTGACATTTAGGGTTTTACATGTGCATTAGTATAGGAACAGTTGTATCGGAAAGGAAATTGCATATTTCATTTTGTTTGTTTCCTATTGTGTGCTACATGTTGACTGTTTCTTCCCTTCCTTAGCTACATTTTCAGATAGAGATAAAGGATTTCATTTTCTCGTGCCAGATTTTGATTTTAGGATATTCAGGTGACATTCACGGCAAGCCATAAATATAAAACTTAATGAAAGATAAACAATAAAATTTATTGAATCAACCTAAGGATAATTTGTAACATTAACGCAAACATTTAGAGGTCTAGGCTAGAGATGTGTTTTAGCGTCGTTGAACGTAGGAACTATCATTGTTTTCTATCGTTGCATCTTGAGGGTAAAATATCGTTCTACATATGTGAGTGTATAGGACCGTACTCCACGTACCTTTGAGTATATTGGTAGCACTCCATGAACATAAAGTATATGGGAACACTCTCATCGAAAAGTTACTCATTAGACAACACTACTACAAACTGCATTCCCACATACCATTGCATATATTTTGGGTGTCCCCAATAGGTTGTTATCCATCCATGGGTAACAGATTCTACTGCCTTGTATACCATGATACAATGAACACAAAATTTAGGAAGATTGGCTTCCATATGTTAAGTCCTTTATTTTCCAAGGTGTATATTATAGTTCATGGTTGCTTGGTAATCCTTTATGCCTAGATTATCCTATTTTTTATTTTTGTATTAATAAAATTTATTGCCTAAAATGGAAGAACAAAATCCCCCTTCTCGTTGTTTGTGTAGAATGAAAACTAAGCCTCCACTTCCTCCACAGGCTACTACTGCTAGTCGTCATACACATAGGAAAACAAAAACTACTGAATCAGGAACACCAGGGACTACTTCTGGCCCTCCTCTCGATATTGATCAGCTAGAATCATCCATCCCTTTGAGTTCTGAACCCAAGATTACATATATTCCTATTGATGATACCAACATAATTGAAACAGAATTCCCTAAAACTTTGTTAACTCAGGTCATTATATCTGATCTCCCTGAGTCATAAACTTTTTTTCTTGAGGTTATTGAACCTGAGGAGACAACCATCTTTACATGAGTCTTTGGGACCTACCTCCTCTCATCCTTTGTCTAAGACAGAACCAATATATATTGGTCTTAACAGTGAACCTCTTCCATACAAACTTATAGGTATTGAAGAGATCCCTCAAGAAGAGCATCGTCCTTCTACTCATGTTCACTGGGAAGGACTTCATTTTTATCAAATCGATCCTCTTCCATCTCCTCAACCTCAAACACAATCTAGTTTACTTGATTATTTGGGCTTACTGGCAAGTTTCTCATGACAATCCTCATTGGGATTGCTAACCATGATTCAAACTGATTCAAACTCCCATCCTGTGTCCACCACTATGGTTGAGACATCAACCATCGCATCCTCATCTATGTTTCTAACATCGGCAGAAGCTCATTTATATGGTCGCCTATCCATCCCGCCTGGATATTAGTAATTATCTGGTGTGGCTTCCAATCATTTTACCTCTCCCGTGACATCCAATTTGGGAATAATGTCTAGTACTTATCTTATGAATGCCACATATTTTGATCCTCTTCCTTTATCTACACCTATAATAGAGTAGCACATTGTCCCTTATTTTAGTGGGAAAAGCTAGCCTGAATGACCCAACCCTCTTTATGTTAGGTACCCTCCATTTGGATCACAGTTCTCTCCATCATCCCTTCCTCCCATGGCAAGGGGAAACCTATTGTTGGTATGCCTCAATATGGTAATCCGCCTAGTTATAGTCCTCCTCATCCTGGAATGGATTCCAGTGTTTGGAAACCTTATTTACCCGTGAAATCAGGTTCATATTGGGATCGATTGTTGAATCCTAAAATTGTACCATCTTCACTGCAAACTCCTACCTATCTTCCAGCACCTCAACAAGCTCAAATACATGTGAGCCAACCTTAACAGCCCATTCCAAAAGTGTCTGGTTCTCCCCAAATCCTGATTTGTCAACCTATACAAGGTTTCTCATATTTTCAGTTGCTTGCACAAGGTACTCCTCAAGTCTCGTAGGTTAAATTATTAAAAATTTAGTGCATTCCCAATGAAACTGGTACAAAGGGGAAATGAAAACCCCGATTAGGAAATAGTATGGATCACATGAAGCACCTTTTCAAGGCCACAAAATCCAAACCCAAACCCAACCATTACAGTAGCTCTCTTTCCATCCTGAGACTAGGAAACAAACCCACTTCTATGCTGGTTATCAGAATCCTCCATATTTTGGTAACTAGGTTCCTTATTATCAGAACCCTCCTTATGTAGGAATGCAAGTTCATGTTGCCCAGGCTATCCCTTCATATCCAGGTCATCTGCCTCTAGATTTTAACAGGTAATTTCATTTTGTGGCTACTCTTGAATTACTAGATTTAACTCAACTTACTAATGACCCCACTTCTCATTCACCATGGTGGCCAATTATTCCCACTAATTTTCCTTCTGATATCCCAAAATTCAATGGGAATCTTGGAGAATACCCGTCGATGCATGTTATAATGTATCATCTTTGGTGTTCATCCAATTCACTAAATGATGATTCCATTGGACTCTGTCTTTTCCAACGAACGCTTATGGGTACTACGTCTAAATGGTATATTGAATTACTGAGTGCATCATTTCGCAACTTCAGTGCTTTAGCCACAACCTTCCTCACACATTTCCAGCGGCCCGTCATATATGAAACTGGAATGGAACTATTGACTAAATTTAAACAATTAGACTCTATTCACATTGTAGATCACATTCATGAGTGGAAATGCCAACTCCGGTAGGTCAAGGCCTATGTTCCTAATCAATTGTTAGCATAATGCTTTTCTCAAATCTTTGTTAGCTCCCATAAAGAAGATTTGACCAAAGATGGAGTCATGGCTTAGGAGAAAGTTATCACTTGTGCTAAGTATTTAGATCTAGTTTATACCCAATTGGGCACACTCTATGATAAGATACCAAATGCTACGAGACCTTAGAATAATGTTCCTCATCCACTTGGTAAAGAATATCATGCTTTTGATGACATTATAGGTTGTTCCAGTTCACAGTCGGTGAGTAAACCATATGGTATTTCACTCACCACTCCTACAAAAAACCCTCCATATCATCCTCTTGTGGCTTCTACTTCTGAGATAAATATCGTCTCATCCGATAAAGGAAAGTCTCAATAGTCACCTAGAAGCAAGAAGAAAGGTAAAGGTAACAAAATAAAGATTCCTCATTGTAGGATAAAAAAAAATTGTCTTCTAATGAGAAATGAAAGCCTCAATACCTATGTTTGATTTTTAACGAGGATCACCTTACACATGATTGTCTGCAACACACTGAAGTGATTCAACTCCTTAAATCATCCACTTCTCACGTTGTGCTAACCAACCCATTTCTCAATTAGGATACCCATATGGTTGTCAAGGATGCCTCTTCCTCTAACAAAGTTTTGATGATTTCTTCCTCAAATCTGAAATCCGATGTCATGGTGGCCCCTTGAAATAAGGACTATGGTAATTTGAATCCACCAAATAGTTAGGCTACTAATGAAGCAGGCAGTTTTGCACCACCTTCGTCTAATCTAGTTCCACCTCTAGTTCCTACAAAATCGGCTATCAAGCCTCTGAAGGGTGTTATCCATAACTTTTCTTTCAACCCTCATTCTAGTGACGCTCAAAATTACAACATAGTTGAATACTTCACTCATTCCCCTTTGGCTATCTCAACTCTTGAGATATTGCAAATTTGCCCCACCCAAAAGAAGGCCTTATTATCAGCTATCGGATGTGCAAATCCATCACATTCCAACCTAGTGGTTTTCTCTCATGAAAACTATGCCCCTCGACTTCTGGCTCAGTTAGCTTTTATGGTCCATGTCATTGTCCATGGTAAGAACATTCATTGTTCTATAATGGAAGAGGGAACCTCAACCTGAATCATGTCTTTATCTTGATCCAAGGCAATAATTTCACCCCAACCAATTCAATCGACCACCACATTAAAAGCCTTTGATGAAAGGACATAAAAACCTTGTGGGATTCTAAACTCCCTCCAAGTGGAATTAGGGGGAAAAGTCATCGCCATTGAAGTAGAAGTTATTGACATACCTTTGGATTATAATATTTTATTGGGACATACATGGGTTTATGTTATAGCTTCTTTCATTTCAAATTACTTCTACGTGATCACCTTTCCTTCAAAATGAGGGATCATGGCCATAGATCAACTCATATTTTTCAACTCTAATTCCAACATTACTAGAAGTGTCCCTCCTATAGGGGAAGCCCTACATTCCTATAAGCATGTTGGATTTGGTTTATTGAAAGATTCATCACTTATGGGAAATTTTTCTCTCCCTCCCCCTCCCCTTCCCAGCTTGTCCACTTTGATTGCTTATATCAAGATGATATCATCATCTATGATCCTAGCTAATCCATGGATTGTACTGGATGAAATTGACATCAAAATTTTTAGAAATTGAATGTTGCTTAGCCATGTTGAGCAAGATTAAGAAGCCATATACTCAGCTTAAGTGGCCCATACATTTTTTTATCAATTGGGTAGATCGATCACTAGAAAATGAAATGCCCTCTAATCCTTGTGTACATTCTCTACAGATGAAATCATAATGGAGATCATGATGTTAGATGAAGCACCATGGGACGAACATCATCACCATTCGTCCTTCCCATATACCATTGAAGTATAATCTTAGTGGTTTGTACCTACCTAATCGTATTGAAACCTTTACGATCTTTTTTCCATTCATGAGATCAACTTTGAAAAGAACCTTTCGAATATTGAAGAAACTATTCCTCTCAATATTTGATTACCAAGAATAGTAAAAAAATTATGCATCAGAGCATTTTTCACTTCATTTGAAGTTGAGATTTATCAAGCCCTTTTTCATGATTTGTTGTCTTGAGGGGGCTTGGCCCAGGTTCAACGTTAGTTAGCCAAACAAATCCCTACACTACTGACCATTTCAGCATTAGTCCACAAAGCGTGGATTGAAGTCTCACCCAAAGTAGTATGGGGGGATGCTAGAACCAAGTTTTCACACCCGAGATGGTTGTGATGTTAGTTTATTCCAATTATGCCTAACTTCATGCAGGTTTCTTATCCCTCTGCTCTACCCTTCAGTACCTTCGTGAAATGTTAAAATTGGCTTCTGCATAGCCCTAACCAGGGGCTGATGTGCTTTTGCACTACTAGGGAAACGCACTATGGTATTTTCCCAAACTACACTAAGTATCTTACCTATCTTATTAACATATCTTAGTTAGCTTCACGTAAACAGAGGGTCTTACTTGCGTACACTTAACCAATACATTTAAATATAATCATGCATCATATAAGCATCATAAGTGAAATTCATAGCCAAACTATTAGATACATAAACAAGAAATAAAGACATAAAATTGATAGAATTCTCTTCTTTAATGATAACTCCAGATAATTACACACTAACTCGCCCCGTGCACTCAGTTGCAGGGGTCTGCACACTCAGTTGCGGACTTCTAGGCCTTTGCAAACTCAGGTGTAGAGCCTCTACCTATGCTATGACCTAAATATTAGACTTATACTTTAGAGCTATCTCTCATACATCATCAATCTTAATCCATGATTGATGCCTCTTACTACTTAGAGCTTAGCTCTATTTATACAATTCCATGGTCCACGGACCATGGGTACATCTCTTACAACTAACATTACATTGGACCATGGGTACATCTCTTACAACTAACATTACATTGGACCATGGGTACATCTCTTACAACTAACATTACATTATCAAACTAAGGGCGGATAACCCTATGACTCTTTAACATCTACGCGCTCCGTGCCCACAAAATGTGGAGTTTTTACATTTGTATTACAAACTTGGACCAAAATATGGGCTCTAAGCCCCAACACTGCCCTTGGGGGATCCCATGCCCAACAGGACCCCAACACAAACATCATGACTCACCCTCAAGTCACTCTGCAGGTGTAGAGATCTTAACATGAAGACCTCCCAGCTCTATTTGGATCCTTGCAACTTCGACAACGCACTAAGCGGCAGCCTGCTAGACTTCTTTCACACGCTAGTTGCTGACTACAGCTATTGAACTTCTGCCCTGAATCATTTGCTAAGTTTCTTACAGTTGCATGATATTTGCTTCAATGAATGCTGTAATTGTATAAGCCTCATTGATCCATGGTTGTAGGTGCGCTTTTAAGACGCTTCTTTGTGCCAAGCGGCATCCACCTGTTCCTTGAGAACATTTTCCTACTGCATCCGTGCAAGCCTTTGTGTAAGGGAAACCATCTGTGTGGTCCCTTCTACCTTGTCATACCTATGTTGTAGCTCACGTGGCTCTATCACTAAGCAGTCTACATTCAGGTCCTCCTACAGAGTGGTTAGGACCTCGAATGATTGTTCGAAGAGCTACATGCAGTCTGTCACTACACTATGAATCACTACGATCATTTTCATAACTATGGTGGTGTGTTGTTCTCTGACCTCTGGTGGAGTTGAAGGCTGAGCCTCAACTGCAATTATACTATCTGGAGTTTCAACTCCAGCTGAACCCTGGCCATCTCTGCTCTTGCATTGTGGACCCTTGTGGCTAACTTACGGATGAGAACCTCCACTGAGCCTTTTGCCTGAATGTCCAACTTCAAGACCATCCATCAAGCTTCCTCTACGACCTGCATTATCTATTTTTTCTGCTCCACTGCCTCATTGCACTACAGGCCCAACTGCTAAATGTTGATGCACTTCTCACTCATTACCAATAGAGCATGACTCTCCCTAGCCCAAATTTTTGCGATGAATCCATCCTATAAGAGGTAAAGCATCTCCCGAGGGAGTGCAGCCATGTTCAACCCTACCCCTTTCAAACTACCAACCATGGGTCTATCGGCTTCTTTCTCTGTAGTAAGTGCCCCATCTGGTAGCACTATCGTGTTGGTCACCCTTGTGTGCAACATCTCCTCGGTAGTCAAAGTGTTGATCGCGAGGCTCATGGACACTGTGCCAGACTATGGGGTATGAACTTGCAACTCCTGCAACTCTATTTGAAGAGCCCCAGATACTAGCTATTGTTGTTCTTCAAATTGTTGGAGGGCCTCCACAGTGACAAACCTCATCGTTTTGTCGATATCATGCAAATCCCCCTTAGTGAGGGTGATTTGGTCGAATGATGTGTTCGATGCCTTTGTCTTCTTCCATGGCACCATCTACCCTCGTGGTCGCAAAATCTTGAGTTGGGCGGACATCATCTGAATTTCCACTCCACCTTGTTCTATGTCTATCTCTAATTCAGGAAAAGGTGACTTTTGTCCTTCGTGCTCTTCTTCTCATGTTTTCTGTTGTTCCACCAACTTCGTAGCGTCGCACACTGCTTGGGCCTTAGCCGCTGCTTCCTCTTTCCTTCACTTCTTAGCCAGTTGTGCCATTTGAAGCTTTGTCTCTTCCATATTGCATTGCATAGTGGACTTGTTTGTTTCTGCCACGGAGCCATCTAGAGCGTGCCACTCCGGTGGAAAAGACTCAAGGACTACGAAAATTACATCATCGGTCACCTGATATGGTAAATCATGCCACATCTTTGTAGGGTCCTTCTGTGCCCTGATGAAGACATGGTGGAAATCCACTTTGAACTCTACAAAGCTCTACAAGCTGTTTTATATTGTGGGCAACAATCGCAGCTTGCAATTGATCCCCATGTGGATATTCATCTCCATTAGCACCCATAAAATCTTAGTTTCTCTGATACACTACGTGTCCTTGGTCACCCACAGTGAAGCATACTTTGTTGCCTCTAGAAGGTTTGGTGTGACCAAAGGGAACTGGTTATCTTTGGGCAACTCCCATACTACCAATACAATCGACAATAGGAGCCACTTGTAATGAAACTTTTTGCCTTGCTCCTGTGCCTCACGATAGTTCACAAGGAATTCACCGCATAGATAGTTCACCTAGTAGAACGGGGATCCTTCTGCGCATTGGGCCGCTAGTGCAATCACTAGTGTGGGCACCTCATCCTTGCGACACTTCTACATCAACTTCCATGCCAATATTTGTGTAGCGACCACAATTTCAAGGTTGTTAATGTTGGAGATGGCATATTCTCGCTTATTCTTCTCCAGCTTGAACTTCTTCTTCATTGCTTCTGCAAAGGCCAATTCGCCACCTTTTCCCTCTAAAATGTTTTTTGGATCCGCAAAGGCCAATTCGCCACCTTTTCCCTCTAAAATGTTTCTAGATCCTCTCCTAAGTAAGGTAGCCATGTAATTTGGAGAATAGGATGGTCTGTGATGGGGATGGGCTCCTCCAGCCACAAGCACCCATCATGCACCAAGTAGAGTAGCTACCTGATGATGAAGATGGTCACTGGGGCACAGTGGTAATGCGTCATTCAGAGCAGGTTTAGAAATCTGGCCTTTTCTACACCTCTAAGCCATTTTCGCGGCTCCAATTTAGTCATTCCAACTGTCACATCCATCTTTTGGCGCATTAGCTTCTCATTCGCTAAATACAAGAACTTCTTGTGGTCTGTGATGTCCCAATCTTCAAATTTCAACATGGTACCTACCGCAAGTGCGATCCCTCAAAAACAATATCGTCTAGGAGTATCGGAGTTTGCAGAGAGCTCTTGTTCTCATCTATGTCCTTCATCACCCTGGCTTTACCCTTGTGCAGAGGCACATATTCAGGTAACTGGGTAATAGGGTCTACACGCTGGGTTTCAACTTCCATCTCTACATCCTCCTCATCTACTAGAATTTCTTCAAAATCCTCCTTGTCAGCATCCAAATTAATGGCCTTTCCCTTTTCCTGCAAGGTGGGCTTAGTCCTCTGTGGGTTTCTATGCGAGACACTCACCGGGATCATAGACTGCTAATCCTTCTTAGATCTCATTGTACGAGTTGATTTAGGTACCTCTATTATCGCTCTGGCGCTCTATGGGGCTTCTACTTCCATAATTTCCTGCGCGGCTTCCATGGGTGTCGACATCAGTCTCGTTAGAAGGTCCTGCATCTCCTTTGGAAATGTTTCAAACACTGAACTTGCTCTCAAAGCCTCAAATTTTGACAGGTCCATATACGCTTGATAACACAACAACTCAATTCTCAAAATGCCAAGTGTTTTTTGCTGAACAACCACTTGTAATTTATAGGGCCTTTTGAATTTGAATTTGACTGTTCCCCCCACATTTGGCTCATTAATGCTAGATTAGCAACAAATTTTCAAGAATCTAACCCATAAAGTTTGCCTTAAATTCCTTTTTCCCACTCCATTTGGTCTCAACCCAACCATGAAAGCGTGAATAGTGACTTTAATTGTCACTTCCTAGTAGACTGGTTCGCTAGCGTAGCTATCTTCACACTGTCACGGTCCCTGTGACACTTCGCTACTTTGCATAGCTCTGACATCACGCAGCTCCCAGACAATGTAGTTTATAGTCTCGCGCCTCCTTTCAGCTGCATGGAGCACTAAGACTATGCTACTTCCATATAGTCATATCATTGAATAGCTAGTGTATGGCTTCAAGCAGCTGCCATTCACCTTTCCTGGGAAGGGTTCTTCATTTAACTTGACCAGTTGTATAGTGCCTCCATCGGTAATCTCCTTAATAATATACAGCCCTAACTAGTACATCCTAAACTTTCTGGGGAATTTATCAAATTTACTATCATACAACAACACCAGATTTTTTTTCTTGAATGTGCGTAGCTTTATATGTCGGTTGTGCCATGCCTTTTCATGCTACTTTTGGACCTGCTGGTGAAATCTAGCCAAAAATCCTTCTTCTTTGAGCTCATCTAGCTAGGAGAGCCTCTCCTCCAAGGCTCTACTATCCGTCATACCTATGAGCATTGTTATGTGCAACCTAGGCATGATGTATTCCATAGGAACTATGGCTTCCACTCCATAGACAAGCCTAAAAGGTGTCTATCCCGTCAACTTATTTCATGTTGTCCAATAATCCCATAACACTGCAGGTATGCGTAGGTCCCAATCACTTCACTAAGAATTGAATACCTTGTTCAGTGCATTTTCAAGCACTTTGTTGAACACCTCCACTGTCTCATTACTCTGTGGGTGATAATGTGTGCTCTTATAGTGATACACTTGAAATTCCTCCATTATTGTATTAATCATCTTGGTCAGGAAGTGTGTACCGCGATCGCTCAACAAAATCTTTGCACGTCCAAATCACATAAGTACATGTTTGAATAGAAACTTCGTGGTAGTAGCACCTATGCAATCCTTCACAAGTTTCGCTTCTCCCCAACGGGTCAAATACTCTATCGCAGTGATAATATACCTCATGCCTATATTTCCTTGAGGTTTAATAGGTCCTACAAAATCTATTACCCATTTTTCGAAAGGTTGCAACACCATTTGTGGATTCAAAGGCATTTCATCCCTCTGCGATGGCCTACCTGTTATTTGAGATACATCACACACCTTGCAATATGTTTTTGAATCCCGATAAAGGGTTGGCCACCACAACCCTGCGTGTAGAATCTTTTGTGTAGTTGCTCTTCCTACATAATGTCCTCCTACGATACCCCCATGAGCATCCATGGAGATTATGCTTCATTCAAATTCAGGTACATACCTTCACAGTACTTCATCATTCCCCATCTTGTATAGATGCCCAGCAATGACAGAAAAATCTGCCGCATGCACCACAAATTCATTCTTTTGGTGGATAGAGTATCCTTTTAGCGTAGTTCTAGTTGTTAGAAAGTGTATTATATCTTCAAAATTTCCATCCATGATGCACACAACAAAGAGCTGTGCGCTAGGTAATCCTTCCTCCAAATTTGTAGGTTCCTCCCCTGTCTCTATGCACTACAGGTGGTTTGGTCCCACGTTCAATCGTCCAAGTTTCATAACAACTTCAAAATCATACTCCTGGAACAATAAGAGCCATCTAAAAATTCTCCCCCCTAACACAGGCTTATTGACTAGGTACCTTAGCGTGGAGCACATGTGCATCTGCTTAGGTAGGGGCTTTTCTTCATCTCCTTGTATCCACTTGGCTAGATGAGCACATAGATCATCCTGCCTTTGTCAGTCACATATTAGGCTTCCCAAATCATGTTCACAACATTCTCCTACATTCGTGCCAATCATCAAAACTTCCTTTGTGTGTACCCCACCATCTTGCAGGCGTAGCGCGCAATACCCAGGACAATGCTTGGAAGCATTTTTTTCTGACACCTCTCTTTCAAATGGATCCAATAGGGTATCTACCTGATTTACACCATCACAAGTAGGCAGATTCCTTCCTACTGACGACACACAGCACAACGACTGGGTCATCATATTTCAATTCAATGTAGTTACTTCGTGTAACCAATTCTACCATCATTCTACTTCTTCGTCAAAATCCAAGGTGTAGGAACTCTCGCGCTCCCATGTAATCCACCCATCCATAGTTAGATTCACCTAGTCTTGGTCTTGCATTGTTATCTTATAGATGAAGTACAGATCATCATCAATCTCATAATCGTAGTTTGGTTCCATATATCACGATCCTTCAGTAGGATCCAGGGGTATTATTATGCGCAGTCTCAAAGATCATCTTCCACTTCTTTAGATTAATTACCCCATTCATATCAGTGACCTAGTCAATTCCCAAGAGTGCGGGGTAGGGATTGATGTTATCAACAACCTCTATTACTTCAAAGTCTACCCATGCACTCGCTCCCTCAATATCCACCGTTACTCCTTGCAGTCACTCCATGGGTATGATTTTCTGTTGATTTTCCATCCTTAGCCGAATCGAAGACCATAGCAACATAGGCCTCCCCATTCGCTCCCATGTATGCTTCAATAAAACATTCACATCTGATCCCAAATCCAGAATGAATTGATCCATCTCGTATTCTCCAATCTGCATGGTTAGTCTTATTTCATGCTTTGTCCTTTTTTTTTTCTTTTTGAGATTTCGGACTATGCATGGTTCCCCTAGTGCAATCCCAACACATCTGTTGATGAGTTCCTATAACCATTTCATATCCTTACTATCACGTAGTAAATTCATACAGGTTTCCAAGAAAGTAGTGAGCACAGAGGGGTCCATTTTTGGCTCAGGCTTATCTTTACTTGTTGAAGTGGAGGCCTCAGTGAAGCTCTTCTTAGCTTCCATGAAAGTTTCCCGAGCACGCTCCAAATCAAATGCAACTTCTTTTTTCGGGGCTTTGCGAACCTGGATACAATCTTCTGGCTATTTCCCTTTGTCATCTCCCATCATGATTCCACTTCATAGCACTATATTTACATTTGGATCTTTGCCGCACGGCTTAGACCTCATCATCTATAGGTTCTAAGTCAATGGAGGTGGTAGCACTCCTTTGTCTCGTATCCTAGCTATCAATGTAGGAAAATCTTGTGTTTCATGATCGAATAGCATGCAATACTTGCACAACAGATGCATTGGATTAGTGCAATCACGGGCATAGTGTCCTGGCCCTCCGTAATTGTAGCAAATAAACTGTTCGCGACTTCTACTAGGTCCCCCTCCACCTTGACCTTGTCTGTGCCCCTGAAATCTAGTTCACACCATCCTTGCATTGTTAGACAATTATATATTACAGAGCAATGGAACACATAGAATATTGCATAAATATAAACACAGAAAATGCATAAAACTAGAGACATAGATGTTTGTGGTTCACCCAGTTTGGGCTACGTGCACCCCGAATAACTAGTCCTTCCTTTCTATTATCTAGAAAAATGAAGAGACACAACCTACAGCAGATCCAGTGTAATATCCTATGTTTTCTCTCACAGTCTCACCTCTCTGTGTCTCGCTCGGAGAATAAACATATATTTCACAGTCTCAATACAATGCCCTCATACAAAGAGAGGGGTTGCCTTCTAGGGAAAAAAACCATAAACTAAACATAAGTTCTACCGTCAGATCATTCGCCTAATGAACAACCCAGATTGAATAGAAATTACTATACTTTTACAAGGCAATTTTACATATGTTTTTAGCTTTGGGGGCGTTGCCCCCGAAACCCCCGTTGGGGGACCGTTGGCCCCCAGACCCCCTAATCGAGGGGGATCGGCCCCCCTGAACCCCCATGG
>APFE031155042.1:0-12835 GCA_000404065.3 Pinus taeda
CTTCTATGGGGCACAATAGTAACAATATGGGCACTACATGGGTACATCAATATAATATGTGGGTTGTACTAATAACAATAAGGGGTTACACTAGTAGTATAGGGGCCTAACAAATGCACCTGCGATTTTTTCGCGCATAGTCGTTGCGACATTCAAGGAATTTATTCACCAGTTCCTAGAAGTATACCTTGACTACAAGACTGTGTTTGGGCTGGTGAAATTCCATGTAGAAAGCTTGCGCTTGATGCTGGATACCTGTTGAAGATACTAGATCGCGATCAATCTAAAAAAGTGCATGGTTTGTGTTCCTTTTGGGACCTTGTTGGGTCTTGTGGTTTGCAGATAGGGACTGATGGTAGATCCTGCAAAGATCGCGATGATGCTTAACTTAGAAGAACCGAGGAGTTTGAAACAGTTGTGTGCTACCCTGGGGCATACTAGATATAACAGAAATTTTATCAAGGGCTATGCCCAGATCACCACGCCTATGGAGAAGTTGTTGAAAAACGATGTCACATTCTGCTGAAACAAGGACTGTAAGAAGAGCTTGAATGTATTGAAGGAAAATATGGTCACCGCGCTATTTTTAGTCTTCCCGGATTGGAAGGAGGAGTTTCATGTACATGTCGACGTGTCATGTATAGCGCCGGCAACAATATTAACACAGGCTGGCGGAGGAGACTTGGACCATCCTATAGCGTTTGCAAGTAGAAGGTTATCCAAGGTAGAGAATAACTATTCCACCACCGAGCAAGAAGGGTTAGCCATGGTATACGTGCTCCAGAAGTTTAGACACTATTTGCTGGGAGGCCATTTTAAGATGTTTACAGATCATTCCGCGTTGAAATACTTGGTCAAGAAGCCTGTGTTGGGGGGGAGAATATGTAGGTGGTTGTTATTGTTCTAGGAGTATGATTTTGAAGTTATTGTGAAGCCTTAACGACGGAACGTGGGGCCAAATCATCTATCACGCATCGAAACAGGGGAAGATCCCACTAATTTGGAATAGGGATTACCTGACGTGCAACTATTTGTAGTGCGTGTTGCAAATGGTCATTTTGAAGATATAAAACACTTCCTAACGACAGGAACTGCCCTGGAAGGATACACTGTCCGGCAAAAGAAGGAGTTAGTGGTGCACGCAACAAAATTTTCTATCATTGCCGAGCATCTATATAAAATGGGGTCCGATGAGATATTGCGACAGTATGTACCGAAGTTTGAAAGGAGCAGTATCCTCGCAGATGCTCATGGGGGCACTGCAGGAGGGAATTATGCAGGGAGAGCGGCTGCACAGAAGATTCTACACGTAGGGTTATGGAGGCCAATCCTCCATGAGGATTCGAAAGTGTACTACAAAGTGTGTGATGTGTGTCAAATGACAAGTAAGCCATCACGGAGGGATGAGCTGCCTTTGAATCCATAGATGACATTACAACCCTTTGAGAAATGGGCGATAGATTTTGTGGGACCCATTCGGCCCCAAGGAAAAATGGGAAGGATTGCACAGGCGTGACTGCTGCAAATTTCCTCTTTGAGTATGTACTGACGTGATTTGGGTGTCCAAATATTTTGATGAGTGATCGTGGTACGCAGTTTCTGAATGAAACAATCAGCGCGCTAACGGAGGAATTTCAGGTATATCACCAAAAGAGCACACCTTATCATCCGCAGGCTAATGGGACAATGGAAGCATTCAATAAAGTGTTGGAGAATGCATTGACCAAGGTTTGCAATGCTTAGCGAAGTGATTGGGACCTACGCATGCCCGCAGTACTATGGGCCTATCAGACGACATGTAAGAAGTTGATTGGGCAAACACCCTTTAGGCTTGTATATGGTGTTGAAGCAGTGATGCCCATGGAATACATTGTGCCTCCTCTGCACATAGAGGCACTCACAAGAATGATGGATCGTGGAGCCCTGGAGGAGAGGCTCACGTAGCTAGCTGAGCTTGAGGAAGAAATATTTCTAGCTAGATTTCACCAACAGGTCCAAAAGCAGTGCGAAAAAACATGGCATGATTGGCACATTAAGCTGCACACCTTTAAGGTAAATGACCTAGTTTTGTTATATGACAACAAGTTTGATAAATTTCCAGGGAAATTCAGAATGCACTGAATAGGGCCCTATGTCATTAAGGAGATTACCGATGGAGGAGCGGTTCAGTTGGTCAAATTGAATGAAGATCACTTCCCAAGAAAGGTGAATGGTAGTCGCTTGAAGCCATACACAAGTGGTCTGACCATGTGACTATATGAAGGTAGCACAGTCTTAGTGCTCTAGGCAACTGAAAGGAGGTGCGGACGATAACCTACACTGCTCGGGTTGGGGAGCTACGCGATTGGAGGATTGTGCGAAGCAAGGAAGTGTCATAGGGTTCGCGACAGTGCGAAGGGAGCTGCGCTACCCAGGGAGAAATCATGCAGGTCAGCTGGAAAGTGACTATTAAAGTCATTGTTCATGATTTTACAGTAGAAATGCAGCCAACTAGACTGGGTGACCGGCATTTAAGACAAAATTTATGGGTTAGATCCTTGAAAATTTGTCGCCAATCCGGCATTAATGAACTAAATTTGGGGGGAATGGTCAGATTTGAATTCAAAATGCCCTATAAATTAGAGGTGGTTGTCCAGCGAAAAACACTTGGCATTTTGAGTTGTTGAGCTCTCAGGCGCACATGAATTGTGAGCACTATGAACTTCTGATAGCCAGTTCAGTATTTGAGACATTATCGAAGGAGACACGAGAGTTCTTGGAGAATGTCATGACGGCACCCATAGAAGCTATAGATACCGAAGTAGAGGAGTTGGTACCGAAATTGAGATGGAGGCTGAAGAAGTTGCTCCCGAGGTTGTCGAAGTATTAGCCGAAGTCCCCAAATCACCAAGTACGTTGAGACCAAAGCCAACCCCAACCAAGGAGAGCGCAAAGGATAAAAAGGGCAAGTAGCATGCAATATCGATGCGTGCATCGCCAAGAAGAAACCCACCGAAGCCTACCACACAGGAGAAGGGAAAAGCCATCAATTTGGAGACAGAGGAGGAAGAAATCGAAGACATCCCGATGGATGATGAGGATGTGGGAGTAGATGTGGAGGAAGTTGAAGCCTAAGGTGCTGACCCTATCACTCGATTACCTGAGTACTTCCCTTCGCGCAAGGGCAAGACCAAGGTACAGAAAGACATCGATGAGAGCAAGGTCCCCTTGCAAACCCCTATGTTGTCGGATGAAATTGTCTTCAAAGGATCATGCTTGGAGTGAGTTCCTCTGCTAAAACTCGAAGACTGGGACTTGCTTGATCATGGGAAGTTCCCACACCTGGCAACCGAGCAATTGAAGCATCGCATTATTGATACAACCACCAGAATGACTGCATTGGAGTTGCGAAGGTGGCTTAGAGGAGTAGGCAAGGCAAGGTTTCTCAACCTGCTTTGGGTGTCGCACTACAACTGCACCTCGAATACAGTATTGGTCATCAAACAGCTGCTATGCTTGGTGCATGATGGGAGTTTGTGGCTGGAGGAGCCAATACCCATCACTGACAGGTTGATCCATAGGATTATGTGATTGCCCTACACAGGAGAAAATACGGCCATGATATTTAGCGAAAAAAGGTGGTGAGCAGGCCCTCGCAGAGGACATGAAGGAGAAGTTTAAGCTGGTAAAGAAGCCACATGGATATGCCATATCTAGCATCTGTGACCCTATTGTAAAGGTGGCTACGCAGATCTTAGCAGGGAAGGCGATGAGAAAGTGTTGTGTCGATGAGGTGTCAGCACCTGTCATCGTGCTAACAGCCCAGTGCGCCGAAGGAGTTTAGTTGAATTAGGTAAACTATCTTCGCGGTGAGTTCCTTGCAAACTGCTACGAAGCACAGGAGCTCAAAAAGACGTTCCACTATGCATGGTTGTTGTTGTTGATTGTGTTGGTAGCATGGGAGTTGCCAGAGGACAACCAATTCCCTTCAGTAGTACCAGACCTACCAGAAGCAGTGAAGTACGGTTCACTGTGGGTGACCAAGGATGTGCAGCGCATCAAGGACAACAATATCTTCTGGATCTTGATGGAGATGAACATCCGCATGGCCATCAATCGTAAACTGTAGTTGTCTCCTACGATGTTTTCCAACCTACAGGGCTACACAGAGTTCAAAGCAGATTTTCACCATGTGGCCATCAAGGCACGAAAGAAATATACACAAAAATGGTATGACTTACCTTACCTGGCAACGGATGATGCCATTGATGCAGTACTTGATCGATGGTCAGCAGAGTGGCGCACTACAACAAACTTGGCGGTGGGAGGGAGCAAGTCCGCCGCGTAGAGAAAGAAGGAGGAGGCCAAGTTCAAGATGACGCAACTGGTTGGAAAGAGAAAGAAGGAGGTTGTTGATAAGGCCCGGGAAGAGCGCGATGTTGCTCAATAGACGACGAAGCAAACAGATGGAATAGAGTGGGGCTCTGATAAAGGCGCGATGTCGCCTTCACCTGAGACAGAGGAGGAGATGAACAAGCAGACAGAACAGCACAGTGCGGACCCACATGCAACGTCTGTTTGCATCAAGCGTCCAAGGGAGCAGGAGAAACGAGGGTCCAAGAAGAAATCAAAGGCTACTAAAACATCATTGGACCCAATAACTCTCATCAAGGGTGATTTGCATGACATGGGTGACACAGTGCGAGATGTCACCGCAGGGCCCTACAATAGTTTGAGCAGTAGCAATAACTAGTATTGGGGGCTATCTAGACACGTCTATAGGAGCTGCAGACCAGCGCGTCACAGGCTGGCACGATGTTTACCAGCCTTGCTATCAGCACCTCAGAAGCTGTCGAGATACTGCGCATGAAGGCCTCCAGCGCGATAGTGCTGCCTGATAGAGCACTGACCAAGGAGAATAAAGCTGACAGGCCCACTGTCAATGCCCTAAATGGAGTAGGGTTGAATTTGGCAGCGCTCCTTAGTGAAGCGCTCCACCTATTACAGGATGGGGTGATTATAAATTGAGGGCCTGTGAGCACCGTGCCCTACAGGTGATTAGCGAGTAGCGGATTAGCAATGAGTAGATGGCACTACAGTGAGACTCTTCCATCGTTGTTGTGACCGAGGTGACCAACCAGAACAAGCGTATAATGCATGTCATCGAGGAGGCATGCCGAATGGTCCCAGAGTTGGCCATTCCTGAGGATGAACCAGTTGAGGTGCATGTCCGCAAGTTGGCCACCGGGGCGCGCGACGCTTGTACAGAAATGGTGAGGGTTCAATTAGAGTTGAACCTACAGATCACAGACTTATAGTTGAAGGCTCAGCCTTCAACTCTGCCAAAAGTAAAGGAGAAGTGGGCGACCATCGTCACAGAAGCAATAGCAGCGGTTGACAATGTAGTAGTAAACTGCACATAACTTTTTTAGCAGTCGTTCGAGGTCCTGACAAGCTTGCAAGAGAACCCTAATGTACAGCAGCTGAATACAGAAGCGCGCAAGATACAACAATGCTATGATGAGTTCAAAGGCACAGCATGAACCATCGCGCTCACATAGATATTGGCGAAGCTACAGGAGGCCAAGCAACTGAAGGAACAGGTGGATGCAGCGCTACACAAATGAAGCCCTGGATGGATGAGGCTTACACTGTGACAGCCTCTATTGAAGGAAAGCTTGCAACTCTGCAAGCAACTCATCAAAAGCTTCAGGCCGACAGTTCAAGAGCAGTGACTGAGCAGATGGTTGCGGATGCAAAGCAGGCGGCCGCACAGTGCACTACTGAGGTTGCAGTCATAAGGGTCAAGTTGGGAGGTCCTCGCGCTAATATCTTCATGCCTACCAAGTGACTCAAGGGAGAGTCACGATGTTTGTGTTGGGGCCTATTGGTAATGAGATGCCCACGGACAGTTTTGGGGCTAAAATCCCATGCATTGGGTCGAATTTTTTAATAAAGTTGTAAAGTCTCCACATTTTTTGGTATGGAGCACGAAGGTGTCATGAGTCATAAAGGGTTCTTCACCCTTAATTTTGTAAAGTAAATTCAGCTGTAAAGATATACCCATGGTCCGCAGACCATGGGATTGTATAAAAGGAGCTAAGTAAGTAAGCTCTAAGTAGTTGAGAAGAGTCATAGTGGTCGAAGAAGTCTTGAGCGATAAGAAGAGAAGTCTAAGTTTCAGGTCTTAGTGTAGGTAAAGGCTCTGCAGTTGAGTGCATAGAGGCCTAGGGTAGAAGTCTGCAGCTGAGTGTGCGGACCCCTGCAGCTATGTGCATAGGGTGGATAGAGTCTGTAATCATTTGAAGATATCAATAAAGAGGATCATTCAACAAATTATGTGTCTTATTTCCTATTAATGCATCTTGTCATATTTTATATGAATTTCATTTATAACGTTTATGTGATGCGCAAATGTATGTAATTACGTTGGATAATTGAACACAATTAAGGATATATGTTTACGTGGCGTTAACTATGGTTGTTTAAGAAGATAAGTAAGACACTTAAGGATAACTTGGAAACATGTTCTATACGCTACTATAGCAACGCAAAAGTACCTAAACTGTAGGTTAGGGCCAATTGTACCCCTTTGCGAAGGTACTAAAGGGCGGAATAAAGGGTTAGGTAAACAAAGCCCTAGAACTTAACGACCTGCGTGAAAGCAGGAATAGGAGGAATAAACCGACATCATGACCATCTCAAGGTGCAAAAACTTGGTTCCAACATCCCCCCATACTGCTTCGGGTGAGACTTCGGTCTGTGTTCCGCGTGCTGATGCTGAAAGGGCCAGTATTGTAGGGATTTTTTTGGCTAACTAACATTGAACCTGGGTCAGGCCCCTCCAAGGCAACACCACCCATTATAGTAAGCCAATTGACAGAAAAATATGAAAATTGTTGGACAATTGGAACCTTGTCATTTAGCTGGCAAGATTGTGGTAAGTAGAGGTCATTGTTAATAAAAAGAAGGAAAGGAGTGAGGAAAATAAAAGAAGAGAGGAGAAAGAGACAATGGAGGAAGGTGGGAGTTTGAATTGGTGAAAAACAGACAACGGGGAACAACTTGAGGAACATGTGAGGGGATTTTTCACACATCAACAAGCTAGTGGGTAAAAACCATTTTTTGGTTAGAAGGTGTTGGGAAAAAAACATTCCAAGAGTGGAGAGTTTGCATCTTGAATCCCCATGGCCCATAAGGTGGAGATGGTATTACTCAGAAATTTATGTTGAAAAATGTAGCAAGAAATTCTCAATTTGATTTTGCCTTGATTAAATTGAGAAAATTCGAATTTCCACATCAGCGGGCAACTTGGATGCAGTTAACTTGTGTGACATGGTTTGTGTCACCCAGTTTACTCATTAAATTCAAGTTGGAGGATTTAGAGTTCAGTTAAGCATGTGTGATTGCTAATTTGTAGCAATCAATGTCAGTTATTTCAAGTTGTTTTTAGTTAAACTAGTCTCAACTATTAGAGGAGCTAGTGAAAGGTCAGTTGTGGACTGAGACTTCAGTATAACTCAGTGATCATGCAGTTAAAGGATCATTAATCCCAAAATAGCTAGTGCATGCAAAGAATTCGAGTTCCCCGGCTGTGGTGGAGATTTTAAGGCAAACTAACATCAGTTGTATACTAGTCTTCAATGTACAAGTGTTGCATGTAGTCAGATGATCAACCTTGGGAATTGCACAATCAATTTGAGGAATTTCCTAAATAATAGGAGCTTAATTTCTCCTGGAATTTCATAAGGAAATAGGTGCTCAAGAAGAGGAAGAAATTGACTAAGTCTAGGTCGGAGATTCTCAGTGAGCAGAGTGCAGGTTGTGCTCAGTTGAGCAAAGCAATTGCAAAACATATTTATTTATCAAAGTAATGCAAGTAAGAATAAGGGTTTTTAGCAGATTGCTTTCCCCTGGAAAAATATTGTGTGCATGTGTGTTATTTCTCATTGCATGTTTGTGATTAATGTTCTAAATTGTGAATTGAATTCCACGAAGTAGTAGAGTAGGTTTGTGTCTTGTTATTTTGATTAAAACTTAATGAACATTTGCAAATATATGCCATAATTTCTAAATGGTATTAGAGTAGGATTCAAATTAGAGCAAGAATTTCAAAGTTGTTTCTTAGGAGGTTCAAATTTACAGTCCAGTGTAACAGGATCTCTTCAGAGTTAGGAAGATGACCTTCAACAGGCTGAGACTAGAGTATGCCTCGAAAGTCAACTCTAATTTCATTGCATGGAAGAATCGCATGGAGGCAGTATTGGATGACAACATGTTGCTAGAATACATCAAGAGAAATGTTGTAAAACTAGTGGAATCGAATGCTCAAAATCTATCCCAATGGAAGAAAGATGTAGCCAAGGCAAGGAGAAAAATCTTAGAGGAGTGCGAGACCACATTGTCACAAATATCCATGGGAAAGAAATTCCTTATGCAATGTGGCAGGAACTGACAAATATGATCCAAAATAGCAATGACCATAGAAAATTGGTTCTTAAGGATAAAATTCAAAATATCAATATGCAGAAGAACGACACCATTCAACAGTATCTGATGAAGTTCACACAAGTTTGTGATGAACTTACAGGATTTGGTGTTACTATTTCAGATGACTTGGTAAGCCTAGCCCTTCTAGGCCTTTCCAAGAGCTGACATAGCCACCAAGATTTAGTGAAGGGGAGGGAGAAACTATTTAATTGGGAATGCTTATGGTATGATTTGGTACAGGAGGAAATAAAGCAAAATATCAGAGATGTAACTTCATCCAAGGGTGAGGATGAAGAAAACTTTGTATTGATTGGAAAGGGAAAGAAGGGAAAAGGGAATAAATCTAAAACCAAACCAAAATCTAGCCAAGGTGGCAAGAAGAAAGTTTTTTCCAAATTAAATGCTTCAATTTTCATGAATTCAGGCACTGTGCCACAAAGTTTCCACACAAAAAGTCAAGTAAGAAGACTGTAGGGGGAGCAGCAGGTGAAGGCTTAGCTTCACAGTTCAAGCTTAACTTCACCCTTATCGCATGCATGACCAACGATGTAATGGGGAGCATGTGGTACTTAGACTCTAGTGCCTCATTCCACATAACAATGTGTAGTGAGTTTTTCAGTGACCTATTGGAGAAATATCTCCATATGCACATTGAGTTGGGGGATGATGAAAGCTACAACATGACCGCAATTGGTATAGTCACCTTTCAGAGGGAGTTGGGCTCTCCTCTCAGATCAAGGGTGTCAAGTTTGTTCCAAGCCTAAAGAAGAATCTCATCTCTATTGCAGTTTTGGAATATTGTCGTTATGATGTGATCTTTAGCAAATGGAAAGCATTCCTGAGACACATAGCCATAGGATAGGTGAAGCAGATCCGGGTTTGTGTGATGAACCTGTATAAGCTAGATGTGGAAGATTGTGTTGCATTAAGCAATAAGGCAAAGAAAGTGCAAAGGAGCGATGTTCGTGAACTTTGGCACAAAATACTTGGCCATTTGCATCATGGTGCCTTGAAGATTATGAAACAAATAAATATTCTCCTTCCTAAAGGAGCACTTGAGCAGAAAGATGTATGCAAAGGATGTACTTTAGGGAAGTACAGAAAATCCACAGTCCATGGTCATGTCAACAAAGCACATGCAACCTTTGAAAGGATCCACTTTGATGTCTATGGACCTTTCTCTATAGCCTCCACTTCCAGATGCAAATATTTCGTCATTTTTATTGATGACTTCTCAAGGAAGTGTTGGATCTTCTTCACGCGAAAGAAAGATGAGACATTCTCCAGGTTCATAGAATTCAAGGCACTTGTTGAGAAAGAAACCAATAAGAAGGTGAAGGCTCTCAGGAGCAATAATGGAGGTGAGTATGTTTCAAATGAATTAAAAAAAAATTTTGTGGAAGAAGGCATTCGAAAAGCACTAACAGTACCCCACAACCCACTGTAGAATTGGGTGGCTAAGAGAAAGAATCGTAACATTGTGGGATCTACAAGAGCTATGTTACATGACCAAGGCCTACATCTGCATTTGTGGGTTGAGGCATGAAACACAACAATCTATTTGCAAAACTAGAGTCCTCATCAAATTCTTGGTATGATTATAACAAAGGAGGATTTCTTGGGGAGAAAGTCAAATGTGTCACACTTCATGATTTTCAGTGCCTCTGTTCATTTCCATGTATCCAAAGAATCAAGGAAGAAACTTGAGCCAACAACAGAGTTTGAGGTATTTGTGGGTGACACAAAAACTCCTTATAACTACTGTTTGTACTTTCCATCCCTCAGAATGGAAGTGGTGTGAAGGGATGCAAATTTTTATGGGGAGAAAGGGATGTGATGCTCTCTTAATAGGGAGCTTCAGATCCCACCAGAAGAGGATCTTTTAGCTCCAAAGGAGGAACCTCAGGAAGTTGTGGAGAAACCACAAATTGAGGAGCCAAGAGTGGAGATATCCATTCAAGTAGAACCATCCAGAGAAGGTAGAAAAGGAACCAAGGAAGCTGATAGACTTGTCTAGGATGTGAGGGAGAATGCAGGAGCTTCTTGAAATTTTTGCAAGTAGAGAAGGTCACCTAAGAGGTACATTGGATACATGACTCTAATGACTGAGCTTGTAGATACTGAGCCATACTCTTTCGAGGAAGTAGTAGAGAAACCTATATGGGTTGATTTGATGGTGAAGGAATATGAATCCATTGTAAAGAAAAGTGTTTGGGAAGTGGTCCCAAGACTGACAGATAAATTAGTTGTAGGTTTGAGATGGATCTTCAAAGTTAAGCATGCAGTAGAAGGAAGCAAATAGAAGTATAAGGCCATATTTGTGGCTAAGGGGTACTCTCAATTTGAGGGAATTTACAATGACGAGACCATTTCTCCTGTAGCAAGGTACTCATCCATTAGATCAATTCTTTCTCTGGCTACACAGATGGGGTGGAAGATACACCATATGGATGTAAAAACAACATTTCTCAATCGGGTTATTGAGGAGGAGGTGTACATCGAGCAACCAGAAGGTTTTGAGACATTTTATCAAGAGTCTCATGTGTTCAGACTCAAGCAAGAGTTGTACGGTCTCAAACAAGCACCATGTGCTTAGTACACCAAGATCGACAGTTATATCACCGGTTTGGGCTTCACCAAAAGTGAAGCGGATGCAAACCTTTACCACATCTTGGCATAAGGTAAATTTCTTATCATTGTCTTATATGTTGATGATTTGATTTTAACTGGTGATGAGTAGTTGATCAGATCTTACAAGGAGGACTTTGCAAGGGAATTTGAAATGAAGGACATGGGTCTCATGCACTACTTCCTTGGGTTGGAAGTATGGCAAGGAGATGGGGAACTGCATCTCAAGGAAAGTATGCAAATGAGATACTACATAGATTCTACATGGGCATTTGTAAACCCATGGAGACACCTCTAGCAACCAACTAGAGGAAGGAGAATGCCACTTCAAGTGAGGAAGTGGATGCTACTGTTTATAAACAGTTAGTGGGTTCATTCATGTATCTTGTGAACACATGACCAGATATGTGCTATGTAGTCAAACGACTAAGCCAAGCTATGGTTAGGTCAACCAAATTATTTTGAAAGGCACCTAAGCAGTTTTTACGGTACCTCAAAGGAACTACCTAGTTTGGAATATGGTATAGATGGATAGAGGGAGTGAAGTTGTGAGGATTCAGAAATGCAGATTGGGCAGGGATTCCATCCGACCGAAAGAGTACATCAGGTGGAATTTTCAGTGGTGGATCCACAACGGTTTCTTAGTACAACAAGAAGAAAATATCTGTGGTGCTCAGCTTAGTAGAAGCAGAATACATGGTTGCAAGTCAAGCAACATGTGAGGCGATCTGGAAGAGAAATATACTTGTAGGATTGTTTGGTCATATGATGGATCTAACTTTTATCTATTGTGATAATCAT
Organism: Pinus taeda; assembly: GCA_000404065.3. Classification (NCBI taxonomy): domain Eukaryota; kingdom Viridiplantae; phylum Streptophyta; class Pinopsida; order Pinales; family Pinaceae; genus Pinus; species Pinus taeda. Next base: position 11,899 of record APFE031155042.1, read on the forward strand.
AGTTGCATCAAGCTCTCTGAGAATCATGTATTTCATGATTGATCCAGGCATATAGATATTTGGTATCAGCATTTGTGGCACTGTGTGCAAAGGCAGATAATGTTGCAACTATACATTCTGAAAAAGGAACAAGATGCTAACATTTTGAAAAAGGCCTTGTTAAGGAGGGAAGTTCAATTTCGATAAGTGTAGGATAGGGGTGGTTGATAATCCCTTTATGCTAAGAGGAAGTGTTTAAAAATTCAGCAAGAAATTCTTAATTTGATTTTGCCTTGATTAAATTGAGAAAATTTGAATTTCCACATCAGCAGACAACTTGGATGAAGTTAATTTGTGTGGCATGGCTTGTGTCACCCAGTTTACTCAATAAATTCAAGTTGTAAGAGTTAGAGTTCAGTTAAACATGTGTGATTGATAATTTGCAGCAATAAAGGTAATTTATTTCAAGATTTTTTCAGTTAAACTAGTTCCAATTGTTGGAGGAACAAGTGGAAGGTCAATTGTGCAGTGATACTTTAGTGTAACTAAGTGATCATCCAGTTAAATGATCAATCGACCGAAAATAGATAGTGCATGGAGAGAATTCGAGTTCCCTAGTTGTGGTGGATATTCCAAGGCAGTCTAACATTAGTTGTAGACTAGACTTGAGTGTACAAGTGTTGCATGCAGTCAAATGATCAACCTTGGGAATTGTGCAATAAATTTGATGAATTTCCTAAATAATAGGGGCAATATTTCTCAAGGAATTGCGCAAGGAAATAGGTTCTCAAGTAGAGGCAGAATTTGACTAATAATGGCAGAAGTGTCCTCAGACACATAATTTTATTAATTAGAAAAAAACAATTACATAATTGATTTTGCAAGAGTTTACACCCGAACAACCAAACACTCTTGCAATGAGCTATTTATAAGCTCCATGTCCTAACTACCTCTAATT
>APFE031155056.1:0-47123 GCA_000404065.3 Pinus taeda
TATATTAATGAAAGCATGGATGTCTTGAGAGCCCAACTGATTTCCATTCTGGATGCCCTACCCTTGATAGACACGTATCTAATTCCTCCAACTTACAAAGGACTATGACTAACTTTGTTTGCTGCAATTCAGATCCAAGTTCAAAGAGACTCTTGCTTTTTACATCTTTTCTTTGGATATCATTTGAATGCTAAATTTTTGCCATTTTTTAGAAGTATTACAACCCAAAAGAGTAGTTGATATATTACTATGTCGATTCTTGAGGTGTTTCCAAAAGTAAAGTGAAGAAATTATGGCTTGGCATCAATGGATTTACTTCCTTCTATGTCCCAACTTTCTTCAATAACATCAATTCAACATTTTTGAGAAACTGAGCCGAGAACAATTTGGTGTAATAATAATAGAGTGGAAGACGTTTTCTTCAAAATCAATGTGTGCAATAGCTGTTGGAATATTTTATGGAAATAGATCCTTTTATCTTGCAAAATAATATGTCTTTGATCAGCAAGACATCATTAGAATCTTTGTTTTGTATGCAATAAATTTAAACAACTTACTATATTTTACAGAGACAAGTTTTCAAATCTTAAATGACTCTTAACCTTGTTTGAATTTAAGTAAATAATTACACAATAACAAGAAGATGGAACTTGGTTAGGCTAAATAACTGAGCTTTCAATTTACATACCCTCAGCCCTTGATTACAACAACTTCTTAGCCTCTTAGAAAAATATAGGGTGACTTTACAAATTTTGCTCTACTTTTATCTAGATGAATTGTAAACTTGATTTTTTGATAAATTTTGTAACCCAACAACAAGTTGATCTAGCAATAAATCAACAACGAATCCAAGAGATCCAGCAACAAGTTGATGTACCAATAAATCAACAACCAATCCAAGAGATTCAGCCACCACAAATAATGGCTCAACTTTTTCTGAAACATTAATGAAGAAATTGGAGTTCTTTAATTCAACCCCAACTATGGTAGATTGTCCATATGATATTTTCACTTCAAATCCGCTTCTTGTTGCATCGATTTTATTCACTTCAAATCTGCCTCTTGGGGCATCGATTTTATTCCGCACAATGCACAACTTTGAACAACGCACATAGGAAACATGGCCACACACTTTAATCACTCTATTTTATTTTTTTGTATTTTTATTTTTTAAATGAATATTTCACTTTATTCAAGAAAAATAATATTTAATAAAATCCTCCCACATAAACCATAATAAACTCCTTCCCATTAGCTTTATTTCATTATGCAACTAACAATGTCAATGACTAAACTCCTTCGATACATTCTACCATTAAAAGTGCTCAAACCACTTTATTTGGTTATGGCACCTAATACATTGACATTAATATAATTACTAGGTACGTGTGCCTTTGATATAATTTACTAGATTCTTGTATCAGTTGATGAACATATTCAGCCCGTTCTACAGATTGATAGGGGGGATCAGACTTGGTTATTCAATAATGCATTTGAATGATCAGTATGTCCTTCCGTTTTTTGAAAATCGATACAAGTGCCTGCCCCTATTGGCTTTGGCCTATCTGCATGGCAAACCTGGTGCACCTAGATTGACTGTAGAAGCTCATGGACCTTGAGATCCACTCCTAGCTGACTAAAACGGCCTTCAGCCCATGGCTACTAGCTATCAACGGGGTGATTTGCTGGTGCGTCCATGGTCCCCACACGATCTTGCCTGTCTTTCCAGTGGACTCTCGATCCCCTAGATTCTAGCTGATTCACGGCACAGGAAGAACATGATATGGCCTTTCGACCCTTGAAATATTATAATCACTCAGTGCTCCAACACTTCTGATCGACGGCTATATAGAGCTTTGGCACAAAATTAATTATGACCTGATGCTTTTGATAGGTTGCTAGGTCACAAAGGAGCAAGGTTCCTTCGACTGGTTCAAATTAGGATGCACAGCTTGCAAACACCAAAATTTTGTCAAAAAAAAATGTTGGATGTCTGTGAATCCAGGATTCTGCACAACTAACTGACGATGTGATGCCAAGTTGTCTTTGCTGTGGCTCCTTGGCTTTGGACAGACGCTCTCTATCCATCAATGGTCAACGTAATTATTTGAGAACCCAAAACTCTTGCCCCAGCAAAAAAATATCTCCACTTCAACCTCTGAGTCCGATCGCCTTACCTTCCAGCTATCGGTGCTATGGCCTCTCGGCCAGGACAATATCGTAGACCCTGCAATGGAAGTCAAATGATATTGGAAATGGCGCAGTTTTAGTTTATTTTTTATTATTTTTTTTTTAACTTGGCACCTTTATAAAAAAAAAATTGTAAAACCAATGGCTATCAAAAAAAAATACCTGCCAGAAAAATAAACTCTAAAATTCAATAATAATGAGCTAATTAGGATGGCTACAAAGAACCACTGAAATGATAGAGATTCTAGCTAGGGTGAAATCACGGAAAGCTAGTTTATCATGGAATCCTGGATCATGACGGTTTCTTGAAATTGATCTATAATAAACTTCTAGGTTGGCATAAACTCTAAAATTCAATAATAATGAGCTAATTAGGATGGCTACAAAGAACCACTGAAATGATAGAGATTCTAGCTAGGGTGAAATCACGGAAAGCTAGTTTATCATGGAATCCTGGATCATGACGGTTTCTTGAAATTGATCTATAATAAACTTCTAGGTTGGCAAAAATTGATCTATAATAAACTTCTAAGTTGGCAAGATGCACAACTCTAATACCATTGTAAAATTCAAAACATAAATTGCAATAAAAAATAGTGAACACAAGGGGATATGAAAATGTAACTTCTTATTTATATTAATAGCTGAAAATAAATATACATGCACATACAAATAAGATTGGAGCCCTTGCAAATATCATGTATCACTCCTAGTCAAAACATTGATGTAAGACAGTGAAACACCTTTGTGAATCATGACTCGATCCACCATACAAGTTCACCCCAGGGATCAAAGTGTAACTTGCAGCCCCAAGTTCTCTAAAAACACAATACATAGACAGGATGCTCTAAAGGCCTAGCTTCTGTACCCTTTTATAGGTTTGATTTACTTTATTTTATTGTTTTGCCTTGAAAAGCAAAGGCAAATACCATGGACATTTTATAGGTTTGATATACCTTATTTTATTGTTCTCCCTTGAAAAGGGAAGGAGAATACAATGGACCAATAAGATGGGAAAATACCACAGTAAATACCATGGGTAGATTTAGTCCACTCTAACAATATCAAGAAAAGATAATGTTACATATATTTTCTTCTATAAACTTTAGATAGATAAAACTATTAATTATAAATTATGAAATTTTTGCACATCTTTACATGAAACATTAAAATATAGACAACTAAAGTTTTAATATCCTCTTCTGTTGTTATCATATTTAGATCACCAATAGAAAAGAGAAGATTTTCTAAGTTGTTTGCAGAATTCCAACTAAGGATCCCAAACTTGAAATTCGTATTTGAGAGTATCTTCATGGCTATGCCATGTATCCTGAACATATTTTTCATAACATTCATGTAATATCAATTGCCTTATCGATGTAATTCATAAATATGAAACAAGAGAGGCTGCATGACAGCTAGTCCCTGTCTAGTTGTTGCAGCCACCAGCAGCCAGCAGTGTTGCAGCCACCAGCAGCTAGGAGTGGGGGCTCCAGCCATGCTTCTAGTTCTTCTTAAGCAGTACGCTACAGAGCGTAAGCCATAAGGAACTGGAGCTTAGTATTTCTTGAACATAGCTCGGAGAACAAAATTTCATATTGCCTAGCTATTACAGCCACTAGCAGCCATTAGTGTTGCAGCCACCAGCAGCCAGCAGTGGGGGCTCCAGTAGTTGCAGTGACCAGTAGCCACCAATAGGGGCTTCAGTAGGTTCCAGGAGTGGGGGCTCCAGCCATGCTTCTAGTTCTTCTTAAGCAGTACGCTACAGAGCATAAGCCATAATTGTTACTGACAGGCTGGCCAGCTTGTACCACAGATTAGTATACATGTAATATAGTGCAACACAAGCTTAAGATACAAGGCCCCTTTAGCAAGGAACTGGAGCTTAGTATTTCTTGAACGTAGCTCGGAGAACAAAATTTCATATTGCCTAGCTGTTGCAGCCACTAGCAGCCAGCAGTGTTGCTGCCACCTGCACCCAGCAGTGGGGGCTCCAGTAGTTGCAGCAACCAGTAGCCAGCAGTAGGGGCTTCAGTAGGTTCCTGGAACAGTAGACGCGGCGGCATTAGGCAGCTAGTGCGTGCTTAGCGGTTGCAGCCACCAGCAGCCAGCAGTAGGGGCTTCAGTAGGCATTTGAGCCATTGCCATGCTTCTAGTTCTTCTTAAGTAGTACGCTACAGAGCGTAAGCCATAATTTTTGTTGATAGGCTGGCCAGCTTGTAGTACAAGCACAGATCAGTATACAGGTAATATAGTGCGACACGAGCTTAAGATACAAGGCCCCTTTAGCAAGGAACTGAAACGTAGCTCGGAGAACAAAATTTCATATTTCTAGTTCTTCTCAAGCAGTACATTACAGAACTTTGTACGCACAACTCCGATGATTAGGATATCTGTAAATAAAGAACTAAAAAGAGAACCGTGAACAATAACCATGAACAATCTTCAGAACAACACAAATGTGAAAGAATCTAATAGTATAGTATGCTCATTCTTGTATGGCCAGCTTGTAGTACAAGCACAGTTGAGTATACATGTAATATAGATGTGAAGGAAAGCACCTGGGACTGGGCCTGTTGGAAGCTGTAGTCTGCGACGCGAGCTTAAGATACAGGGTCCCTTGAGCAAGGAACCAAATCACTTTTTACCAGCTCGTCTGCAGCTGCTACTCGTGTTGATAAGTCCGATGATTAAGATATCTGTAAACAAAGAACGAAAGAAGAGCACTCTGAACAATATTCAAAATAGTACAAACGTGAAAGAGTCATTCTCTTGTATTAATGGATGGCATATTTAACTTTTGAAATAGAAATACAGTGATTCAAACTTACCTATAACTGAAGAATGTGCATTGTAACTCATATTGCTATGCTCCTATTGTTAGTGGCCGTTTCTTGCTCTTTTTTTTTCGTTGTGCTTCTACTTTTGCGATGTCCATAATCAAAAGAGTCATGAGGACAAGTGCTAAGAGAAACAATGTTGATAGTTCAGTAAGTTGGCTTATGCTAATGGATTCCATGTTACGTGAAGCAAAGAGATGTATGTCAATATGTAGGTGCTGAAAGTAATTTATAAAAGAGTTCAGGATGTTTGCAAGCTGGTTTTAAGTGTGAATGGCACTGGGTTTTTGAGAATATTTTAGTAGAAGTAAGACGTAATCATTTGAAAAGATTGGAAGACAGTGGGTAAATACAGAAACGTGCTGTACAATCAAATAGGGAAGGCCGTGGAAGATCGCAACACTTGAATGCGGGATAGATTTATGACAGGTGCAGAAATAAATACATAAATACATATACGACTTGATTTGATATTATCCAATATGAATATGAAGGGCATTTATTGGAGATGCAAGCGCCAGCTAACAAACGAGGCTGGCTTGGGACTTCCACTGTTGAATCAGTGAGGCAAGCATGTCTGCGCTTTCAAAGAAAAGGAGATCCCGTCGGTAGCTAATAATAGATCGCTGCCAGCTGATTTGGTAGAAGTCTTTATGGTCGATGGACAAGCCACCAAAGGAGGCGAGCCGCTATTATGGACTTAGTTGTGCATTTAATTAATCGTAGGTTAAAGTGAATTTATGGACAGTGCACACCTTCAACCTCAAAAGGTGGGAACTAAACCCTCGATTGAAGGGCATAAGATAAAACTTGGGCTCTTATTTCGGTGGGATGTCTATACAATTGAGCTCATGCAATAATTTCAAGATCAACACAAATGTATAGATCGATAGACCATTGGTTGTTACCTTGCTAGACTTGTAAAGTGAGCTAGCATTTGAAGAAAGAGCAAAAGAATAAGGAAACTCAATAAAAGTAGCAACTGAAGAGGTTTTTCTAATTCTGTACCAAGCAAACTTAGTGACCACTTCTCCTGGGAATGAGACTGGGTATTTACCTCCTAGCACCACTTCCTGGCTATCGTTGACAACAACCCGGCCAACATCATACTGTAGGAATCCTATGCGGGTGCAGCAGTTGTCCAAAAATTAGGAATCAGACTCATATTGTCGAATTGTAGAATGAGACAAAACCACCAAGTTTGTTGTAAATTTAATGACCACATTGCTAGCAGATAGTATCATCAAATATTGAGGCTATAAAGCCAAAATAATGAGTCAATTTTAACAGAATTTCATTATATCAGCACTTTGTGGCACTTTAAGCAATTGCTTGCAAATCCTTTTGATAAACCATAGTACATCTTATTGGATCATAGTACATCTTATTGGATCTATCCTCGATTGAAGGGCATAAGATACAACTTGGGCTCTTCTTTCGCAACAACCTGAGCTTATTTAGCCTATTTCGATGGGATGTTTATACAATTGAGCCCATGCAATAATTTCAAGATCAGCACAAATGTACAGATCGATAGACCATTGCTTGTTACCTTGCTAGACTTGTAAAGTGAGCTAGCATTTGAAGAAAAAACAAAAGAATAAGGAAACTCAATAAAAATAGCAACTGAAGAGGTTTTTCTAATTCTGTAGCAAACAAACTTAGTGACCACTTCTCCTGGGAATGAGACTGCATATTTACCTCCTGGCACCACTTCCTGGCTATCGTTGACAACAACCCGACCAACATCATACTATAGGAATCCTGCACGGGTGCAGCAGTTGTCCAAAAATTAGGAATCAGACACATATTGTCGAATTTTAGAATGAGACAAAACCACCAAGTTTGCTGTAAATTTAATGACCACATTGCTAGCAGATAGTATCATCAAATATTGAGGCTATAATGCCAAAATAATGAGTCAATTTTAACAGAATTTCATTATATCAGCACTTTATGGCACTTTAAGCAATTGCTTGCAGATCCTTTTGATAAACCCTAGTACATCTTATTGGATCTATAAAAGAGAGCAGAGAGGTATCGATTCATTCATTGAGTCTTGAATGAGTAGGTAGCAGTTTAGGGGCATTTTCATGTAGCACTGAGTCTCTATTGCACCGATGGTCTTTACAAAGTCAGCCTCGGGTACAAGCTCTCTTTAGCTAATCAAGTAGAGGTCGTGGAAGCATGCAAATGGGATCTTATATGGAAACCCAAAGCGCCCTTAAAGGTAATGACACTTCTTTAGCTCATTCTATTCAATAGAATCCTTACCTAGGACAAACTACAAAAAATGCTCTGGCAGGGCCCAATGTACTGCATTTTGTGCCAGGACAATAATGACAGTATATCATTTATTCCTATCATGCCATTTCATAAAATATGGGCAGCAGTGAGAAGAATCCAAGAGGAAAACAAAAACGGGAATGAGAGTCAATAGAGGAAGCTCTGCAAAACTAGTTGGAGGACACTCACACACAGAGGAGGACTATTCCCTTCTATTGTTTGTATTGTGGTACATATGGGTGGGAAAGATTGGCTCTCTATTCCATGGAAAATTCACACTCCAGCTTCTATTTTAAGTTTAACAAGGTACAAGGGTCGTACAAATTCTTTGGACTCGGCATGAAACTTAAGAAACAGAGTGTGGCAGGTAACGGTGACATAGATGAAACAAATCCTAGTGGCTTCTTTAATGGAGTAGCTCAACAAAATACTGGTGAAAGTGTATAAACCTCCTAATCGTATTAGATTCATATTAGATATCTTTTGATCTTGGCTTCAGAAGAAAAAAAAACAACTCAGAAGTGAAGGATTTGTCCATAGTGATGACAATTGCTCAGGAGGCTAGATTAAGTGATATAAGCACGTATTGAGGTTCAAAGTTGAGTATTCCTTGGATTAATAGATCTATGTAACCTAGAAATATCAGTTTAGATGGTGGTCTACAGCTAGCTAGTGATTTAAAGACCGGGTTAGAATCCATCAAGGACAATACTATTACAGATAAGCTATTAAAACTGGCATAGATCTCTTACCTTTATTGCTAGCTTGACCCCTGGATGTTACATTCCATCCCCATAGACTGTCATAGATCGCTATTGTTACTGTCTTTCAACTGAGCTCTTCACTGTTATTTTAATTTTTAAGAACCCAAATTTTTCCCTGGATATAGATTGTAACTTTTGTGTTTTAAGCAATGGAAGAGTTACGATGTTTTTCTGCAGAAAAAATAGCTCACAACAAAGAAAAGGATATTCAAATTTAACTTGTTAAAATGAAAAATATATTAAGATTATTCAGGAAATTGGACGCCCCTGTAAGAGCAAACTGCTCCAAGCCTCAAGGGAAGCCTTACAACTCAATTTTCGCTATATCTAAAATATTTGGCTTGGCATATTGATAACCATGATCTTTCTGATTAATATATTCCAATATTCATATTCGAACATGCCACATGATCCATACAGCAAATAAACACCTAAACCATACTCAAAATCCTGTGCCTTCTTAAAGTACATCTCATTTAGGATTTAGTACCACATGGACCACAACACACCTGAGCCAATGGAAGTCCGAAATAGCAGTTCAACAAGCAATAAGACAAAATTAAGAGGACAGTAAAAGTATGCATCTTCAAAAAGTTACCAAATTAGGATCTTGCAATATCAAAGGTTAAACAAAATCATCATGGAGATGTTGTATGACGGTTTTATTAAAGCTATCCCCCTCAACCTAGGGATTTTCTAACCAACAATGCATGGAAGAAGGATTTTACCTAACATGCTTTCTGTGCCTTCTTAATAAGACAAAATTAAGTGGACACTAAAAGGATGCATCTTCAAAAAGTTACCAAATTAGGATCTTGCAATATCAAAGGTTAAACTGGAGATATAGAATTATTTGGAGAAAACAATGCGACAAAACACAGGGGTATAATGAAGGAATATAAAACAAATAATAAACTATGAGAAATGATTGAATATAGAATATAAGAGTAAGAAATTAGATTAAAGAATCATAAAATAGAAGGATGTTTTAATATCACTAGGCCCCAGCATTAAAATTATCCACAATTGGCGTCCCTAAGGATGTTCAATGTATCCCATGGAAGGAAGTATGCTTAGGAAAAATCAGAGAAAACAATAAGAACAACTTGCACGATAAATTTAACTATTACAAGTGATATCCCGTATTGGAAAAGTAAACAATAAGAGATAGCATAGATATAATAAACCCTAGTACACCTTATTGGGTCTGCAAGAGAGAGCACAGAGATACGGATTGATTCATTGAGTCTTGAATCAGTAGCTAGCAGTTTAGGGGCATTTTCATGAAGCACATTGTTTTCATGTTCAGAATTAATAAAGGTAGTGCCAGGTTTTAACAGATCCTTACTGAAATCTGTTTGCCACGAGTTGGAAATCTTCTACAAACATCCTCCCGGACCGAGGTAGTCTATATACATACATTCCGTTGTTTACCATTTCAAGCGTACTCACCTGCAAGAAAGAACTAGATAGACCTGGAGCCCCTCTGTCTATTTATTCCCTAATGCAACCCATACAAAAAACACCACTAGTAAATTATTCCACAGTTTGCGTAGTGTAATATGCTTAGCTCAAAAACGAGTCACTTAGTTTTTAAATGACTACTTAGTTCAAAATAGTAATCTTGAATGACTAATTAGAGAAGAAGCCAGTTAGTTCTTGAATAAGTAAGTAGTTCAAAAAAGTAATGAGATAAGAAAAGAAATAAGTTCCAAAACAGTGATCAGATAAGAATACAAATATATTAAGTTCCAAAACAGTGATCAGATAAGAATACAAATATATTACATGGATATCCAGGTCTTGAATAACTACTGAGCTCCAAACAAAAATTCTTCAACAAAAATTCATAGTTCGAGTTCTTCTCGAGCAGCAGGTTACAGAGGGTAAAATAAGTCATTATGTACGCACAATGACATCCGAACTATCCAACAGGAAGCTGTTGTGTACATGGAAATCTCGTAAGCTGTACGTAACATCACTAACGTTTTCTAGATATTTCTCATATGTCAGTCCTGTTAGAGATGGACAAAGTTATAAAAGCAAATTTCCTTTTAGGATGCACTTGTACTGAACATTTGCTTCTGTTTGGATGACACAATGCAATTGTAAACAACGTCGATATGTCGTTAACTCTTGACATGTGGAACAGTTAAGTTGATATGTGGAAACTGTTCCAAATGTGTCTGCTGGAACAGAGCAATTTTTGTAGATTGTGACAAATGGGTCTGCATGTATATCTGCTATGGTTAACATTCCTTTGACCTGCTTCATGTTGAATTACAATTTTAAGGTTAGGTATTGTAATAAAAAAATACTACAAGGACGTTTAAGGTTAGATATTGTAATAAAAATATACTACAAGGACGATAAATGAAAGAGGATAATTTAGGAGAATAGGTTGCAGTACAGTTTTAGCGCTAGATATTGTAATAAAAAACATAATTTGGAAGAATAGAAAATAATTTAGCAAAACAACAAATAAAGAATTAGAAATTATATTTTGTGGACTAGGAAACAACCTTTGTTGTTGACATAGCTAGTTTGCTGAGGTCTGCGAGTACTCTGTTCGAATTGACGGCTGTTATGAAAGTGGATTTGCATGTGCGTAGAGATCCGTAGGGTCCTGTGACAAGATTCTGAAACAACACCATTGGTGCTTCTTGTTTTGAAATTTGTTTTTATATTAATTTGAAAATTGGCTTAAATGTACTGAAAAGATAAACCTGCATTGCAAAATGTACCAAGGGTTAACACTAATGCAATGAAAAGATAAACCTGCATTGCAAAATGTACCAAGTGTTAACACTAATGCAATTGCTTCTAAGTAAATGTAAAAAAGTATAAATGGTTGAGTTTTTATATACCATAGCTGTGTCTTTTTGAGATTGGCCATCCTTGATATTTAGGACATATTGGCCACCTATTTCTTTAGCTGATGTTACAAGACCAGCTACTCTACCGATTGCAAATCCAGTTGTGTTTGTGAGTTGGCTAATAGTGGTTGTCGGTAATAATGTGTATTTCGTACACACGGGTGGGATAGTTTCTATGATACTTTTGTCATGTAACACTAATATGCAGCTACAGTCTCCATGGTCATAAACTATTTTTGGAGAGACTTTAAAATCTTTTATACAGATTCCTTGGCCGACTACAAGTTTCTCCTCGGCAGTAGGAATGAGATTATGTGGCACATTGAGTGTGATTGCCATATTGCCTTTGCTATCCACTAGGTCAGCACGTAACAATTGGATGTCGTGTATTTGATCAACAATTGTCTTATAAATAATAAGAACGTCCCCGTGAAAGATTCTTCCTAGTTTGAGGCTTTTCAGATCCTGTATTGTAATTAGAGTGCATAAATCATGGCTGGACCTTAGTTCAGATTTCTTTTCATATTTTTCCCTGTAGAACAATATTAAAAAGAATCTGAATTAGAATAATGCCTGTAGAACAATATTAAAGAGAATCTGAATTAGCATAATCTTTGTATTATGAAACTTGTAAGGAAAGATTTAAAGGTTATTTAGTTACTTTTTCTCAGTTTCTGAGATGCTGGAAGTTTTTGGTAGAGCGCAATATTCTGGAGCAGTCCCTCGAGCAGTAATTTCTTCGTGTTGTCTTTTGATGGTAGTTACCTGTACACATATGACTACAAGCTATTAGGTTTATAAGAAAAATGTGTTCGATGTAATTCTAGATCTGTGCATAATACTATTCTCCGTGTTGTTACCTTGATTAGTTTGCGCAGAGTGTTGCAAGGTAGTTGCAAGACATAGACTTTCAGTTGGATATGAAGTTTAACAAATTGTAGAGAAACTTGTGTACCAGTGGTACATTTATTTTGCAGTGAGAAAAGCAAGAGTGCAAAAAGGTGGAAAACATAGCAAATTGTAGAGAAACTTGTATACCAATGCTAGATTGATTTTGTCGTGAGAAAGCCAAAAGTGCAAAAAAATTTGCTGTGGGTAAAACAAGAGTGCAAAAAGTGGGAAATATAGCAAATTATACATAAACTTGTATACCAATGCTAGATTGATATTGCAATGAGAAGGACAAAAGTGCAAAAAAGTGGAAAACATAGGTTTTGTTTTATGGCATGTTTAACAGATTGCAGAGGAAAGGATCGTTAGAGCTGTAGTAGCGCATAGAGTATGCCATGATCAGACCAATATGCCCATGTTACATTTATTTCACACTGTTTTATAGGCAAAGTTGTCCAGATATGGTCTATTATTGTTTTCCATTGCAGAGATAGTTTGCTTGTTATTTCTTATAAGTTTTCCATTTCCATAAATTGTACGAATTTTTTGCTGCGAGCTGTTGGTTGTTTGATGCCAATGTTAAGATCACCAATAACTAAAAAAACACAATCAGTATATGTAGTTTGCGATTTTGCTTCCTTTATTATTTGCATTATCGTGGATACCTGTTCAAATGGTGCTGCATAAATGTTCATTAAGAAAATCGGGTGTTGAAAGTACATGTCAATTAGGGTAAGCTCTATTTTGTTTTTGCAAAATGTCTTTATTGCCTTAATAGGTATTTTCTTGTTTATGCAAGTAAGAATTCCATGTGTCGAATGTGCAATGGCGAAATTGAATGATAAGAATTCTTTGTCTACTGGCGGAATGTAGAGATGAGTTTCTTGAAAACAAAGGATCATATTGTCCATTAAGTCATTGTGGTGAATCACGTCACTAAGGTGTGCACGTAGACTACGTGTATTTAGACTTTCAATTGACAAAAGATCCTTGTTCTCAGATTTCTTGTTTGCGAATTCTAGTTTCCATGCAGCAATTGTTTCTAGCCATGCCATTTGATTGATTATCTTGTTTTTGATATGGAAGTTTTGTTGTGTCAGTTTGTTAATCAAGTATAGTGACTCGATAGTTCTAACACGTGATAATGCAGTGTAGACTAGACCATGTTTTGTGACACCAGTTGGGTCAAATGCAAGTTGATCTAATCTCAACCCTTGTGTTTGGTGTATTGTTCATGCACAGGCTAATTGGATTGGAAATTGTTTCTGAATTGTAATTTGTAATTTGCTATGAGACATTGCTAGCGATTTTGTAATTCGCAGGATTGGTGTCCAATTTGGCAATATATTTATGTCGTATAGTTGTTTAAATTTGTTTCTTTGTTGTTTTCCAATTTCTGTGTCTGAGAATTCTATCCAGACAATGTCAGGTCCGTTGTTATTAGATGAATAGGATTTGAAAATCCCTTCAGCACCATTAACCAATCCATCACTTGTATTGTAATTTCCTGCATATAGTTCAACTAACATGTTTTGTTTACTGTGATTGTTGATGGCAATGAGATTGCTTTATCAAAAGCAAAATAGCTCGATCCAGGAGTCTCGTAGTTATCAATTGCAAGTAGCGTTATTTGTTCTCCCTCTGTTAGAGAAAGCATTTTTTCATTGTGATTATGGACATCTTTGTTTCGATAGAAAATGTATGGGAAAATTGGGCTTAAAGGTGCCATCCTGTAACAGTTATTGTTTACATAAGCAATATCTTGATCTGTTTGCGTGTTTAATCTCATCCTATTTAGTACATCGATGAACAATGGGTCTTTTTGCCGCATTGTTGTGTGCAATTGATAACATTTTATTTTCTCTGGCCAAAAGTCATATGGAATTGTGTTTTTGTGGATTTTTGGGTTTTCAAAGATTAGAGAATATCTGACTGGGTTCGCCTGGTAAAGATCACCAGAGAATATGATGTTAACATTAGCAAAGTATGAAGTTGGTGTGTGTAAGATTTGGCGGAGTCGCTTGTCAATTTGATATAGTGTTGTTGCACCAACAAGCGATGCCTCATCTATGAGGAGTACACGCAATTGTTGGAAATGCTTCGATAATGTGTCTAATTTTTCATTGTTTAGCGACGGGCAATCTGCTTTGTCAAAGGGCAAATAGAATGCAGAATGCAATGTCACACCACCAGCATTAAAGGCAGCTTTGCCCGTGTGTGCAGTGATTATTCCTATTAGTTGTGATGGGTTATAAGGCAATGCCACATTGTGTATGCGTACTAAGGATTGGAAAATTGCCTTAGCTGTGTGTGTCTTTCCTGTTCCTGCACCTCCTGTTAATAACAAATAGATTAGTTCGTCTGGTCTGTACAATTTTCTTGTTATAACATCAGTCATTATTCTTGCTTGTTTTGTGTTTAATTGACGCATTAATTCATAGTACTCTACGTCTTCAAGTATGTGTGGTTGTTTGACTATTTCATATGGCCTTGTAGATCGTAGAGCAAACTTCTTTGTATCTTGGAAATGTTCCAAGTCATTTTGGAAGTCATAGTTTTCGTATTTGTCATCTATTGATTTGTTAAAAGTTGTGGTTTTTGTTTCATTTGATCTCAAACTATCTATGTCGAATATTTGTTCAGTTTCCGTTTCTACTCTGTGCATTGCGTCATCTATGTCACCCCATGTAGTTGTTGTAACAAATTTGAACTTTTGTTCATTTTGCTTGACTATTTCTTCGAATGCAAGATATGCAGATTGCCAACTTGTGTGATGTTGCTTAATTGCAGTTTCACTTACTCGATAGGGGTAGTATAACATTAATTGCTCTCTACAGTGGTTTTCAATGTCCTTGTATTTGCTATATCTAACAGATCGAATGACATATGGTCTACTTGATTTTCTGTGTTTTTGTCCTTTCTTTGTATAACTAGATGCAAATTCCGCTAAGCATACAAGTTCAATAGCGGTAGGTCGTAGAACATAGTAGTCAATAATTGATGGGCACATTATGTCTTCTGAGTCATCTGCCTCCTTTTGCAGGTCCTTTTTTCTTTTAAGAACAAATGCAAAATCATCCACAGGAGATGTGTTAATGAATACACACTTTCGTGAACTACAATTTAGTGGAAGTGATAACACAATATGCACTGCTTGTTGTGCAGACATTTGTTGCAAGTTGACCAAAGCTTTCCCTAAAGAACTAATGGTCTTTAGGATATCAGATTTTGCTTTCACATGATCTTCACGTATGTTTTTAAATGTCCACGTGAGTGTTCTGTCTTCTTTCGTCATATAGGAACTGCAATACATTGCAGTTCCATATGAGTCAAGTACAAACTGGGAATCAGTGTTTGCAATCCAAATTCCCGGAATGTGTTTTGCAAAGCTATTTGTCCAGGTGTCAACTGGTTTTCTTTGCAATAAGAGTCTTGTTCGATTTAGTGTACATTGGATGGCATGTATGTATTCATTGTGTACTAGTCCAAGGTTTGCCAAAAAGCTATCAAATGTATCATTTTCATTCTATCTTGTGTTGTTTATTGTTTCAAAGATTAGCTTTGCATGTGTTTTTGTTCTATCACTATCGAATTCAAGAGGCTCAAGTATTTTTGTTGCTTTCATGGGTGGTATCGGGAAATTAAATCTGCAATTAGACTTTGCATGCTTCCTACAACTTTTTGTGTGACAATGGTGTTGTAGAGCTCTAAGTTCCTTTGCAAGTAGGAATGAATTAGTTGACAAGTAATTGTCAACGAATTGTTCGACTTCAATGATTGCATTTTGACCATAGATTGGTGCAGATTTTATCCAAAGTAAACCATGTTCATGTTCACTTCCCCGATTTTGGAATTCAATTACATAGAAGTGGTCATTGATTTCTCCATAATACTTGTGATCATGAGATATCAATTGATGTAGTGCATC
Organism: Pinus taeda; assembly: GCA_000404065.3. NCBI lineage: Eukaryota > Viridiplantae > Streptophyta > Pinopsida > Pinales > Pinaceae > Pinus > Pinus taeda. The sequence continues at coordinate 15,776 of APFE031155056.1, forward strand.
CCTCCTAGATCTATAGTAATGTACACAAGTAACAGGGTAATTTCTTATTAATGAGCTAGGTTCATTTTCATCAAGTTCATTTGTCTTTCGTTTTCTAGTATTCTGTTTTATGTCTCTCAATGCATCCATTAAAGGATCCCAAAGATGCTCGGCACTGCTAAAGGAAACAAAGAAAGTGGGCGGCCCTAGTTGTCGAATCATTTCATAGAGTTCGTTCCATATTTGCTGGTGGTAGTCAAGCGAGGTACGAATTGTTTTTAGATCCATGTATCCAATGTCAGAATTTAAAATACGATCTAGGTTTGGTTTTGACTTAACGTCTCTTGCAACTAGTTTTCTACCTTTCAATTACCCTTTTCTAATTCTAATCCACATTGTATTCAAGACTTGATTTATGATAATGCGAGTTGCTTTATAAAAAAAGTTTGTAGTATGATAAGCAAAATCGTGGTTTTTATGCAGCACTTCCCAGTGACAGATATTTTGATATGTAAATTTTTTGGAGATCTCAACTGGGCGTTTGTTGCCATAGAAAAGCGAGGGAAAACTCATTTCTTCTGAGTACTTATCTCTGAAGATTCCTAATGTCATGTATCCGGTAGCAGGTGCAATGTTAATTTGTCTGTTAACAAGGTCATAGACAGTGTGTGCATCAATGAATCCATGCACCAATGTTTTTGTCGTTGGTTCATCGTTTCCTTGGTTATCCTCTTCGCTATCATCAATGTCACTTGAACTTTGATATGCCTCTTGATTTTGTAGGAATGCCTCTTTCCAATTGTCATCTATGGTAGCATTCTCGAGCTTGTAAAGCATTCTTTTCCATAATTGTTTTAATGCTTTCATCACTTTGTGAATGTTAACTCGACCAAATGCATATGCACTTTTGAATCTTAATCTCTTTTTGAGAACAACGGCAATCGTGTCAGTGTATTTTATAGTTCGAGGAAATGTAGATTGAATTCTAGAAATATTTGTGGGGACATTGATGACTCCTCCAGTTAAGCCTAGTTGCGGCTTCTTAGGTCGATGGCCCATTTCTTTTATTTGCAAGAAGGACAATATTAATGCAACTAGTCTTTCTTCCTGTTCAGTGAGTTGTGTGAGTGTTCTAGTGGCATTGTTTATTCTTATTTGTTCAGGAACTGCATATTTAGCAATTGTTCCATGTTCAATTTCTTTTTTGCAGTGTTTACAAATGTAGCCATCTTGAACACGAGATTTAACATCCTCGAAACTAGTTGACAGTTTCCTAATCTTATTTTGTCTTGTTTGATTTCCTTGCTGCAACAAGCAAATGCCTCTTTTTAAAAAGGTTCTTTCACATGATGAACAATTGAAAATAGGTGTGTCACTTATTTTCCTTTGATATATTTCATCAAACTTCGATAATTCTGTTAATTTGTTTGTTGATCTTGACTGAACCGATAGGCTAGATTTTCCTGATTTCTTTGATTGTGTTGAAAGCTCCTTTGATCTTGTTACAAATGGATTGTAGTCCACGTGTTCTATGACTATTTCTTGTTTCATTGTTGTTGTGTTGAATGCGAGTCTTATCTTCTTTGTTTTCAATTTTTCCCGTATAATGCCTTTAAGCAAACGCAAAGATAAATGTTTCCTCTGTTTGCCTAATGGACAAGAGTTTACAGTTTTTGTTTGCGGGTTGGGCTTAATGTGTTTTTCCAAGTTTCTAAGTGGTCGAAACCTCAGTGTCTCGCTAACATGGTCTGTGTTTTCTAGAACTTTTGTCTGTTTTCCTAATGGACGAGAAGTTATCATTTCTGTTTGTGCGTTTTTTCTAATATTTTTTTTCAAGTTTCTAAGTGATTGAAATCTCAGTGTCTCACTAACATCTGCTCTATTTTCTAGAACTTTTGCTTGTTTTCCTAATGGACGAGAAGTTACCATTTATGTTTGTGCATTGGTTCTAATATGTTTTTCCAAGTTTCTCAGTGATCGGAATCTCAGTGTCCCACTGGCATCTTTTGTGTTCTCTAGAACTACTTCTTGTTTCATTGTAATTTTGTTATATTGAATGCCTATTTTTTGCCTTTTCACATTTTTCCGAGCAATGCCTTAAGAACATGCAAAGATAAACCTCTCTTGTGCTTGTTTAAATGACAAGATGGTTTTAATCTAGTTTGATGAAATCGACATTTTGTTTCAGATTGTATTTCAGTGTTGTTATTTGGAGAATGCGATGAATTAAACATTACAACCTCCTCAGTATTTGATGCAACCTCCTCAGTATTTGATGCAGTTGCTAGAGAAGATGTTCTAGCGTTGGCTAAAGATGTCTTTATTTCACTTGTATCTTCTTTACTTGGAAGAAGACATGTTTCCATGTTATCTTGTTTACTGCATAAGTTCATTTGTTCATATGAGTTGCTTGTTTCTTGTTGGAAGCTAGAATGCATTGTTGATTGCTTATGAATGAGAGGTTCGAAGTGCCCATTCAAAGGATCCTCGTCGTGGAATAATATGTCATAAGTATCTGTTTTAAGACTCGAATTGAAGTGCAAATAAGGTCTCATATGTGTTTTGGACCAAACCCTAATTGGAATTTTCAGCCAATTTGAGAGCCAATGGATACAGAAAATATCTACCCATAAACCTCTGGATCCTAGGGGTATATTGTTTGAGGCAGATCTGGCCATTTTGTCTAAATAGATTTCCCGGTTGCTAATGTTATGCATTTCTTTAAGTGACTCTTCATGCAGTTCATGTTCGTAAGACAAAATTGCCTCTCTATATTGTTTTTCAAGACAGTCTCTAAAATACTCTATTGTTCCTTTCCTTAGCTCTACTGATGTGTATTGAAAATCTAGCAAAAGTTCTAAACTATCGAATAAACAGTCTCCAATTAGATATGCGAAATTGTTCACACAAAATAAGTGATGCTTTTGCAAGAGTAATTGCAACTTGTGCTCCTCAGACATAGTAGACATGTTTCTAAGTGACTGAAATCTCAGTGTCTGACTAACATCTTCTTGTTGTTTCATTGTAATTTTGTTATAGTCAATGCCTATTTTTTGTCTTTTCAAATCCTTCTGAGCAATGTCCTTAAGCACATGCAAAGATACACTTTTGTTGTGCTTGTTTAAGTGACAAGATGGTCTTAATTTAGTTTCAACAGATTGACATTTTGTTTCAGGTTGTGCTTCAGTATTTTTCTTTGAGGAATGCACTGAATGAAACATTACAACATCTTTTTCATATGATACGTTGGTTTGTTGTTGGAAGGTACAACCAATTGTAGGTTGCCTACGAACCAAAGGTTCGAAGTGCCCATTCAGAGGATCCTCGTCATGGAATAATATGTCGAGAGTATTTACCATAAGACTTGAATTGAAGTGCAAATAAATCCTCATCTTTGTTTTGGACCAAACTCTAATTGGAATCTTCAGCCAATTTGAGAGCCAATGGATACAGAAAATATCTCCCCATAGACCTCTAGATCCTAAGGGTATATTGTTTGAGGCAGATCTAGCCATTTTGTCTAAATAGATTTCACGATTGCTAATGTTATGCATTTCTTGAAGTGACACTTCATGCAGTTCATGTTCATAAGACAAAATTGCTTCTCCATCTTGTTTTTCGAGACAGCGTCTAAAATACTCTATTGTTCCTCTTCTTAGCTCTACTGACGCGTATCGGAAATATAGAAAAAGTTCTAAACTATCGAATAAACAGTCTCCAACTAGATATGAGAAACTGTCCACACGACATAAGTGATGCTTTTGCAAGACTAATTGCAATTTGTCGTCCTCAGACATAGGATACATGATGATGACTAAATGTTCGATGCAATATTATGTTTAGTCATGCAATGCAATTACTGGTCACAAAGCAAGTTGAACAATGCAAATGCATATAGAACAGAGAATATTATGTTTAGTCATGCAATGCAATTACTGGTGACAAAGCAAGTTGAACAATGCAAATGCATATAGAAGAGAGAATCATTATGTGTACCTTTGGAATTGAAAATGTCTACTGAACTGATCAGAGGGTTTTGATATCAGAGTTCAAAATGCCACTGCCAAAGACCAAAAAGAACCTGTTGTACGTTAGGACCAGTGATTGTAATTGTATATTGTTCGACTCAGCAGTCAAATACAGCGTAAAATTAATAAGTGAGATAAAACCAATAAATTTAAGGCATCAAAACACCAATGAGGGGAATAAATTCAACCATTTCATAACAGTGTATATAAGGGCATTGTTTTATTCCATATATTCCAACTCAACTTCGCACAAAGTCAACGGTGATTGTAAATTGGAGGGAATAGCAGAACAGATAAGACTTATTCATTAGCACACCATTGAGCGTCTGACTGAATTTTGTTAAGAGAGAAAATTACCAAGATTACAGTTATCAATATGAAAATTGAATCATAATATCCAAGACGAGACAATATCACAAATCATCCATATCCTCTCTTAATCCAAATATAATTATAAGAAGGAGCATTCATTCACTGCTATAAAATAGTAGAATAGATCATATTAAATATCCACCACTACTAAGGGGTGGTTGAGGTCCGAGGGTAGGTGGCCCGACTTAGAAAGCAATAAATTGTAACAAATCTATCCCTTAATCCCATCTAACACAAAACTCGTTATCTTCGTTGTTGAGAATCATAAATTATAACGGATTTGAGCAACATCGTTGTGGTCAAAACATTTCAATGATTGTCAAAGATAGCAAGGTCAACTTCAAAGAAATCACAGTCGAAGCCAATAAAAAGTAGAAAAAGAAGAATAATTAGAATGGCACAAACACAATGATGCTGACATTGAAGTCAAAGCCCATAATCGCCCTCGACTAGCATTGATAACTGAACTAACTAAAACCTAATCAACCTTTATAGATGAGTCAATTAACAAGCTGAAGAAATGAAGGTCAAACTTCATGCACTGTAAGAAGATTAGGCATGATGAAGATTGCTCGATCTTACAACCAAATAAATAACCAACTACTACAACTACAAACAGTTTACAAATTCCATCCCTGTACATGTGCATATACAAATACACGTGTGTGGACAAATTTTTGTTTATCTAGATTAATTTATTTCTAATTTATCCTTGAGTTTCAGTTAAATAATGTTAATTAAAGTGAAATTCAATGAAATTGAATCATTTTTATGAAAATTTGACAATTATGAGTTAGAGCTACTTTTGCAGGTTATTATTTGATTTTTATAAACCCTCTTGCATAAAAGAACCATAGAATTTAGTGCCATAGTCTATCTGTTTTAGTTTTTTGGAGCTTTTCTAGGCATATTTCTCAGTCAAATTTGTCGTGAACTTTGCAGGGATTAATTACAATTTTAAACAACAAAAGATCACAATTTGACAAAAAATTGTTTTCTCAGATTGCAGCCAAAAACTCCAAAACTTATAATAGGTAGAAAACGTCCCCCAATTCAGTAGACTCATTTTTCAAAAATATTTTTGAAGTTATTTTCTTGAAATAAGATATTTAGGAAGTTCAGAACGCAAGAGGAAATCTCTTGGACGAATTTTGTATTATTGTTTTATTATCAGCAGTCATAATTTAGTTGTCTAATTCTTAGAGACTTGTCCATTCGACAAGCCAATTCTCGGTGATTTCATTGTCTGGATTAATTTTGTATTTTTCGATTGCTAAAAAGGAAGTTTCAGATGGGATCTCCTAAGGTTTTAAAGATATTAGTACATTTCATTTCTCTTTTCATAATTTTCGGCTAACGTTGCAAAACTGCGAATAACCCCGCAAGGGTTTGGGTATAAATTCATCGACCTAATTTATTGCTAGCTTTTTTGTTATTTTTGGGTTATTTTTCTATAATTTTAGGATCTGAAACTACTAAGCTCATTGAGTGAGCCACAAAACTGAGCTTAAGTGGTTTCGTGACAGGAATAGTTGAGCTTCTGTTGATGTTTGTGGTAGGTCTCTATTTTGGAGGAAAAGAAGTACTTCACGAAAAGCAAAGCCAGAAGAAGGAAATGACTTAAAATAATATCTTAGGACTGCAGCGAAAGAACTGAGATTGAAACTTGATTTCTCCATTGAACATTGATTAAGCGATAAAAAAAATCATTTCTAAGATCCGGATTTAAGCATTTTCGGGATCAGAATAACAACCTATTGTTGTAAATACATAAGCTCAAAAATCAAGTGTGGAAGATATACTGGTCTTCGAACATAAAGGAAAAATACAACAAAACTACAAATTAATAACGTAGGAACATGCCATTAACAAGCACATACAAGGGCATCAGTTGCAGTGTAGGGCCGTATGAATAAGCTAGTAAGCTGATTCTGGAGCCAGTGCCGCTCTTCTTTGCTTCAATCCAGTAAGGCTTGATTTAGAAGAATTTGACTAGCTAGATTCGGGTAGAGAAGCCACTACGAATAGCCCCGCAAGGGTTTGGGTATAAATTCATCGATCTAATTTATTGCTAGATTTTTTTGTTATTTTTGGGTTATTTTTCTATAATTTTAGGATCTGAAACTACTAAGCTCATTGAGTGAGCCACAAAACTGAGCTTAAGTGATTTTGTGACAGGAATAGTTGAGCTTTTGTTGATGTTTTTGGTAGGTCTCTATTTTGCACGAAAATAAGTACTTCACGAAAAGCAAAGCCAGAAGAAGGAAATGACTTAAAACAATATCTTAGGACTACAGGGAAAGAACTGAGATCGAAACTTGATTTCTCCATTGAACATTGATTAAGCGATAAAAAAATTCATTTCTAAGATCCAGATTTAAACATTTTCGGGATCATAATAACAACCTATTGTTGTAAATACATAAGCTCAAAAATCAAGTGTGGAAGATATGCTGGTCTTCGGATAGAAAGGAAAAATACAACAAAACTACAAATTAATAACGTAGGAACATGCCATTAACAAGTGCATACAAGGGCATCAGTTGCAATGTAGGGCCGTATGAATAAGCTAGTAAGCTGATTCTGGAGCCAGTGCCGCTCTTCTTTGCTTCAATCCAGTAAGGCTTGATTTAGAAGAATTTGACTAGCTAGATTCGGGTAGAGAAGCCAGAGAAGTGAGTAAGCCAGTGGACATAAATGACTAGAAAATGCAAAGCATGCAGAAAGAAGCATCTACAGAAGATATTATTGTAGGAGAAGTTTCTATTCCGAAAAAGTCACACAGGAATTGCACTTGGGACCGACTGCTTGAAATGGCACCGGGGTGGAGGGGAGGAACATGTCTCTAGGAGGATTTCAACCTTAGCAAGGCGAATATCCTATGCCTTCTTAAAGTACATCTCATTTAGGATTTAGTAACACATGGACCACAACACACCTGAGCCAATGGTCGTCCGAAATAGCAGTTCAACAAGCAAAAAGACAAAATTAAGCGGACAGTAAAAGGATGCATCTTCAAAAAGTTACAAAATTAGGATCTTGCAATATCAAAGGTTAAACTAGAGATATAGAATTATTTGGAGAAAAAAATTCGACAAAACATAGGGGTATAATGAAGGAATAAAAAACAAATAACAAACTCTGAGAAATGATCAAATATAGAATATAAGAGTAAGAAAGTAGATTAAAGAATCTTAAAATGGAAGGATGTTTTAATATCATTCTATTCAATAGAATCCTTACCTAGGAGAAACTACAGAAAATGCTCTGGAAGGGCCCAGTGTACTGCATTTTGTGCCAGGACAATAATGGACTCAGCATGAAACTTAAGAAATAGAGTGTGGCAAGTAAGGGTGACATAGATGAAACAAATCCGAGTGGCTTCTTTAGTGGAGTAGCTGAACATAATCCTGATGAATGTGTATAAACATCCTAATCGTATTAGATTCATATCAGATATCTTCTGAGTTTGGCTTCAGAAGACAAACAAACAACTCAGAAGTGAAGGCTTTGTCCATAGTGATGACAATTGCTCAGGAGGCTAGATTAAGTGATATAAGCACTTATTGAGGTTCAAAGTTGAGTATTCCTTGGACTAATAGATCTATGGAACCGAGAAATATCAGTTTAGATGGTGGTCTACAGCTAGCTAGTGATTTAAAGACCGGGTTAGAATCCATCAAGCATAATACTATTACAGATAAGCTATCAAAACTGGCATGCAGCAGAGCAGCAGGGTCTGTATTATAAATATCATCTCAATATGGGGTAGAGGATGTCTTAGCTAGTGATTTAAAGACCCTTGGATGTTACATTCCATCCCCATAGACTGTCATAGATCGCTATTGTTACTTTCTTTCAACTGAGCTCTTCACTGTTATTTTAATTTTTAAGAAGCCAATTTTTGCCATGGATATAGACTGTAACTTTTTTGTTTTAAGCAATGGAAGAGTTACGATGTTTTCTGCAGAAAAGACAGCTCACAACGAAGAAAAGAATATTGAAATTTATCTTGTTAAAATGACAAATATATTAAGATTATTCAGGAAATTGGATGCCCCTGTAAGAGCAAACTGCTCTAAACCTCAAGAGAAGCCTTACAACTCAATTTTCACTATATCTAAAATATTTGGCTTGGCATATTGATAACCATGATATTTCTGATTCATATATTCCAATATTCATATTCGAACATGCCACATGATCCATACAACAAATAAACACCTAAACCGTACTCAAAATCCTCATGGAGATGGTGTATGACAAATTTATTAAATCTCTCCCCCTCAACCTAAGGATTTCTGACCAACAATGCATGGAAGAAGGATTTTACCTAACATGCTTTCTGTGCCTTCTTAAAGTACATCTGATGCAAGGGTGACCCATTGGAACCCGAGCTCAGGTTTCAACTGGAATAGCTCTGGTTATATACGCATCCACGGGCATTTATAGTCATGAACTCGAACTGCAACTTAATCCCGGTGCGCGCTAGCTCTTTTACACAGTTCTAGTCCACGGTTAATGAAATTCACGATATTTCACTAATACAGTTCCACTTCTCATTCAATAAGAGGAAAAACAGAGGTTCTACCAATTCATAGCCCTAACCAAGACTAATACAATTTTTAATGTATGTCCATTACCTCAGTCTCGCATCAAGGCAATTTAACGCGCAGGCCCAACGCAGTCTCCTCGCAATTAACATTAACAGTAACGCAAGCGCTCCTTGGCTTTTCTCCACAGTTCGACTTCCCAACAAATGATGCAGCCCAGCCACTCCAGGCCGCTCTTCCAGGATCTTTAAAGCATGCACCGCTATACATCCAATTTTCTACTCAAATTCTTTTATATCTAAACTGATTTTAAAACAACAAAGCCTTTCCCTTTGAACAAAATACCAGCGCTCTTCATGCTAACTCTTAGAAGTTGAAATTAGAAATTCGAATTTACCATAGACAAGGCTCTGATATATATATAAATCGTAGGCTATGACTCAGCATTTCATAGTAAATTATATCCGTCAGCCAGCTACGTTCAGACTCACTTTCTTACGCTACAGCTTCCTCTAAGAGCCATGCGCTGCCGCTTTACTCTACACAAAGACTCACAGATATAACGCAGATATATCGCACATATTATCGACCAGATACAAATTGAATATGCCTTCACAGACTTTACCAGTTCTGTATGACGGTTCTCTAACACATACGATTGTGAATTCCATTGTTTCGCTTCCAAGCTCCGAGACTCGCCACAGCAACCTCATACAATACAATACGCAGATATGATCCTTAAGATTTAAGTTTCAAAGCGTACAAACGACCAACGGCCGCCTCCGAAATTCTTAAAAGAATTCTGCAATTTGTTCGCACAACAGAATAAAGAGATATGTATTACCATATACATCTCCTCACGGCATCACCTGCGCTAACACTGATGAATATAAATATATACGCCCTCATTATAGTCCGCCGGTGAATATACAATCTCAGACCTGTCTATACATCAACTGAAAAGAAAACCATCATCACCGTGCCATTCAACAATTTATAACTATATATATGTGCGGTTTCAACATTATATAATAACGTATATGTGTTCCATATAAAACCTACCCTATTTATATATCAAATGAAAAAGAAACATCATTATTCCACAGCAGAGAGCACATGGGAAAATAAGGCCATTATCCCTTTATGCAAATTATATCCATACAAATAGAATTCCACATAAACATATTCACATTAAACAAACATTTACACAGAGTTTCTTCATGGCCAGATATGTAGATCTATGGCCCTTTTACAAATGCCTGAAGGCTCCCAAGGAGAACTTCCCACACTCACTCCTCACACTTTCTCTCTCCAAATCCCTTCCTATTTAAACATCATTAAATTAAATGCTCAATCTCTTAAAATCCTCAACAACCCCTAAATCTCTCAACATCCCTAAAGGATAGGTTGTTATCCCAAAAATCCTTCAATTCATTAAATTTCCTCATATCCTTTTATTAATAAAAGGATATTTACATAATCCTCACCTTCTCCTATTTAATTCAAATTAATTAATAAAATATTAAAAGTCATCACACCCCATATTTACAAATTAATATTATCACACCCCATATTTACAAATGGAGAAAAAGGTCTTGATGCTCCTGCATCAGACTCCCCATGTAAGAAAATTCATGACCACCTAGTCATAAGTCTGGATATCTCCTCCTGGATCCCAAATTTTATTTTTTAATCCTTCCGTGCTTGTCGATTGCTTCACTGTTGTTGTCATCTGCTGGTGTCTTCCAGGTTTCCATATTTTGTGCTGTAGTGCTCCACTTACTCTGCTCTTGAAATCCTTCATTGTCATTCTCTTGTTGTCGTTCCTTTTCTTTCTTTCGGATGTATTTCTCTGGGATGTTTTTACCATTAACCTCCTTATCAACTCAATTTCTCTATCCAGTATGTCCTCTGTTTGTTGATTGTTTCCATCCCTTGATTGCTCCTTTTCTGCTGCTACTATAAATGTTGCCTCACATGTTGCTCTAGCTTTCAATATGAATTTTGTGGCCTCCCTAACTTCCTGTCCCTCTGCAACATTCCTTTGCTTGCCATCTGCAATTTCTTTATTATTTATGACAACTCCTTTGTCATCCTTCATCAACAATCTATCCTGGACATTCATCCTCTGTTCTTCCAATTTCCTCCTTTGAAAGTCCATTTCTCTATATAACTCAATAATTTTACTTGGAGTAGACTTTGGAAAGTTTACACGATCTTCACATGGTCTTTCTTCTGCTAAATCTTCTTTAACATCTTTCAGTAGATGTTCTTCCTCTTCTTCCAAACCTGCAATCACACACAAATCGTTAGTTTTAAAATCACAAGACCTTACGGTCTTGTTTGATGCTTCAATCATCAAAACTTTGGGTTGCCTTGAATCATTCATATGATTCAACTCCTCTAGCTCTTCATCACTTTCAAAAGGTAATGGTCCACTCTTTGGGTAACATATTGAAACTTCAACATCTTCCTTTTGTTGTAGCTTAACTATTTCGAGCTTCTCTATCCTTTGCCTCGCATCTATAACCTGTTCAAGTTCCCTTAGTTCCTTTATCAACTGCAAATTTACACGATGATTCCATTTCTCTTGTAGTCTTTGCCACCTCAACTTCTTTCTCATGACATAACCACGCTTCTGGTTTTCCTCATTTCTTTGCAACATCTCCATTAATACCTCAAGCTGAACTGCTATCTCAGCCTTCTCCCTTTCATATTCCTCTTTGCTTAACTGTCTCTGTATGCCAATTGCCTTGGCATCCTTCTCCTTTTGTCCTCTGTTGTGGTTTATTTTAGAACCTCTGTTCTGACTGTGACTAGTCATCATCCTTTCCATCTCTATGAGTTCCTCACTCACTTTACTATGAGTTGTACTAAAGCCTCTTCAGCAACAAGTCCTGTCCTGCTGCCACTTACCTCACCAAGCTCTCCTCACTCAGTCTTTTGGCAAGAAATTGGTTCTATCTCTGGAACCTCCTTTGAGCACTTCTCTTTGCTCTTCCCAGCTTCAACTCATCTGCCTATTCTAAGAACACAATTGTCCTCCTTATCCAATCTCTATTGGATTTCCTCAAGGTTCTTCCACCTCTATGTTTTCACCTAAAACTTTCACCAGCTTCCTTTATCTGTTAGTTGCAATAATATTTCCATGCAAAGACTAAAATATTCTATTTTTCAAAAACATATCATCTTACCTCCAAGATCTCGTCTGATCTTGTCCTTCCATTCACCTACCCTTCAGTTACCTTCAGAACCTTACCACTTCTGCAAATCTTTTCCGACAAATCTTTATGCTTCCTCTGCTAAATTTCACTATCAATCAGATTTTAAAATCTGATCTAATCTTCTGGCTTTATCCGGCAAACTTCATACCAAAATAATTCGCAGAAACTATCCTCAAAAAATGGTTCAAAATCCACAACCCAACCATCTTCTTTTCAATAGGTTCAATAGTATTAAAAATCCCTTGTTCACTTCTTATAAAGACTAAAAAAAAAAAAAAACATCAGTTTCATTGTTCGATTTTAAAGCCCCAATGCTTCTCATTAAGAATGCATTTGACTCACTCCCCAATTAACATGGATTTTTAATACAATCAAAATTAATCAATGCGCCCTTGGTTTGTTTTTTTTAAAACATTTCATGCCACAACTTTTAATACCATCCTCATAATGGAACTCCAATTCATTGCAAATTAATAACACTATTCAGATTTTAAAATGGAAATCTATATGTGCGCCTTATTCAGACAATTGTATCTGAATTTCATACCTAGATTTTTGCATCTGTGACCAGGAATGAACTTCATTCCACCGCTGTACCATTTACAACGATCTTCCATTCTATTCACCTCCTCGGACGCTGCAACCATCAATCCTCAATCTGTCTCGTGTCAGTAAAACCCAACTCAAAATCAAACAACCCAATACATGCACGATTCTTCCTTCATTCAGCTATACTCTGGCTGCTTGTCCTTCAGATTAAAATCTGATCTCCTTTGCCTTCATGAACATCTGCTACTTCATCATTCATCACACATTCAGAAATACCTTCTGTCTTCATTTAGAAAAAAAAACAAACATTGTTTTTAACAGAGCCAGGCTCTGATACCAAAAATGATGAAAGGGTGACCCATTGGAACCCACGCTCGGGTTTCAACTGAAATAGCTCTGGTTATATACGCATCCACGGGCATTTATAGTCATGAACTGGAACTGCAACTTAATCCCGGTGTGCGCCAGCTCTTTTACACAGTTCTAGTCCACGGTTAATGAAATTCACGGTATTTCACTAATACAGTTCCATTGCTCATTCAATAAGAGGAAAAACGGCGGTTCTGCCAATTCATAGCCCTAACCAAGACTAATACAATTTTTAATGTATGTCCATTACCTCAGTCTCACATCAAGACAATTTAACGCGCAGGCCCAACGCAGTCTCCTCGCAATTAACATTAACAGTAATGCAAGCGCTCCTTGGCTTTTCTCCACAGTTCGACTTCGCAACAAATGATGCAGCCGAGCCACTCCAGGCCGCTCTTCCAGGATCTTTAAAGCATGCACCGCTATACATCCAATACTCAAATTATTTTATATCTAAACTGATTTTAAAACAACAAAGCCTTTCCCTTTGAAAAAAATACCAGCGCTCTTCATGCTAACTCTTAGAAGTTGAAATTAGAAGTTCGAATTTACCATAGACAAAGCTCTGATATATATATAAATCGCAGGCTATGACTCAGCATTTCATAGTAAATTATGTCCGTCGGCCAGCTACGTTCAGACTCACTTTCTTACGCTATGGCTTCCTCTAAGAGCCATGCGCTGCCGCTTTACTCTACACAAAGACTCACAGATATAACGCAGATATATCTCACATATTATTGACCAGATACAAATTGAATACGCCTTCAAAGACTTTACCAGTTCCGTATGACGGTTCTCTAACACATACAGTTGTGAATTCCATTGTTTCGCTGCCAAGCTCTGGGACTTGGCACAGAAAGCTCATACAATACAATACGTAGAGATGATCCTTAAGATTTAACTTTCAAAGCGTACAAACGACCAACGGCCGCCTCCAGAATTCTTAAAAGAATTCTGCAATTTGTTCGCACAACAGAATAAAGAGATATGTATTACCATATACATCTCCTCACGGCATCACCTGCGCTAACACTGATGAATATAAATATATACGCCCTCATTACAGTCTGTCGGTGAATATACAATCGCAGACCTGTCTATACATCAACTGAAAAGAAAACCATCATCACCGTGCCATTCAACAATTTATAACTGTATATATGTGCGGTTTCAACATTATATAATAGCGTATATGTGTTCCATATAAAACCAACCCTGTTTATATATCAAATGAAAAAGAAACATCATTATTCCACAGCAGGGAGCGCATGGGAAAATAAGGCCATTATCCCTTTATGCAAATTATATCCATACAAATAGAATTCCACATAAACATATTCACATTAAAAAAAAATTTACACAGAGTTTCTTCATGGCCAGATATGCAGATCTATGGCCCTTTTAGAACTGTCTGAAGGCTCCCAAGGAGAACTTCCCACACTCACTCCTCACACTTACTCTCTCCAAATCCCTTCCTATTTAAAAATCATTACATTTAATGCTCAATCTCTTAAAATCCTCAACAACCCCTAAATCTCTCAACATCCCTAAAGGATAGGTTTTTATCCCTAAAATCCTTCAATTCATTAAATTTCCTGATATCCTTTTATTAATGAAAGGATATTTACATAATCCACACCTTCTCCCATTTAATTCAAAATAATTAATAAAATATTAAAAATCATCACACCCCATATTTACAAATGGAGAAAAAGGTCTTGATTCTCCTGCATCAACATCTCATTTAGGATTTAGTACCACATGGACCACAACACACCTGAGCCAATGGTCGTCTGAAATAGCGGTTCAATAAGCAATAAGACAAAATTAAGCGGATAGTAAAAGGATGCATCTTCAAAAAGTTACCAAATTAGGATCTTGCAATATCAAAGGTTAAACTGGAGATATAGAATTATTTGGAGAAAATAATATATTAAGATTATTCAGGAAATTGGATGCCCCTGTAAGAGCAAACTACTCCAAGCCTCAAGGGAAGCCTTCAACAAGCAATAAGACAAAATTAAGAGGACAGTAGAAGGATGCATCTTAAAAAAGTTACCAAATTAGGATCTTGCAATATCAAAGGTTAAACCGGAGATATATAATTATTTGGAGAAAAAAAATGCGACAAAACACAGGGGTATAATGAAGGAATAAAAAACAAATAATAAACTGTGAGAAATGATCGAATATAGAATATAAGAGTAAGAAAGTAGATTAAAGAATCTTAAAATGGAATGATGTTTTAATATCGTTCTATTCAATAGAATCCTTACCTAGGACAAACTAAATAAAATGCTCTGACAGGGCCCAGTGTACTGCATTTTGTGCCAGGACAATAATGGACTCAGCATGAAACTTAAGAAAGAGAGTGTGGAAGGTAAGGGTGACATAGATGAAACAAATCCCAGTGGATTCTTTAATGGAGTAGCTCAACAAAATCTTGGTGAAAGTGTATAAACCTCCTAATCGTATTAGATTCATATCAGATATCTTCTGAGCTTCGCTTCAGAAGACAAACAAACAACTCAGAAGTGAAGGCTTTGTCCATAGCAGGGCTGCTAATGAGATTGGGAAAACTGTCTTTAGTCAACCTCGATAATGAAAAATTATTAGTATATTGAAACCAAAACAATGCTTATTTAACAAAATGCAGATGAAATCAAGCTAACAAAAACCTAGACTTTCAATGCTCAAGCCAAAAAATGGAAGAAGAGTATCCTGGATTAATAAGAAACGGGAAAAAATAACATAAAAGTGTTATTGAATTTCTAATAAAAAATTCTAACAATCAAAGGAGCATGAGCTGATAGAGCAGGTATGCATATAGAACAGAGAACCATTGTGTGTACCCTTGAGACAGGAAATGTCCACTGAACTGCTCAACCTGTTTATGTCAGATAAGAGGCAATGCAGAGTTTTGATATCAGAGTTCAAAATACCACTGCCAAAGACCAAAAAGAACCTGCTATACATTAGAACCAGTCACTGTAAATGTATATCATTCCACTGACCAGTCAAACAGAGCTTAAAATTAATAAGTGAAATGAACAAATACAACTTAGTTTTAAGACAAAATGGAGAAGCAAATTTATTGTCAAGAGATGGGAGGAAATGGATAAGCAAATTTATTGTGTAGAGATGGGACGAAATGGTTGAAAAGGACAGAAAGAACAGAGAGACAAGGACGGGGGAAAGAACAGAGAGACAAGGACGACAGTACCTGGGAAAGAACAGGGAGACAAGGACGAGAGGGTCGGGTAGAAAACAGTACCTGATAGCTCAAGCAAAAACAAAAGCGAAAGCGGAAGCGAGTTAACCACGAAATCAATCGTAACTTTATTATATAACAAGAAAAGTTACTATATAACAAGAAAAGTAACTTACACGTAGCTCACGCTGCATGCATAATGTAAAATGGAATGAATAACACGTATATATCACCTGACTTACTTAACCTCCATCAAATCAGCCTCGCATAACCCCCATCAAATCATCCTCGCACTAACCTACGTGATGGCCCAACAGATGTCATAGCTCACTAAACAGATGTCACCGCCATGCCACCTTATCTACTGGCATAAATCCGATGCCCTGCTATTTAACCCTCTCCATGACATTCTCCATGCAAATGCGCCTGCTACTTCTCCCTCTGCTACTTCTCCCTGCAATTTATCTATTGTCTCCGTAGCCCCATTGTCTGTAGAGAATACTACTTTCTGTAGTTTCCAGATTAGTTAGAGATAGGAGGTGCTTATACGGATATAGAACTACTAGCACCATATTGAGATCCCTTGGCATTAGTTTGACCGCGTAGCAGAACCGGTCCTAAACCCTGGCACAAATTTTTCCAAAAGCAACCATTTTACCAATGGATCTAGTAGCATATTCAGTTGTCATTGGGGTAGAGGCAGGCATGGGTTATTACCCGGTGGTACCACTTTGAGATCACATCTAAGCCGATTTGAGATCCCTTGCCATTAGTTTGACCACGTAGCAGAACTAGTTCTAAACCCTGCGACGGATTTTTTCAAAACCAGCTTGGCCATCCATAGGTTATACACATCTAAGCCAATTATCCGTTGGTTATTGCGGCCCAATCGCTAGTGTCAGTGATCGAATGTGGCTTTAACCGACTAAACCACCACAATACTGCAACCTTGAATAGTTACTGTTTCCTTTGCTCACATCGCATTCGTGGGCTTTGATCAACAGCGTCTGAGCCAGGTAAATAGTGCCCGAGGTTGCCCCTTCTGCCAGTTCACAGTTCAACCTACAATAGAGCAGATGTTCAGTGACTCTGCGAAGGATCCGTGTCTAGAACTGAGCTTAAGTAATAGCTTGATGCTCTAATAGGTTTCCGCCTAGCGAACTGCGACTCACTCGCTGGTAGAAGGGGCTGAGAGAAGATTCCTTTCGTCCAGAAGATGCCATTCGTCCAACTGAACGCCTTGGTCGCAGACTTCGGAATGGACAAGTTGAGGAAAGAAGTGGAGGATAATAAGAGCCATTACAACACCAAAACTATTGGAACGCTCGATTATGTTGCCCCCGAGTACGCTCTATACAGCCATCTAACCGACAAGAGTGATGTGTTCAGCTTCGGCATCATACTGCTTGAGCTCATAACGGGTCAGAGGGCTCTATATTTGACCTCTGGTGTTCTCGAGCACTTTCTATTATCGGACTCGGTGGTCGACATGACGCAGCAGAACCGGGCGGAAGAGGTTATCGACATCAAGATTCACAATTCGGGAGACAGGAATACAATAAATAAAGTTTTATTGTTGGCGGTTCAATCTACCCACCCGAGAGATGTGTCAAGGCCTTCAATGTTAGAGGCACTGCTGGCCCTTGAAGCTTATGCGAAGCCGCCTAAGTTTAAGCCCTCGCCTTGTTGGGTTTCCTTGCATCTAGCAGTCGAGCTTTTTCCAAACACCTCCACTCTGGAACAATGCTTGATCGCCCTGAAACAAGTAGACAAGGACCATCGTGCTACCGTCTATCACATTGAAGCTACCAAAACGACATTTGAAAGCTCACTATGACCGTCACATCCACCCTCACTCATTTTGCGAAGGTGATTTCGTCAGTCTTTACAGACAACAGCTGCTATGGCACCAGTAAGACAAACTTCCAAAACCTTGTATGCATTCCTATGCAGGAGTTCACAGTTCAACCGAGCAACTCGAAACAGTTCAACTGACCAAGCCCTTCCGATCGCAACCGGGAACAGTTAAGGCCTTCAGGTGTGAGCTGATCGACACCTATACCACAGATCTGTCGATTGCCAAGATTGACACATATACGGCATAACATGTGTCTCCTGGTTAATAAAAATACACTTAGAACCTAACCTATGCCATAACATTTCCTCGTAACATTTCTTTAACATTAAATGTTGGGGAACTAATGCTATCTTTGCGATAGCATTACTTCAGGCAGGCGACAGTGTTTTAATCAACCGAACTCCTTTCCTAACTTTTGAGATTGTATACCTCGATCTGAGGCCAAATAAGACGAAGACTTATTTCATTGGTTAAAAGCACGTGAAACTGTAATTAAAATATAAAAAAATGCATTGGTGATTGTGTCATGTCAAAATACTTTGGGTTAAGTTAAAATGTGCTTACACATGAGCGTGGATTACCGTGTCAAACTAATACCCCAATTGATAATCGATTACTATAGTCCCTGCCAGCCCTGGGGCAGGGACTAATAAAAAGTAAGGTTCAGGAATAGAGGTGGATAACTAAGAGGCTCTGCTTCAATTAATTGTGTATTCAATGAACCATGAAAATAATAATGGGTAGATTCAAATGTTTTCTACTTAATTTTTGGATTTATTGACTCTAATCCATTTATTTGAGGGTTCATATGTGTCAATTTTGGTTTACGTGGAAAGTTGTGATTTTAAAGAACTTTTTTTTCTAACAAGTTTTTGTTTTATTTTCCTGCCATAGATTTATATACATATAAATCCCATTAAATGGATCAACAACTAAATCCCCACTATTAGCCAAAACAATGTGAGTGTCTTCTCTCCTTACATCTCTAGTTTTAGTTCTCGAATTTTCTTTTAAGAAGCTTACCTGTAAATTCAATTTTGGTGTAACTTGCTCCAAGAAATTTCACTATTGTTTTCAGCTCTTGACTTGGTAATTGATTTTTACTCATTTTCTTATATATTTTCTTCAATATGTTATTTTTTTTATATATGTGTATATTCTAACACAATTTTATCCAATGTCGAGGGTTTGAGTCTAATGCTTGCATCAAACAATGGTGAAGATATTAGTGTTAGCATTGGTGGTTACAATGGAAGGTATATCCTGGAGAAAAATGAATTTATTCTTTGAGCCAGATCACCAGCTCAACTCCTTAGATTGTATATTATTTCTTTCTATTATTATACCATCTAGTGAGATAGAAAGACAAATAAGGAGACATAGAGATTAGGGTGAGAGAGAATGAGAGATGGAGGGATATAGTCAACGAGGTTGTAGGATGAAACTAGAGAGAGAGAGAGAGAGAGAGAGAGACGGAGGTGAAAAGAAAGACATATAGAGAGATAGAGGTGGAGAGAGAAAGAGAGTCACAAGGGTGATGGAGGGAGAGTGAGAAAGGAGAGTAGGAAGGAATAGAGATAGAAGCGGACACAAAGGGAGAGAAGGGGAAGAGAGAGGCAGAGAGAGAGAGAGAGGGAGAGAGAGAGGGAGGGAGAGTGAGGGATATATAAATAGTTATGTAGAAACAATGTATATTTTTGTGGGGTGATATAGAGAGATGAAGAAGGAGAGACAAAGGGGTATATAGATATATATGGAAGGGGGGAGAGGGAAGAAGAGAGAAAAAGAGGTAGGGAGGGAGCGAGATAACTAGATAGATATGAAGAGAGATTGTGTGTGTTTGTGGGGGGTGAGATATGGAAGGAGAGACAGATGGAGAGATAAATATAGATGGAGCAGGGAGAGAAAGGGTAGAAAATTTCGTTCACTAGATGCATTGATTTGAATGTACAATTGTTGATTCCTAATCCTATTTGATTTCTTGCAAATTAAATGGATTTGTTTTTGTGTAGATGTTGATTTCTAACTCTATTTCATTGTTTGCATTAGATGCATTAATTTCATTAGAGATGTTAATTTGTAATCTAGTTTGATTGAACTTTCATTAAATGCAGTGATTTAAGTGTAGATGTTGACTCCTAATCCTATCTGATTGCTAGCACTACATGTAGTAATTTTAGTGTAGCTGTTGATTTATAATCCTATTTGATTTGTTGCAGCATTAGATGCATTGGTTTCAACAAAGATGTTGATTTATAATCATATTTTATTATTTGCATTAGAAGTATTGGTTTTAGTGTAGATGTTGATTTCTCATTGTATTTCATTTCTTGCATTAGATGCTTTGATTTTAGCAAAGATGTTCATTTCTCATAAATGATGTAACTAGATATATGGCTTACTTTAATTTCAAGGTCATTATTTTAACGTTGTGTATTGATCTTAGTGTAAGCAAAAAAAAATATTGACAATGTGCATTATGACTAAGCTTTTGTAGATAACCTCAAACAAAATAAAATCCAATAAAACTTGTATTTGTAACTTTTAAATCTCCACATCTTTTAAAATTGGATATATAACTTATTTCAACGATAAGAGTTGAATAAGACTTAAATTTCCATCATAAGAAATCAATTGAAATACTTGGATAGCTACTTGTAGATTTAGGAAAGTTCATAACATTATAGAAAATTATAGAAATGGTTCCATATAGTGTTATTTGCCTATATAATAAATTTCAATACGATTGAATTATATCATGCTATGACTAAGGTATTGTAGAAAATTTGAAAATAAATAATGTTGAATAAAACCTATTTGTTATTTACATGACATTAATTAATATTAAAATTCAATAAAACTTATTACAATCATACTTTGTATTTTTTAATTGAACCTTGAGATAAGGACTTGATTGAAATACTTAAAAAAATTGTACATGAATTGTGGTCTATGGGTGAGTCACAAAAAAATATTTTTAAAATTGAATTGTAATAACATACATGTTGATTGTGTTAGTGACAATATTTACATCCTTCCATGAGTGATAAAAAATCTTATTTTCATATCATTTTAAGGGTCCTATTCAGAAAGTTTTTATCATTCCACTAGGTCATGCAAAGAAATTAGTCACTGATGGTAGTCCTAGTCCAAAAACATCAATCTTTCCTAAATGTGATTACTTGTTGGCATAGTTTCATATATTGGTGACTATACATCATCCATAAATTTATTTCTATCATGCCATTTGTATCAGTCATGAGGTCATTATGTCATCTTGAAATTCAATCCTTCAAGGTCTCATTAGGTCATTAGGGTTTCCAAGGTTCCATTCCATTGAATAAGACCAACAAGTAAAAGCTTATCAAATAACATCCCTTCTCCATCTAAAGATTATTTGGAAAGAGAATTTCTTATTTTATTATGTAAATGTATGTCTTTCAAATGTAATAATTTCACCATCCCAAGTTGATAACTCATTGTTCCAAAGATGCTATACCATGAAAAGATCAATTTGTCAAAGGAAATAGTCAAGTGAAAGGGTAGTGTTTCAAAGGGTTAAGTGCATACCAAAGGGAGTTGTCTTTTCCCAAGGGTGTCCAAATCATCATTTTCCGCAAGCAATAAACCCTAATTTCCTCACCCATTGAGTTAGGATTGGCTATGGAATCAAAGACATCTGAGTATATGATGCATAAGGGAGGTCATTTCAGCAAGTATGAGGCCATTCCAAGTCATACACATCATGTCTCCATCATTTTTAAATAATTCATTCCAAGGGCCAAATACTTTGCCACACATAGAGCCAATTTTTCTTCAAAGTATGTTTTAGACCAAACAGGGATGAATTTGGCAAAATTGAGACATGGTTTTGTCCATAATAGGCCAAGTATTAGAAAATCCTTCACATTTTACATAGATGTCATGGTTTTATAGAAATGTCAAAAATAAAGTTACTACAAGAGAGTTGTTGCACTTCTAGAAGGACTTTGGAAAAATGACTTTTTATTCTCTATGGATTCTCCAAATGACTTTCTTGATGATTCAAATGATAACTAGACAAAAATATATTTCCAATGAGATATAATGCACTCAATTTGGAGTTGAGGAATACTTCCAAATATTTCCTATAAGAGAACGCTTCATTATTTCACCCTCATTCTGCACTTTTTGACTAGTCTTGGGAGAATTGACTTTTCAAGGGCTATAATTGATCATTTTCAGTGCTTGATCGGTCCATTTTGTAGCAATGTTAGAGGCATTTTCAACGAGACATCACAGGCTCAATTTGGAGATCAGGAAATTCTCCAAAAGTGCCCTGTAAAAAGGTGTTGTGCAGAAATCAGGAGCGTTCCGCATAGAGGAGAGAGTGTTGCACATAGGGATAGAGCACTGCGTATAGGGCCTGTTTTCCAGTGCCTTTTTACATGACATTATGCATAGAGCTGGAGCACTATGCACCTGTACAAGGAATATACTCTTTACACTTTTGAGGTAAAAGACCTGAAATGAAACTCCTTCTTGGAACTGTTTCAATTGTCTTCGTGGTAGATTTGGAACTTTCTCCATAGAATTGTCCATAGCCAAGACCCAAATACTTAGGCCTTTCCTCAACTATTATTGGTTCAGCAATACCCTGTGCATATTTTCCCAATCCTTTTCCTTTATAGCCCATTTTGGACATTAACTTGGACCTTATGCCTCTGGTATGTTTTTTAAAAGAACCAACAAAAATATTCTTAGAGGAAATTGAAGACAAACTGGAATTATTTACCTCTTCTTCAAGTTGATAATCGACTAAGGCTTCTTAGGCAAGAAAGAGCTATGTCTCCAACTCATGCATCCTTTCTAGGTTCATGTCTACAATGTGAAGTTGTCTTTCCATTTCCTACAATTTGTCAGAAAGTAACTGATTCTCTTCCTTCATGGAATTCAAATGCTCTCGAAATATGATGCTCTTCCTTCCATCCTCATACATGTCTCTCACATATCCATCATGATGAACAAGTCTTGCTTCATGTCTTCATCAAAAAATTTTGTGAAGAAAGAAGAATTTGAGGACTCACTTGTAGAAGTTGTCATTATCAAAATGAACAAAAGAACTTCAAACAATATTAACAAAGAGCTTATTCAAGGAATCTTTTGCAACAAACTTCTTGTGCTTCAAGGATTGCTTTGAGGTCCTTCGGGATAAGAAGAATGCCATCATCCCTTCTTCTTTCTTGTCCTCTCCTAGACATAGCTATCAATAACTTTCCCTTCACCTCTACAATCTCAAACAATAGTCAGTTTATAAATAACCAAACAATCAATCCCTGGTTGTTTAAAAACCTTTCAAGCTAAGCAAGAAAATAGATTTCTGTATCAATTAAGCATCTTGGTTTGATCAATGAGGCATCATGATACCACCTACTTTACTATAACTTGCTCTGATATAACTAGTTCTGATACCACCTTCTTTGAAGGTGGGATTAATCAAATTGAAGCTTTGATACCACTTGAATTGAAATGGGGCACTAAACGCTTCTTGTCATGCTTTCAAGAACCTCTCCCACTCCAAAACTTAAACAATTTCCAAGATCTATCTTAGGTTGACAAATGCGGAATTAGGAACTTGAAATAGGTGTATGCTTTGCTTGCGTTTAACTGTTTAAGTGCTTGAGTTCATTTCCTTGAACTGATATTTAAACATATAACAGTAAATGTAATGTAGCAATAAGCAATCACAAAAGACAACAATATAATATGGAGTTCACCGTGATATCTTGGGCTATGTCTCCTTGAGCTCTAATCAAGTTGACTAGGCTCTTTGGGATTATGGTCTGAATTATTTTACAAGTCTTTGACTCAACTCCATAGGTTTACAAGTGAACCAATGGGATTAGAATGCCCTCTTTATCCTTGGCTCCATGGCTCTCTAGCTCTCTGGCTCTCGGTGTTATGAAACCAGCTCAAGAAAAGATAGAAAAGATAGATCAATGCCTTAGAATTCAACCTCTTCGAGGGGGCAACCTCCTTTACATTACATAAATGAACAATTCTTGGATGATTCAAATGACAAAACCTGCTTTCTATATATAGGAGTCTAAGGAGTCACAATACAATCTAGCCGACCTAACAATAATAATATAAAGCCACAAAAATAACAATAGAGGGATTCTATGGGGCACAGTGATAACAATATGGGAGAAATAGGGGTACAACAATATTAATAAGGGCTATAACTACAATATAATGGGGTAATCACTAGTATTATAGGGACCCAACAGCATGAGAAGAAGGATATCGATGACCATGGGTCAGAAAATCATGAAGATGGTGGAGAAAAGGTTCCTGCCTCTCCTTCTTCAAGTGATGGTTCTCATCACTATCATCAAAATTCCAAACAGACATCTAAGAAACTGTTCTTCAAGTTAGATGTAAAGTTTGACCTGCCCATGTACAATGGATAATGTAGTGCAGAAAAACTTAATAACTTGATAAGATAGATAGAGGTTTATTTCCGGATCTAGCAGATCGAAGAAGATGAAGTGAAAGTCTAGCTAGCATCTCTGCTGCTGAGCGACACTTCTCTTGTTTGGTGGGAGAGAAAGTTACAGAAGGGTAGCACAATGTCAGGTAACCTTCTTTCCTCTTGGTATAGTTGTATTTCTGCATTGAAAGACAAATTCTACCCCTTGGGTTATACGCAAAGGGCACTTATGGACCAGGAATATCTAAGGCAAGGTAAGGGCCAGAATGTGCAAATATTCACTGAAGCATTTCAGAAACAAGCACTGAATCTGGGCATCTCATTAGATGCACCTAAAACTATAACTATGTATATAGGTGTGCTACATAGTTACATTAGACACTCATTATTACTGTTCGAGCCTACTACAATTGATGCGGCTAGAGTAAAGGCTATTCATCTTGAAATCCATGGCAAGAATGATCGAGATGATCAAGCCAAGAAGGCTCCATTCGAACCTCGGCATGGCAAATTCAAGAAGAAAGGAAAAGGGAAGGATAAGAAGACCGTTGCAGCCAAGAAAGGGGACAGAGCAACACAGTCTTGCACTCATTGCAAGAAATATGGTCATGAAGAGGACCACTGCTAGAAGCTACATCTGGAGTTGAGGCTGAAGAGATTTGATGGAAAGGGGAAGTATAATATAGTGGCAACAATGTAGGAACTTGGATCATTTTCCAATGATGAGACATTGATCATAGCCATGGGAACAAGAGGTACTCATTCTATTAATGATAGTTCTGATTTAGTTACAAGTACTAGTTATTTGAATGAACCTGTAAGTAATGAGTGGAAGAGAATTGAGTTATTCCACATTAGAGTTGTCATAAAACATACAAAGGTGGAAACTCTATTTGATTCAGGTTCCCAGGCAATCTTAATCTCATAGTCCTTAGTGAAAAATGTAGGCCTTGAAACTAAACCTCATTCGAGTCCATACCCGCTTGGTTGGGTAAGCAATAAAGCCAAATTTCAGGTCACCAAGCAGTGTAGGGCCAAATTTGTTATTTCTTCTAAATTAGTTGATGAGGTAGAATTAGATGTAGTGCATTTGGAAATTTGTGGAATAATCTTGGGAATCCCATATCTATATGACAGAAAGGTTGTTTTCTTTCGGCATGAAAACAAATACCACCTCACAAAGGATGGGGTAGAGTATATAGTCAGAGCTCATCATACAAAAGTTAATGCTAGCCTTTTAAGCGCAGGATAGATCAAATGACTAGTTAATTCCAGCAAAGGGTGCATGCTCATGATAGTGAGAGCAAAAGAGGCTGAGATGGCTGACACTTTCAAAGGATGTAATCTTGATCATAAGAAAGAATTATTTGAAATTTTTTCTGATTATGATAGATTGTTTCTAGAATCGAGAGGATTTCCTCTGAAACGAGAAATTCAACATGAGATCCATTTACAAAAGGATGCTCCTTTACCGAATGTTGGCATGTACATGATGAATTCTATTGAGATGGAGGAGATCAAGAAACAGGTGTAGGAACTATTAAATCAGGGAGTCATCAGATCGAGTTCTCCTTGTGGCTCATCAATCATGTTGGCACCCAAGAAAGATGGCACATGGAGAATGTGTGTAGATTACTGGGCGCTGAACAACATCACGATGAAGAAGCAATACCCTCTCCCTCA
This sequence comes from Pinus taeda, assembly GCA_000404065.3. NCBI lineage: Eukaryota > Viridiplantae > Streptophyta > Pinopsida > Pinales > Pinaceae > Pinus > Pinus taeda. The sequence goes on from APFE031155056.1 coordinate 42,077, forward strand.
CATTGATGAATAGCTATATCAGTTGAAAAATGTTGTTTATTTTACAAAGATGGATTTGTGTAGTGGTTATCACCAAGTTAGAATTGTAGAGCAAGACGTTTGGAAGATTGCGTTCAAAACCAAACATGGGTTTCTTGTTATGAAACTAGCACATTAAAAGATAGAAAAGAAAGATCAACACCTTATAAATCAGCCTCTTTGAGGGGGAAACGTCCTTTACATTACACAAATGAACAATTCCTAGATGATACAAATGACGAAACCTCCTTTCTATATATAGGAGTCTAAGGGGACACAATATAATCAAAGTTGACATAACAATAATAATATAAGGGCACAACAATAACAATAGTGGGCTTCTATGGGGCACAATAATAACAATATGGGGACAATAGGGGCATAACAATAACAATAAGGGTAGAATGACAATAGTAATGGGGGAATCACTAGTCTTATAGGGACCTAACATGCCCCTCTCCTTCAAAAATGTTTTGTCCTAAATGCTTCAGTAGTTCCTGATGCTTCTGTATAAAATTCTCATCCTCCCATGTGGAACCTCCAGTGAGTAAGTTCTTCCACTTGACAAGATACTCTAGCTTCACGAGTGGTTTTAACCATTTATAGTTAAATTTGATCTCAAACTCCTACTATTAAAATTCTTATCTCTTATCCCCCAGAACTTACGTGTTGGCATTATGGCACAGGTTTGGAGCTATTGCACAGGTGTTGTCCTTGATGGCAACTCCCTTCGGTAACAGATCTCAGTGCAGGCACTCAGAAAGAAGAAAAATACATATACGTAGATTCATCTAGATGAAGGCACGTATACACACGGGTTATTCATTACAAAAGTGCATATATGTTGGGGATCATACTTTTGGTCCATGGTAGTTAGTTCTTGGGAATTGATCCTATGTTTTGGACCATGGCGTCTCGTCAGATGTGTTGATCCCTAGTTTTGGGTTCATGGTATTGAAATGTTATAGTTTTGGACCATGGTATTGAGGAAGGCCTAAGATTATAAAAGAGGAAGGAGATCATGTGGCAAAGATCATCCGCATTATTATTGAATATCTGATAAAGTGTTAGAGCGGGTATATTGGTAATTGGGTTGTGATGCAGATCTGGATCTGAATGAAGGAGGAACCTTAGCGCAAAAGGAAAGATAAGTTATATTCACGGGTCATAATCTTTAAGCTTGAATGATAGTATCTTTAAATGATTTTGATCTGCTAGATGTGGCGCTTGCTTGATCTATAAGTCTGATAATCTGGGTTAATTAGTGATTGAATATCTGGAAGAGTGAATTATCTTTTATAGATCTGTACGCAGGTTTAGTGAAGCAAAGACGCGTATACACGCAGTTTCATTGAAGTCATAACGCGTATACGCAGGTTGTCCCATACGCAGATGCGTATGCATGCAAGTTTCAGGCTGTTGAAATAGTGTATATACTTTACGTTGTGATCTAGCTACCTCTGTTTATAGCTGCTGTGTTCTAGGTTCTGTTTTGTTGTGTAGTTTCTGGTACTGCATTTTGGGTACAACTGTCAGAGAAGTGTCTACTTGATTCAGTGCTAATTGGTGAAAATGAGATTGTTTGATGCAAAAATTATTGATGATTGATTGATGTTCATGGATCCAGTTTGAAAATTTATGAAACGTGGTCCCTAGAAGAAAGGGAAGGTTGTAGCCTTCTGTAGGCTAGCACCTACGTACTAGTATCTTGGCTAGTACAAGAGCTAAAGGGGGTTGTAGCTCCCTTCCAGGAGAAGCTGGAAAACGAGAGAGAGTTGTTGCTCTCTGCAGGTTGCAGCGTGCGTACTGGTAAAGGACTGCACTAGTACATTGTAAACAAAAGTTTCTAATTAAAGAAAGATAGAGACGAATTGCAGTAGGTGGTTTTCACCCACATTGGGTTTCCACCTTATATCTTGTGTTCTTGTGTGTGATTGTCTTTCTACTCTGTTTTACTGTCTCTGGTTACTGGTTATTTGATTCTTCATCACAATCATCATCAGGAAGTTAAAGTAAATTAAAAGTGTGCTTTGTATACGCGGGTTTCCTTTTGAATAGTTGCGTATATACGCGGTTTTAATTAACTGAAGTAGCCTATACAATTTGGTTTTAGAAAAGGAATATTTGACTTGATAATACTGATTCACCCCCCCCTCTCAGTATTATTTTCAACAATTGGTATCAGAGCAGGTCCTTCTGAAGAAGCTTGATCGCTAGAAGGAAGATCTTTCATCATGAGCAACTACGAGAGGGAATGATCAATCAGGCCACCGGTTTTTTATGGGACAAACTTTGTATACTGGAAGGTAAGAGTTGCTGCCTATCTTCAATCTCTGGGTACTGAAGTCTGGGATATCATAGATACAGGGTATACTTTTCCAGCATCATCTCCCACAGATCCGGCTGAGAAGAAGAAATATGAAACGAATGCAAAGGCGGTCAATACCCTATTAGGATGTCTATCACAATCTGAATTTGTCAAAGTCATGCAGTATAAATCTGCTAAGGAAATATGGGACAAGATTGTTCTGAGCTATGAAGGAGATGATCAGGTAAAACGTGCAAAACTTCAAACCCTTAGAATTCAGTATGAAAATCTCAGAATGTACAATGATGAAAGTGTGGCTAACTGTTTTCTTCGTGTAGATGAGATTGTTAATTGTATGAAAAATTTGGGTGAAGAAGTAAAGGAAGCTGTTGTAGTTGAAAAAGTTCTAAGATCTTTGTCCCCTAGGTTTGAATCTAAAGTTTCTGCAATAGAAGACAAGGAGAATCTTCAAAACCTTAAAATGTCATAGCTGCATGGAATTCTAACTCCTTATGAGATGAGGAAAGGAGGACCATCAGATAGGAGAGAAGCTTCCCTCAAAGCATCTGGCAAAGGAGACTACTATGAGTCTGGACACATATAAGAAGAAGAAGAAGAATCAAAATTTGTCAAAAATCTTCAACGGGGCACTGGACGATTCCGAGGTAAGTTACCATTCAAATGATTTGCTTGTGGAAGAGTAGGACACTATGCTGCCAAATGTCCTCACAAGGATAAGATTGACAAGGGGAAGGAACTTGTTAGAAGGTACAGTCATGAAGATAGTGATGGACTATCAAATAGCGATGAAGATGAATGAGGTAATCACTATAAACTTTTAATGGCTTTTTAAGATGAGGATTACATGGATGCTATAGATATGGATGGCTTTTATGAAGAAATTTCTAGACTCAAAAGATGTTTAGAAGAAAGGAATAAGATCATTGATACTCTGCAAATTCAACTTGCTGAAAAAGAGAAATCTCTTGAGAGATTAGAATGTGAAATTGTTGGCCTTAGAAAATAAATTGAGAAAACAAAGGCCCTTAATCTTAAATATGTTAAAGGATATGAAACTGTGAATGAGATTATCAGTGTGCAGCGTTCCCCTCTAATCAAGACAGGTCTGGGGTATAATGGAGAAGCATCTCAAGCCTCCACCTCTAAAAGTTATCTTGATGCAACAAGGAGTGAGCAAAGGCCTAATAGAAATCATCAGGTAAATCAGGGACAGTCTTCCTCAAGGACGAACAAAGACTATCAAGAAAATCTGGGGCATGCTACCTTAAGGACAAGCAGAAGCTACAACCAGCCACAGGTAAAATCTTCCCAATTTTCTTCAAGAATGGATGACAGTAGAAATTACAATTGGTTGGATGATAGCCGAAGAAATTTATTCAATGGCCAATGTTTTTCTTGCCATAACTTTGGTCACAAAGCAACTCAATGTGTTGCCTATAAGACAATCATGACTAGAGAAGCTCAAAAACAAAGAAGTTTGCCTGCAATCACGAAGAGGACATATAACAACTTCTCCGCCCTTGAAAGTGAAATTGAATGTTCTATTTGTAATAATTTTGGTCATGAAGATTCTGAATGCAGGAGCAAGTTTTGGAAGACAACTCAGAAGGAACAAAACTCAAGTGCCAAAACATGGAGAATAAAGGAACCGCAACCAGAAAGATGTAGGATAGCTTTATATGCGGAAGGACAGGAAAATCAATGGTACATCGACAGCGGATGTTCGAAGCATATGACAGGTGATAAAGAAAAACTTGAATCATATACTGATTTAGAAAATGGAAAGAAATTTTCTTTTGGAAATGATACTCCGACAACCATAAAAGGAAAAGGCATTGCTCAGTTGAAAGAGGATGTCAAAGCTAGAAATGTTTTATATGTTGATGGCTTGAAGCATAATCTATTGAGTGTCAGTCAGATGTGCGATAATGGAACTGAGCTGATATTTCGATCAAATGGGTGTAGTGTTCGTGATCTTGATACAGGAGAAACAGTTATCAAAGGTAAAAGAACTCCAAATAATCTATACATATTTGAAGAAGGAGAATAACAATGTTATTTGAGCAAGAATGATGAACATTGGTTATGGCACCGGAGGTTGGGGCATTTAAGCTTTTCACAAATAAGGAAAGCATGCAAGTATCAGGTAGTTCGTGGTCTTCCAGACATCAAAATTCCAGACAACACCATATGGAAATCATGTCAGTTTGGGAAGCAAACCAGAACTAACTTCTCTGAGAAGGAAGGATCAGCCAGCAGGCCTCTTGAGCTAGTTCATACAGATGTATGTGGTCCATTCAGGAAAAGGTCACCTCGAGGAGAAGAATACCTTATATTATTCATCGATGACTTATCCAGGATGGTTTGTTTAGGAATTATGAAGCACAAGGACGAAGCATTCGAAAAATTCCAATCCTTCAAATCCTTGGTTGAAAATGAATCAGATTACAAAATTAAGTGCCTCAGGTCTGACAGAGGTGGGGAGTTTACCTCAAATGAATTTTTTGATTTATGTGAAGAACATAGAATAAGGAGGGAATTCTCTACATCTAGGACTCCTCAGCAAAATGGAGTAGTGGAAAGGATGAACAGAACAGTCCAAAAAATGGCTCGTGCTATGCTTGATGAGTCTGGAACTCCCGCAACCTTCTGGGGTGAAGTTGCATTTGTTGCGGTTGTTATTCTCAACAAAACAAATGT
>APFE031155057.1:1724-19974 GCA_000404065.3 Pinus taeda
TATTCATTAAATTTATATAATTGATAAGACATTTATAACCCTAACTCATTTTAAAGTAAGTTGGAAAAAAATTACTTTCACACATAGCTGCTATAATCTATCTCATAGGGAATTGCTGAAAAATCAATGCATGTATATAAAGCGACTTCTAAAAATGAAATTTTGAATACTCAATGTAAAAGCCGTTAGGGCTTGGTGACAAGGAATGAAAATTGTGGAGTAGAGGATTGCTCTTCTCAATATTACAAATCAATTAAATAAGATTACATTGGAAACATCAGTAATAAATGACTGGAGTGAAACACAACTAAACTGGACTAACTAAAACTGAATTAGGACACTTGGATGGACGGTTTTGACACCTAGCAGGTGGTTGGAATTAGATTCTCCAACACTCCCATTAACTACAACCACATAAAAATTTAATTAAGACGTCTGCTAGTCTATGTCTCAACTAGGCTTACAATGTAAAAAATTTGACTTCAACTAGATTTACTTTTCTTCTTTTCTTCTTCTAGATCATGTAGCCTCTAAATTATTTCAACATTTTCTTATTGTATCTTTCAAACCTTAGTTTCTTCATTTATTGGTGCAGATCTTCCATTGTTCTAAGTTGCCTAACCATGTCCTGAACTTCTTCAAAGAACGGCTTGTATGTGGTCTGCTACCACATATTATCTTCTGTAGTGTGATTTTCACCATTAATCTCTTGTAGGATAAGTCCATGATACAATTTCATCTCTTCAGGACTCCAATACTAGAAAAGTTCATTGATGTTTTTATCATCCAGGTTTCCTTCAACATTCATTTGTGCAGCTTCTATGTAGACTTATTAAAGTATGGTGTTGCAAGCCATGCTTCAAGAAAATTTAACTTTTCTTCATAATCGTCCTGTTTACCCGCACATTGGAAATCAATGTTAAAATTAAAAATATTTGCAGAACCACATTGATTTTGTTCCTTCTGCTCTGCAGTGAGAGCTTTCTCTTGTTACGCTTCCAGCTCTACTTCTGCCTCTGCCTTTGTTTTCTCTTTGTGTGCTTCCTTCTTTGCCTCTGCCTCTATCTCTATCTTTGTGTTTGTCTCTTCCACTTTTTTACTAACCTGTGTTATTGCAGATAGTTGTCTTCCACTTGGTTTGCAGACTCAAGTGGGATTATCTCACCAAATAGCATCATGTCTATATCATGTTTTTGTTGCATCATCTACAACCATACATCATGAGGTAACAAGTCTTCATCAAATTTTACATCAGCAATATTAATTGTTGGATTCACCATAGTATTGACTGCTCCAATGACAGTTTCACTGTCATCAATAAGCTCTGTTGTTGGATTCACCAAATTGTCATCAGCAAGCTCTGTTGCCGGATTCACCAAATTTTCATCAGCAAGCTATGTTGCTGGAATCACCAAGTTGTCATCAACAAGCTCTATTGTTGGATTCACCAAATTGTCATCAACAAGCTCTATTGCTAGCATCACCAAATTTTCATCCTCTTGTGGTTGTGCATACTGGGATTCATGAGCATCTATGTGCTCCTTCTCTGCTTCCTCTGCAATTTTTTCACTCATCATCCACTTATGGTTGAACATAGTGGGATTCACCAAACTCTTCATTTTCAACTGGATTACTCCCCTTTACATGAAAACTCCACTTAAGGGTATCCTAGGCCTCCTTGGTTGTCTTTGATTCATTCGTTCTAGCTATTGCTTCTCATCATCAATAAAAGTTTCAAACATCTCTTGGTGTTGCTTCAAATTTTTTAGCCTCTTGGATTTTTCATTTGTTGAGTGTTGGCTCACTATGACTCAACAAACCAATCGGTTTTCAAACATAAACACTGGCTTCTTTACTACACAACTTCTGGCTCTAACAATAATGGTTGTGGCTATTGCTCACGGTGGGAGCATGTAGCAATGGTGGCTCAAGAATCCCAAATAAATTATCCTTCACTTGATTGAAGAAAAACAAAATCACGAATCCCAAATGGATTCACATTTGTTACTCAAATATACCACTTGAATATTTCACCACTCAAAAATACTTTTTTTTTTTTTTTTTTTTTTTTTTTTAAATCTCCCACTTTCATAAACGTCGCTCCCTTTTAATAGACCTTGAAACAAAAATCCCTCTCTTTTAAAAATCCTTAAAATCTCCTTTAAAAAAAAATTGAAAAAAAATCGTAGCGCCTTTTCAAAACTCATGAGCGCTCTTAAAAAACAGTGACAAAATGACAAAAGTCAAAGGATTTTGAAAACACTTGAGCCTTTTCAACGAAGGCATTAAAACGTAATATGTGACCCAATTAATTTACCATACATTGGAGCCTTTGTCGTTTTATACTAAATAAGCTTCAAACAAAACGTGCGACATGAAAAAGAGTACGAGGACTTTGAAAAGAAAAACTCATTTGTCGTTCAGTGGACTTGGCATAAACGATAATCCACTTCGTCATTTGCACAGTTCTCAATAGGTTCTCTACGCAAATGTTGTGCACTCCTTCAATTGACAGGGTGCGTCAATTTTAAAAATTCGATAATTTCATAAGTTTGGACATTTTTGCGTATTTTCTTTTTTGTAAGGGTACGAAACTGGCGCATTGGGCTCTCTTGATATATGTACAATTGCCGCACTTTCTTTTCTTCAAAGGTGCGGAATTCAAGTTACTTTCACACCTTCTCCTCGGCCTCTCGTGGCCTTTGCTTTTTCTTTGCAAGCCCAAAAAAATTTGCAACACTGTTCTCTCTAGAGCCTTAAGCAACCTAGGGCTCTAATACCATGATAAGGAATAAAAACTAGGGAGTAGAGGATTTCTCTTCTCAATATTACAAATCAGTTAGATAAGATTACATTGGTAACATCAATGATAAATGACTGGAGTGAACTCGACTAAACTGGACTAACTGAAACTGAACTAGGACACTTGGATGGACAGTTTTGACACCTAGCAAGTGGTTGGAATTAGATTCTCCAACGCTTAGGAGATGCTCATTATGCAAAGAAAACTCGGAAACGATATCCCATATTCTGATGCATTGATACTTTACCAAAGAAGTATGGAGCATTGTAAGGGGTTGACAAAAGCAACATGAAAATGGTAAGGATATATGGTTGAAGATGCAATGGAGGATTGGGAAGAAGACCAGGAGGTCACCTGTAACAACAACCTTGTTCGTCTTGGGTTTAGCAACGCTAACACCGAGGAATGCTCAGGGGGTTCGAATGATTCTAACACATGAGGATTTTCAGATATGTGAAGAAGATATTGAAATCTTTCATTGAGAAATTTCCAATTAATTTCATCTTTTGGGATTTGAAAAGCGAGATTTTGGAAGCACTCCCAAAATTGCAAAAGGGATTCATCAGGTGTTTTTCGTAATTCCAGAATTCTTTTATTGAGTGCTTTACGATCATTATGATAGAATGCATAGGCCAACTCTCTGATCATCTGATCATAAGAGTGAATGGAGGTTGCAGGGAATGTGACACACCATTGCAGTGCGTGCCCTCTGAGCGTGAATGCGAACAACGAGTAGGCAATTTCATCCTTGAGGACTTCATTCCTTTCACGGAAACCTATGAAGGCAACTCCGTGACTAAGAAAATTTGCTCTGCCTTCACCATCATACGTGTTACGTGACAAGTCATTAAAGAGATCCTCTGACACTTCAAAATCATGTCCATGAGACACACATGTCAGAGATTTAATTGTAATGTAAGTCATGAAGAATGTGCAGAGATTCTAAACAGACTCTGAGAACTCAGCTTATCATCTGGTCGTCCTTCTAGCGCCAGCAATATTGACGGTATTGGACCCGCCAACATGTCAGGGGGTCTCCTCGGTAAGAAGTCCCTACTAGACCTCAGACCGTATGGAGTAGGAGTCCCAGCAGTGGGTAGTAAAGCAATGCCTTGACTACGATAGCGCGCAGAGGTAAGCGTGATATCTTTGTCAAAAGCAAGTGTGTGATCTTGCAGAGAGTCAAGTGATATACATGGGGGTTCTAACACACGGAGGGAAAAATGAAGTGTGTCCCTTAGAAGCCTGTAATAGTATGCAAGCTGAAAGGAACACACAAGCTGAATGACATCACAAGCTGGAAAGCAGAATAGTCCACAATCCAAAGTGATGGGTTAAACCAACAACATATTTGCAAAAAGATTCATATAATTGAATACAAAATAGTTCATACACAAATGCGTAAGTTAAATAACATACATTGCTAAAGCAACCAGAATAGTCCAACTACAATAACAACATATGCATGAAAACGTGTTGGCTCTATTATATATCATTAAGTGAAAGTTCCATCCATACATACACCATTGACAACCACTAGCCCCAATAGTGGAACATTACAATCAACACTGCCTACTCCTCGAAAGAGATGTACTCGCTCTGCACTATGGAGAAGCCAAGGCTCATCACAATACTCCTCAACACTTCTCGAAGCAATGCCTAGCCAAAAGCTTGGCTCCCAAAAGCCTGTACTATGATTTATGAGGTTCTATATAGTATATATAGCAAAGGGTGGGGTGACCCTTGACATTCCCCTTTGACTCTTGGACTACCCTCATGACTCCTCATATTACATAGTAATTGTTCACATTCCACTAATGACACTTGGAATTTCACTTACAACATGTTTACAATAATACAATTTCCACATATACCCATGTGGGACAAAATAGGCTTGAGTCAGCCTGACAAGATAAACAACATCACTCGAGGTCTTGGGGAAATACCAACTCAGTAACCTCCTCGTGGTGATCTTCAGTGATGAATTGATACCAAGCTTGGTACTAGGTTATTGTGTCCCCGTACTGTTTGGTTACATCATTGTCGAAGCGGACTCTTGCCTTCATGGCTTTCGGGTATATGGTTCTGAAACCTTTGTCCATCTCATCTTGAAGCATGCGCACCACTGTCCTGAGTGTGGTTGGACCACCGATGTACCTTTGCATGTTCTCTGCGTTGAGCTGCAAGTCATCGTTGGTGGCTTCGTGCATCAACTGCTCTATGTACTTGTCGACATCCAGCATGACTTAGTTCTTCTTCATGGCCTGGGTGAGGGTTCCGATGGAAGGGATCTTGTGCATTCGCACTATGACATCCAGACTCCTGAACAACTAGGAAGCCTCAATGTTAGTGATGAGCAGAGGGAGCTGCTCATAGTTCCAGATCAACATCTGAATCTGTGCTTTGTCTAACTCATCCTCTAGCTTCATCCTCTTGTGCAAGTAAAGTGGGGCTCCCTTCTACCTCATTGTCCATTCTTGCATGTGCGCAATAACAGTGTGAATGTCTTTGAGAGTTTGGGTTGTCTGCGCGTGCTGTTGATGAAAGTCGTATAGATGGATAACCACTTTGTGCACGGTGACAAATATTCTATACATTGTCCGCATGGTGGCCTCCAAAGTTTATATCTCCGCCACTATTTCTTTCTTCATTTCTGTCATGGTGGATCCTGCGGACTGCTCTGTTCTATGCCTGGCCTCTTGCAAGTCCTTCGACATTCGATCATTCTCTACTATCAAGAACTTGACCGTTGAACTCGTGGCTTCTGCATAAGCCTTAGAAGCCTTGGCCATGGCAACTGGATGTCTTCTAACATTTGGTATAATCACCCTTTCTTCTGTGTGCGCAGGTGATGTATGATCATCCCGAAGCTACTTTCTTTGTGCCTATACAATCCTCTGTTGTGATTCATCAAATGCCAGATTGTACACATCCGTCTCCGGATCATCATCAAGGAGAACAAATTCTCCTTGCATGCTCAAGATTGGTTGTGATCATGGAGGTGGCAGAGACTGTGGTGCGACCTCGGATGCCCTCAGCATGAGATCGATGTCTTGGTCTTGTAGCTCATGTTCTGTCTCCATGTCTGTTGCCTCAACCAACTGCTCAACCTGCTGAGCAAGTTATCGAACTTGCACTTGCTCACCCTGTTCATCATATGTTGGTTGCTTTGCTTCTTCAACGTGTATCTGCGCAGTTTGCTTTGTCAGTGCGCCTTGTCCTTCTCTACGAATAGCGACGCGTCTGCATAGATGGGCAAGTTCATTCACACGTATTCAACCACGTCTCTAGTGCTACTCTCTACAATGTCCTTTGATCCAGCTCTCTTGGAAACCATGATGTCTGTACTGCTGAGAGATTGCTTAACAAATGATGTACCTGGAGACAGAGAAAACACTCACGGCAAGCCAATGTCAGCTTAAAAACACAAAGCACTTCAAGGATCGATCATGCAACAAGCTGGGTGATTGTTGGGCAAGATTGTGCAGTAGTGACTCTCAGAGTTGTGGGACTGTCTGCTAGAACTGCGCATTGCGCAGTCCTAGCTACCAATGAGATGTGCTGCTGACTGGAACTGCGGAGAGCCCAGTCTAGTGAGGTTGGCTGTGGACTGGAACTGTGCAATGCGCAGTTCAATCTAGTTTGATTGCTGACTCAGACTGCACATTGCGCAATCTTAGTGGGCAAGACTGGGCACTGTCTCCCAGAACTGCACAGAGCATAGCAGGAGGCCAATGACAAGCAGCTTCTACGCAATTCCTGGAGCCAAGGCAAAGCCTTGATATCTAGGAATACGTAGTGCATGCCAGACAAAGCAAGATCTGAGCCAAGGCAGGCCAGATCTGCCCAAGAGCAACTTGAAAACGAGTAGATCTGAATGCATGAGCGAAGGATGGTGCAAATAGGAGTGAATGATCATGCATGCAATCAAAACCAATGCAGGAATCATTTAAACAAATGAACAACGAAGCTGGTGGTGAGAGTCACCGCAACGACGACCGTTAGTGTAAAAACAATGTTACGCATGCGACGCTCAAGAAAGACAAATGCAAAACTTGAAATAGCACTTCTACAAGTTAAAACAAACTAAAACGCCAATGATCGTTCAGTAAAACATGCAAAACAACACTTACTAAGCCAAGGATATAAAAGCGACAGAAAAGGCAGCAAAAGACTTGAAAAGCAAAACTTACCCAGAAAAGTTGTGCTGACTGCGCTGAAGGTTCCTAAATGCCTCGAGAATGCCAGAGCTCCAAGATCGAATGTGTAGAATGAGCTTTGGGGTGTCCATTAAATAGATTTGGTAGATTCAGGATTTATGACGCACATGCCAAAAATCTAGGAAAAAGTGACAAGTGACGAGAAGTTTCTAAAAATGACTTGAGTGTAACTCCCAGTGCTAAAAATAGATCCCTATTTTTTAGGGATGTTTTTTTCTTTTTTTCCTTCTTCGAGAAAGGTTGCCATGCACGCATGGAGAAATTGTGCAATTCTAGAGGGAACTAGGCAACTTGCCGACACATGCATCGGGCAGCGACTGAAGGAATGCTTCTGCTCAATTCCTGGGTTTAGTGGCTTTGGCTGCCTCTCATGCTCTGCACAATTCATTAGAGCAAGGCAGGTTGTTGGGGTGCTCTGCACAATTGCTAAGAGCAAGGCGGGCTGCCCTCTAGGACTGCGTAGTTTTCCAAGGCAACGTAAGAACCGGATGTAAACCAAGTCACAGGGTCAGCTTGTGGTTAGTCAACAAAGCAAGTAAGCAAACACAAGTTCCAAAGTGAAAGATAAACTTGAATGAAACACAAGTACCTGAGCAGTGCAAGACAAGCTGCTAAGATTTAGAGGAGGGAGGCTCCAAAACAAAGCGAAGGCAAAATTTTGGAGGTTGGTTGTAGCCGCTACAACACCACGATAGAAATCAGCTCCTGAAACTGGCTCTACAAGTCGTCTTCTCAGCCCCTGCGCAAGCCCTTCTGCTCTAGCTCCAAAAACTACTAATTGTGTTGAAGTTTCTAAGTCTACTTAGCTAGAAACCATCCATGCACTTTATCTAATTTATTCCTACCTACTTGTTATGTTACTTAACAAGTTATTTACAAAGTAAATACTGAAAATAAACACCAGTGCATGCTCAACATATTACAGATTAGCAACTAAAAGAAACAAGAACAAACACACCATATGACACCATTATTTTTGGACCAATGTCTACGGAAAATCCCAATGCGGGAGCTATTTGAGGGTTTTCTTATTAACCAATATCAGAGTACAATCTGGGTGCCGAAACTGGCCTACCCAACAAAGAATTTCCTTAGTAGCTATACCTCACAGTTTGAGCAAAATCTCTTGGCTGAAACCCCAGAAAATCCTTTCGGCAACTCCTCAGCACAAAACTGCTCTGCAACCCCAGTGTCTACCCAATCTCGATTGCGTCAGCCCCTCTCTGTCTCACGATAGCCCTGCGTCAGCCTTTCTTGGCCCTGCGTTAGCTTTTTGGGCCTCTGCGTCAGACATGCTGGCCTCTCTGGTGCTCTGCGCAGCACTTAGCTGCCTCTGCGTGGCCCTGCATGAGCCCTTGCTGGCACTCCGTCACTCTGCTTGGCTGCTGCGCTGCTCTCCCGGCACAATCTCTACCTTCTCTATTTCTCTGTACTCACTGCCCCTCAGCTGCTCTCCCGATCAATGATTCTATCTCTCTTAGCAAACCTTGCTCTAGAGAATAGAATGACTGATCACTCTGGTGTATTCTCCAAGTGACCCTTAAGCCTCCTCTTATACTTTTCTTGTTGACATCTCAACGGCCGAGATTAAGTCCCTAATCAACGGCTAAGATTAGATCTGGCTTGATCCATGTCTTTTGGACCATTCTAACACAAATTCATATTAATACACATTAATATTTCATTTTCCCTAAGTTTAGACTTAGGGACTCTATTAAAAATATTAATTATTTTAATATCTCTTGATCTATTTAGAATTTGTCCAAACCCTTTTTGGGTATTGGAGATCTCATGTGCCCCAACCTCTCCACCAAATTTCGTGGCTAGAGCACATCCGATGCTACCCCAAATCAACACTCCCTCTTAGCGAGGACTGTGCTCTAGAAATACTCCTCACTAAGTATAACTCTAATCATTCGTCATCAGTACCTGTGCTGATGCTAGGCCTTCCTGCCCATCATCCTCTGCACTGCTGCATCCTGTACTGCTGCCCATGGTTCTGCCACTACCACTGCTGCATCTGTACGACAACTCCCTCTGGATCCGTGCAGTTGCTGGTCCTTCCTCCTAGCACTGCATCTGCACTGCACCTCCTCTCATCATGTTACATTGTGCTGCCCACTACTGCACTGCAACTCAGTTACTGAGAAGTAAGTAATTGATCTCCCAACTGACCTCCCTGTTGGGCTAGAAACGCCCACTGATGCTGAAGCTCCCTCTGCCGCTGACAAGTGCTCCCTCTCTCTGACCTTTGCGCTGCTGCAACAACTCCCTGCATCTCGCACTGTTGCACACCTCTCTATGCCTTCCTGCACTGGTGCAACACTCTTGTGCCTTTCGCACTGCTGCAGCCTACTATCTCTGTGTTGTCTCGGGACTCCTACATTGTAGCTCTCTTTTCCGTTCCATCCGCATCCGTCTCTACCCACCTCAGTCAGTCCTGTTACTCCTCATCGGAGCTCCCGTAGCAAGGTCTAATCCAAGAGGCCGGGTACCTCAAGGATCCTGCCCCTCAGCGCCTATAGTCCGCTTGACTACAACTCGATGTCTCCCCACTTCTTTTCAAGTGGCGCGTGTGCACTCATGTCACAATCATCGTCTGTCAAAACTTCCTTCTCTGCCCATGTTGGCGCTGCCTTAGTCTCGGAAGATTCTCCCTTACTTTTCTTCCTTGGACACTGGGTCGCATAGTGACCCAACTCCCCACAGTGGAAGCACTTGATCTTGAGAGATCTTTCTTCTTCCGCTTCTCTTACTTTCCATCAGATGCTAGGGCCACATCCTCCTCCTCTTGCTTGACCTTGATCCCTTTGTTGCTGCTACCTTTCTTCGACTTTCCTGGTGAAGAGTTGCCCACATCTCGTCCCAAGGTGGGAGAGTGTCTTTCCCCAGGATACTCTGGGCAAATACTTCCCAATCTTCTGAGACAATATTTAGGGTTGTCCTCACCATAAGCTCCTGATCCGGTGTCACTCCTATAGCAGTTAGTTGGTCTCGGATCTCATTCAGTCCTCCGAGGAAGGTGTCAATCGATTGACCCTTCTTCATCTGATACGACCTCATTTGGTTCACAAGCAACATTCTTCTCTGCACAGAAGTACGCTGGTATAGCTTCTTGAGAGCCTCCCATATCTCAAATGTCGTTTCCTTCTCGGCTATATGTGGTACCACATGATCCTTGACCCCGTCAAGGATAATGCACTTGGCCCTTGCCATCGCCTCTTCGTACCTGTCATTATAATTGGGGTCGACTAGGATAGCTATTAACTTCAAGGCGAAGTTCTTGACACAATTCCTATCAAGCACTGATAAGATTTTGGCCTTCAAGACTGCAAAGTTCGATGCTCCATCTAGTCTATCCTGGTCTCTTACCCCGTGTAGTGCTATGATGCTCCTCTACTTCCTCTTGGAAGTTCTCTGTTTGACTCCTCTGAGTTTCTACTTCCCATCTGGAAGTTCTCTTCTGGACTCCCTCTGGGTCTTGATTTCCCTCCTGGAAATCCTTCTACCGCTTGTCGAGATGCCCCCTATTCTGATCGACTTGTGCAGCTGCACTTCTGATCCAGGTTCCTCGGCAAGAAACCCTCGGTAACAACTCCTCTGGCCCTGCTTTGTCAAGTACTGTTCTGACTACAGTACCTTGCCAGCTCCACTCTGCAATACTCCTGCAACCCTCTAGATCCCAGCAACTGCCTCCCTGTGAACTACGTCAGCCTCTCTCTGCCTCACAATGGCACTGCGTCACCTCGGATGGGTCTGCGTCAACCCTGGGATGCCCTGCGTTAGCTCTCTAGCCCTCTGTGTTAGCAACTCTGGCCCCTCTGGGGCTCTGCGCAGTTCCCGGCTTCTTTTGCATGGCTCTGGCTGGCTTTGCGTCACACTTCCTTGGCTATAAACAGCTTCTGTCACCTCGGGAAAAATGTTTTCTGCTGCTATTTCTCTACTCGAATGATGTCCTTTAGTCCTCCTGTGATCTGCAATCACGCTCTAATAGCATGTTGAAGTTTCTAAGTCTACTTAGTTAGAAACCCTCCATGCACTTTATCTAATTTATTCCTACCTACTTGTTATGTTAATTAACAAGTTATTTACAAAGTAAATAGTGAAAATAAACACCAGTGCATGCTCAACATATTACAGATCAACAAATAAAAGAAGCAAAAACAAACACACCACATGACACCATTATTTTTAGACCAATGTCCCCGGAAAAACCCAATGCGGGAGCTATCTGAGGGTTTTCTTATTAAGCAATATCACAGTACAATCTATGTGTCAAAACTGTCCTACCCAACAAAGAATTTCCTTAGCAGCTATACCTCACAGTTTGAGAGAAATCTCCTAGCTGAAACACTAAAAAATCCTTTCGGCAGCTCCTTAGCACAAAACTTCTCTGCAACCCCAGCGTCTACCCAATTTGGACTGCGTCAACCCCTCTCTGTCTCACACTGGCCCTGCGTCAGCCTTTCTTGGCCTCTGCGTCAGACACACTGGCCTCTCTCATGCTCTGGGCAACACTTGGTTGCCTTTGCATCGCCTTGCATGAGCCCTTGCTAGCTCTGCATCACTCTCCTTGGCTGTTGTGTTGCTATCCCAACAGAATCTATGCCTTCTTTGTTTCTTTGTACTCAATGCCCCTCAGCTTCTCTCTCGATCACTGATTTTATCTCTCTTAGCAAACCCCGCTCTAGAGAATAGAATGACTGATCACTCTGGTGTATTCTCCAAGTGACCCTCAAGCCTCCTCTTATACTTTTCCTGCTGACATCTCAACGGCTGAGATTAAGTCCCTAATCAATGGTTAAGATTAGATCTGGCTTGATCCATGTCTTTTGGACCATTCTAACACAGATTCATATTAATCCACATTAATATTTTATTTTCCCTAAGTTTAGACTTAGGTACTCCATTAAAATATTAATTATTTTAATATCTCTTGATCTGTTTAGAATCTACCCAAACCCTTTCTGGGTATTGGAGATCTCATGTGCCCCAACCTCTCCACCAAATTTCATGGCTAGAGCACATCCGATGCTACCCCAAATCAACATATTGTTGTTGTCTTTGCCTCTGAAGATGATTCACTAGACCTTTTGGAATGATTCTCGACCTTTTGCAATTGAATTGAACCCTCTACCTAGATTGAACTGTCTCTACATGTTGCTTCCGCAGCCTCTTAATAGTATCTTTGTGGGTAAATTCGCACTCCCTCAAACTGATTCTTCTAGCACTGGGGACCTCCATCGGAATATTGCCTCACTCGTCTTCCACTTACGACTCAATCTCTCCTACTGAATCACCTGCACTAGAAAATCGAACTATCTAGATCACTAAGTATCTATACTGGTGTGTTCTCCATCTACCCATCGACCTCCTCTTATAATTTCTAGTTGAGACTTCAATGGCCAAGACTAAATCTTAATCGATGGTTGAGATCATATTTAAGTTGATCTGTGTGAGTTTCTAGAAAATTCTCACCTTTCTCAATTAATTCCTATTAATTAACCAGTTTTCCTAAGTTAGACTTAGGAAAAATTTAGATGATGGTCAATTAATTTAATTGAGCTATCTCTAGGTGGAATCTCCAAAAACGATTTATGGGTTTTGGAGATCACCCGTGTTTTAGTCTCTCCATAAAGTTTGAGACAAGAACACCTTCTGATGCTACAAAAACTAACAATTTCATCAAGTCATTAAAGTAGGGAGAATCCTTATCCAAGTGCTAATTTGCTAGCTAAGTCACTTGACGCGGGTACACGTGACACGCAGGACACAAGAATTCTAGTGTCCAACATAGGCACGTTGACCCCCCGGAACGAGACACGTTAGGACATGTTATATATTATCTTTTTATTATATATATATATAAATATAATTAGATATTTCTTACACAAATTCTCATTCACGATACAAATTCATTGATTCAAACATAAATCTTCATCTAGATGTAAGTTTTACAAAGTAACATTATGCATAGAAATACAATTGCGACAAATTTAAGTCATCTAAATCAAAATGTGTTACATAGGTAGTAGCAATGCCAATGGAAAATAGAACGAGAAAATAAAAAACAACTACAAACCTCAAGGCAGTAGGTAGTTCATGAGTCATGAGTCATCATTATCAAA
The DNA here is from genome assembly GCA_000404065.3 of Pinus taeda. Classification (NCBI taxonomy): domain Eukaryota; kingdom Viridiplantae; phylum Streptophyta; class Pinopsida; order Pinales; family Pinaceae; genus Pinus; species Pinus taeda. Next base: position 14,876 of record APFE031155057.1, read on the forward strand.
ATCAACATCACTGTCATCATCATGGTCACCACTGCTTTTCTCTGTTGCATCCTCCTCCTTCGTATACACTGTCATCTCTGCATCTGCTGGTGAGGAGGATGACCCCTCAACACTATCACCATCATCAAAAGTGACAAGCTCTAGCACTGGCTCATTAAGATCCAAGTTGGCCAATGCCAACTCAACACTGTTGTCCAAACTCATATCATCAGGAAAGACATCCCACATCTTTGTCTTTCCCTTCAACCACTCATCCCTTTGCTCGTAAATAAGACGAATCACCTCCAAAATACTCCCAAACCCTTTTTTATTAGTGCCCACACACCCATAGCAAGAGATACATAGAAAATTGAGGGATAAATGACCCAAAACCGGCCTTTATGGGCCACGCAACACGCAAATCAAGGGGACACATGTCCCAGAATTGGGACACGATGGGCTCGTTCCCCAGACACGCTCGGAGGACATGTGTCCCACTGAATTGTGTCCAATTCGACCGATTTGAGACATGCAGAGGGTTTAGGACAAATCTAGTTTCTTAGTTCGCTAGGTGTTGGGTCTGTGTTTAGAGATGGAGGATAATTCAACTTCTCTAGAGAACATTAACGCCATCTTGGTGCTCGACAAGCTTCTGGATGTGACTCAAGCACTGTTGGCATCTATCCAGAAATTGGAGGATATGTTTGAAAGGTAGAGGTGTCCCTTTTAGCTCTTTTTGGAGGCAAAATTATTTAAGGCATCACACAACTATGGAGAAATCTCAGGAAGGTCTGCATGAGGAAGCTCATTCTCTTTGTGCTCGCATGTTTGCATTGGAGGTTTCCAGGTTTGGTAATGTGCAACAAGATTTGGAAGGAGCTGATGCTAGTGTTGTTGTGGAAAGAAAGAGTACCCGTCGCTCATGGGGTTCTGATGTTGTTGATCAAGGTCGTTGTTGAGGTTTGTGGTTTGATTTGTTCAACGGAGTCTGATGTAATTCATTTCTCTTCTTTTCTAGTTCATTATGGAAATTTTGCTATATACTTGGTACCTTTTGTAGAGTTTACAATGGTCATGTGTTTAGTGTAAGGAGGATTTGTGGCCCAAGAACTGAGAAGAATTTTGATTACACTAATGAGCTCATAAATTTTGTATCAGAAAACCTATGTAAGGGTTCTGGCCCCATTTTGAGTTTTTATTAATAGAAATACCCTTCCCTGTTCATTTTGATAGAATAATAACAATCATTTGAAATAAAGTTATAACTTAACTGATTTTTAATTTTAGTAATATGAAATATACCATAAAACAAGTGTTTTGATACTTATCTTAAATTTCAGCCTCTAGAAATTTATTAACCATTTAATTTAGATGACTATGCTGATTTAGTTGTTGGCCCATCAAATTTGATGAGAGAATTTTCTATGAAATTTCTTTTACTTCTCCATGTTAAAATTAATAGTTTTATAAAAGTAATTGTTTGGGTATTTATTATACTTTTAATCATCTCAGTAGCTGAGTTTTGATCCATGTAATCTTAGCTTTTAAATTAAATTAAAATTTATTTTACACTTCCCTCCTAACGTTAATGGTTTTGCTATTTTATATATGTTCTAATTATTACTGTAATATTGATGTTGAAGGAGAAAGTAGCGGATTCCAAATTTATGTTGTTGTGAGGTAAACTTTCATTTTTCTTCATCATGGGTACTTTCTTAAATGAAATTCTATTTTTTACTTTTAAAAAAATTATTTCTTTCCCAAAAAGGATAAGTATCGATGCAAATGTATCTTCACGCACACTAATCTGGCCTTAGCAGCTATAAAGTACTGCATCTAACTCTATTATTTATTCTTGTAATTAAGAGGGGAAGCTTGCATCAACATTCGTTGGAATCTATTCATTACCAAGGCAATCTAGCAACTCTATCTCTCTAATACGATCCATGAGTGAGGCGCGCACTAATCTGGCCTTAGCAGCCATAAAGTACACTACATCTAACTCTGTTATTTATTATCTCTTAATTATAAGCTTGCATCAACATTGGTTGGAAACTATTCATTGCCAAGGCAATCTAGCAACTTTATCTCTAATACGACTCATTAGTGCGGTGACCTACTAGAGCAAACCTATTAGAATATAATCCCTTTATGGAACCATTGGTTTGAACCAACTTTGCTGCCAGCGAACACGAACATCGGACATGTATTTAGAGCAATACACATTAATTAAGCCGTACATTATGGAAAGAGCATCTGAAATGCATATGCATCCACCCGAAATACAGTTTGCACTATGCATGTCCAGAGCATCTGAAATGCATATGCATCCACCCGAAATACAGTTTGCACTATGCATGTCCATGTGGATAGGCAGTCACATCTTACCAAAGAAAGTAAGAAATAAGCGAAGAAACGAACATATGTATATGTATTTGCTTGTTTCGTAGGTCGTAAGAGAGAATTTTTACATGTATGAAAGCGATGCACTCTTTTGGGAAGGAAGTTTCCCCGATAAGTTGTTATTTCCAAGGAACCTGCAATCATTGCAATGTAAATTAGCTATGTAAGCTACTTGCACGTAATTTTACTTAAGACCTGCCATATATTAGGTTGATAGAGTTTTACATTGCAGTTCACAAAATTGTAGGTATTTGATTGAAATAAATATAATTTCGTCCAGCAATCCACTTACAAGAATGTCAAATTGTTTAACTTTTGGAGTGAATCTGGAATTCTTCCTGTAAAATTATTAAAGCTCAAATCCCTGACACAGTAATATGTTAAAAATAAGTGGGCCTGCGAGAATAAGACTCCTGATAAAAATTAAACTTAAGAACTTCATAATACTATAAACTACATTGTGATATTTTTCCAAATTCTAACTTCTGGCCACCTAAGCTCCAGATAAGAAGGCTATACTCCCTTGCTCTAGAAGTGCTACGTATTCAATTATGTAATGATTGCCATGTTCAAGAAAATAAATGAAAATTTGACTCTGAAAAACGAAGGTGGTTTAAAAATAATATAAAAAATAACAAGCGTTACTATATTCGTGTAATAATCAATATCATATAGCATCCTCTAGCAAAGCGCAGCCTGCTTCTTATTGTAAAAGCAGAAGAATGATATTGTTCAGTAACAGTACTCAACATCCAGTTAGAAGCTAAGAACCACTTTTAAGCTACACATGTTAAGAGGTTAAAGTTTTAGACATTCTAATTATGTTTCAGTTTAAATTGATTTTGTAATATCACAAGCAGGGGTAAAGAATTGACGATGATCCACTGAACCTTAACAGAATGATTATGGAAAGACAACGCATGAAAAATTGGGAAAACACGTCAAATTGATACGTCTACGTTTCAATGATTGTGTGGCTAATGCAATAAATCTATTGGATTGTTCTTTCATATAAATGAATGTATTTCTATACATGTAAATACATAAAAACTTTTGACGCAAAACCTTATTACAATCATAATTCATTGAAAAAGTGTCTTAACTACGCATTAAATTAAGAATTATTTTCTCTCTTATTTATCAGGCTTCTAAAACCACTCTAAAAAGTTTAAGTTTTTTTTTTTCCCAGAAGGTATAGAGATTTCTATTTGACAATTCTCTATAATAAAAAAAATTATATTACTAAATATTGACATATATGACAAGTATGAATTAACTATTCCAATACTTTGATTTAATGAGTATTTGTCTTATTCAATGAGATAATCATTATTCTCTAGTTTACTAACAAATGCTTCCTCAGGATAATGCTTCCTCAAGATCTAACATAGTATTTGTATCTCTAGATCCCATATTAGTATTCATTTAGTCTAACCTAGTATTTGTATCTCTAGTTACTTTCAAAGTGTTAAAGTTCATATACTAGGAATAACTATTGACTAAAATACATGGTTGCCTAACCATTGTAACCATTATTCTAGTATAAAGTCCTTCACTCGCGTGGTTCATTCAACTCCTTGATAAACTACCAAACAACTCCACTAACAATTTCCAAAAACTAATCAATGCAGCTAAAGCACCTCGCAATCTACTAACATTTACTCTTCGAATCTTACTTGATTCAATTCCGACAAACCTTGTCCAACACCACCATAGAGTTTACAGCTTACTTGATTCAATTCCGACAAACCTTGTCCAACACCACCATAGAGTTTACAGCCAACAAATGGCTCTCCCAACACACAAGTGTTAACAACTCCTTATAATGGCAAACAATCTCCCCTTCAAGAAAAATCAACAATGAACATCAAACCTCCAACTATGAGTCTAATGCCACAACCATTGTTGAATGCCAGATCATAACCAAACTAGGGGTACATATGCTTATATAGAGCTTACAGTGATATGCCCCATTATATTATGCAACTTTTAAACCTTTCCCCAAATACCATAGAAGCATAATGCTTTCCTTTGCTGATTCATTCTTCCTTGTATTCATTGAAGTCATGCATGTAATTGATGTCTCCATCTTTATCATTCTCACTATGTACATGCATAACTAGCTTGTCCAATATTGGAGTGCCTAATTCCAACATGGATGAATCCTTGCAACCTTAAGTTAGGAAGCACGCTATTGCTTCTCATGATAAACCACTTAAGAGGAGCTACGCAGTTTTAACCCTTTCTCTAAAAGTGAGAGCTACTCCCTATTTCAAGTACTCCCTTTTACACTCCTTTTGTTTACAACTTGATCAAAAACACATTAGAAAACATTGTATGTTATTCCTCCCTGAAATTTCAGTCCTTCTAACACTTTCTTTCAAATAAATATTACTAAACACTATACTACATCACAACCAATTATTTCCCATACAACCAATCACATCACAAAAGATACTTTCACTGCATCATGTTCTTGACCTTGTTCTTTTTATCTATCCCATTTAATAAAATAAAAAATTGTATCTAACCAAAATTGAGATAATGGAATACAATATATAATGGAATACCATATACACTCTTGATTCAAATTTTATTTTCTATGGTCTCATTTTTCTATTTCACTCTCAACTCTTTAGTCTAATTTAGAGAAATATCTCAAGTTTCTTCCTCCTTTAACCCTATCAAACTTTCTTTAGGGTCACAATTGTCTTCTA
>APFE031155061.1:0-12730 GCA_000404065.3 Pinus taeda
TGGGTAACAATGTTTGATAGGTAAAGCGTATCATTGATCAGATCAATCAGATTGTTAGAAGTCAATGTGCTCCTTGAAGCTGCCCTTTCTGCCTTCATTACCTGTGTATGCCACTCTGTGAATAGTATGTTTTTATGAACTTCGAGTATTTTCGGCAAATTAGAACTTTTTCCTTCCTTTGAATCTTGTCATTCAAGGTGCGCTGTGATGATTTCATCGGCTTGGTTCAATTCATCTCTTGCCTTTTCTACTCGATCGCTTACAATCGTGGCTAATTCACAAAGTGGTTCTGCTTGAGCAAGGTATTGAGCCAATATCTTGGCTTGCGATATAAGCACATTGTTAACTATTGTTGCTTCTTTTCTGAATTCTATTACCTGTGAATTTCCTCTGAAGTTATCCAGTTGTGCTGTAATCTGGGCGATCTGTTCATCCTTACTTTTCAATAACTGCTCATTTACTTCCTTTAATTGTTCTAGAGCTTTTTGTAATTCATTTTGTCTGTGGACTGCCGACTGATTAATACTCTGTTTTTCCTCTTCCCATTGTTTTGTCAATTGCTCATTCATTTGTTGTTGTTGCTCTAACTGTGCCTCGGTTTGTATCACCTTTTGCTTTGCTGCTGCCAACTCTTCTTGTAAGACGGAAATTTCTTGCTCCCTTGTTTTAAGTAGAAGACTTACCTCGGATGCTTTGTCTATAGTAGCAGCGGAATAAGCTCCAGCATACTGTGAGAGTTTGGTTAAATCATCGGAGGGGTCTTGTTTCTGCTTCCATACTACATTGCCCATAATAGTTGACTCGGGAAAGATAGAAGGTTGATCAGGCCTTTGTCTTTTCCTCGATCGTTTTACTACGGCTTTATATTTTGGGCTGTAGAAGACACTTAAAGGGGGAATATCTTCCACCTGTAGCATAATTTGTTCACTAGGGTTTTTTGGAATAATTTCCACCTCTTTTGACTTTGGTATAGCGCTGGTTATACTTAAACCCTGAGATAAGGTTTTGCCTTGTTCAGTGCTGCTTTTAGGAGTATCTGTGCCCTGTGAGTCTTTATTTCCACCGATGATGGTAGTGAAATGTTGCCATTCCTTCTGCAATTGAGGATTTGTGACAATACTTTTATTGATATCGGTGGTGCTTTTAGACTGGGATTCTTTAAGCATTTGTTCTTGCTTTTCTTTTTCTCTCTGCTCTTGTTCTTCTCGTTGTTTCTCTGCCTGTTTCCTCTCTGCCTGCTCTTTTTCATTTTGCTTCTTTTCTGCCTGCTCTTGGCGCTTCTTGTCTTCCTTCTCCTTCCTCAAACGTTCTTGTTGATCCCGTTTTATCTTCTCCTCTCGCTGCTTCCTTTGTTGTTCCTCCTGCTCTTTATTACCGGTTTGTATTGTAGCGGGAGGCTTCTTAGTCTGTTGTTTGCTAGGGCCACTTGATGATGCTGCTTGGTCAGTCATTAACAAATCCAAAGGCAGAGTTTGCAACCTCTATTCTCTGAGTTTATTAAACTCAATTAATCCTTCATCATTGTATTGTCTCTTGGCGAGTTGCATGACTTGAAAAATTGATTCGGCTGATTTGAACATGTCATCAAACATATCATCTTTGTGATTAAATAGTGCTAACTTAGCATGCTCTAAAGCAGCATAAGCTGTTTTCTTTGGATCATATAGCCGATTGGGCAGGGTAGCAAAATTTAGGACTTGGATCTTTGAAGCTTCTTTCTCTGCATGCTTTAGATCATTCAGTGTGAAAACCCCACATCTAAAGGGGAAAGTAGGCCAACCCCTTTTCTTCTCCTTTTTAAGGATCTGAGTGGTGCTTTCTGCGGTTATTTGGTAAGCAATCTCCCTTGCTAACAGTTTATCGGGGACATATAAAGGAAGGACATGAGGGTTTGCTTGACTTCCGAAAACCCTAATATAAGTGAAATGTTCTTCTCCGAACCAACTACCTACCGCAGGCAAATCAAAAGAAGCAAGGTAGGAAATCTTGGGGATAGGTTTGTCAAAAATTGCGTAATATACAGGGACCATGAAACCATTGCAAATTTGGTACATATGGTTTTTATAATAGGGCTTCCACATTTTACGATGATAAATGTGAATGGGCGAGGGGTCCTGCACGGTCCACCTCCAACCAAGAATGGGGAATTCAGAATTAAAACACAAAGTGTCCAAGATGTATGCACTGTAGTAAAAAGGAGGAATTATTCTTTCACTGACTCTAGAATTATTCCTATAATTGATAACTGCTGTTGCCAGTTTGTCTGACAGAATAGTGGCCCAATCCATAATAACACTGTTTACTGCCGCTTCCATGAGAGGAACCATTTCAATGGTGAAAACAGCGGAATCATGTAAACCCCACAATCTACACATCATTATGCCGGCATAACAGTAAGGAGAACACAGAGAGTCGACTGAGTACTTACCGGAGGATTCATGTTTGTGTTTAGCTGGGTTCCCCCTCCATTCCTTGATAGGTTCAGATTCGATCGCGTGCTCACTTGCAAATTTTTTTAGAAAGTCGCTGTTATATACTTGTTCTGGCGTCGGCAAATGGTACATTTGTCTCAGATCTTCAGGCTTGAATGACCCAAAAACTCTCCCATCCTTTGTGACGAAAGTTCTATCATTGAAGGGGATTTCTTCAATCGCCCATTTCACCACGTCAGTATAAGGGAGCATTTGTTCTCTAGCTGCAATTCTGTGGAGGAATGAATCGGCCAAATCTTTAATACAGTTTTCTGACTTATCAGATGAATCCGCAGTGGCTTCATCTACTGCTTGTGCTGGTTTTTCGGCTTCTATTAAGTCGTAGGTTCCTTGCCATGTGGTCTTTGCTAGGCCTGCGCATGTAGTGTCGGATATTAAACCTTTCTTACTACTTGGCGTTGATTGTCCTGTGGCTGGTGCATTTGGAACATTGGCGGCCTTCTTGGACTTTTTCCCCATCATGTTTTGAGTTCTCTGGTAGAAATCTATCCTGCAACAGAGAGTAAGACTTGGCGTAACACAGAGATAATAGAGAGACTCAAAGATGATATTCGAATGTAAAAGATTAGCGTTAATATATCTGGCTTTTATTGAATGGCGCGGAGGCAATCTTTAAGCAAATCCAAGGGCAGGGATTCATTATGTAACCGTATAAGGTCTGCCACCTTTATAAATGCCCATTACTCTGAATTTGATTCGTAAATCTCTTAAGGCGAGGAGAGGACGTATGGGCGGCCGGGTATGAGTGATTATGCCTTAATTATCAATAAATTGGCCTTCCAATCACTTAACTGGCTTTTTATCGAAAAATGTGCTTTACCGCATCGCAAGGAAAGAGGGGCGCGAAAGGCTTCAACAATGGGTTTGGATATCACTTATCGCCGATTGCGATATCGCATCGGCAGAAAACCATATGAGCGTTAAAAAATGGTACAAGAGGATTGCCGATTGCCGATTGCGATATCGCATCGGCAAGGAACATAGCGCATATGTGTTTAAAAGGGAGTGGGGCCGATTGCGATATCGCCGATGGCTTTATCGCATCGGCGGAAAACCATATGCGCGTTAAAAGTGATACAAGGGTTTCGCCGATGGCCGATTGCGATATCGCTGATGGCTTTATCGCATCGGGGATTTACCATGTGGTGTTTTAAGGGTGCACAAGAGTTTCGCCGATTGCCGATTGCGATATCGCTGATGGCTTTATCGCATAACTTTATTTGCGCCTTATGTTTTTTCTTTGAAAAATAAAGCTTTTGATATCAATTTTATTTCCTAAGAGGGACCCATTCGATATTCTAATGTTTTTTTGAAAAAACTATCTATGAAATGGGGGGTTGTTTTTGCAAGGCACAACAATTGGCGATTCACTGGGAGAACCAGTTATCTCTGGAAAAGTCAAAAGTACTTAAAATTTTGGAACAGAATTTCATCCATAAGAAAAAATCTTGGTATAACTAGTTATCTATATATCCGGAGTATTACAGAAGTAACTTTGATTTTTTCCTTCTTTTGAACACACTTAAGAATTGACACATTTAAGATTTCAAATAGGCCTTGCTTGGATTATAAATAAGAGAAATAGGAGCTTTTTCCAAATCGGCTTTTATAATATACTCGCTTGTCATAGGTAGAGCCTCTGCTTCCAGCAAACATCTATAGTCTCGACAGGGATACCTTTTAACCATCTGATTGTCCATTGTCCCACTTAATCAAGATTATAATTATCAGAGTGAATTCAAAACATGTTTTCATATTTTGTTCATTTCTTTTATCTTTTAAGTCTTGTATGAAGATAAAAAGCCATTGTCCTGGTTTGGTGGCCAGCTGTTGACAATGCCACTCACTGGTAGTAGTCTAACTGAACAAGCCAGCTCGTAATGAGACTTCTTGTCTTGAAATTTCAAGCCATTACCCTGTTTTGGTAGACAGTATTTGGTAATGTCAGCTAAGCTATTTTCCTATGATCGTGGTAAGCAGGCTTATGGTAAGACCTCTTATCTTTAATATCTTTATATTTTAGAATTACACCCTGAAAAATCATCACCTTCATTGGATGGGGTGGACAATCATTTCCTTAAGAATTAATGGATGACAAGTTGGGAGTTAAAGATGCTGATGTCGAATTAGCTTTTATTCCTGATATTAATAACCATTTGGGGTGAATTTGAAAACAGAAATAATCATCCATTATTTTTATGTTCTTAAAAAGGAAGTAATCAAAGTCAATCTGCAATTTCTGGATATAAAAGACATCTAATTTCCCAAACAGTATTCTTTTTGGTTGAAAATTCTATTGCTTGAAAGCAAGTACCGATGATAATTCTATAAGAAAACTAGTTTAGACATAGTAAAGGGCCAATGAAATATGCCTTTCAACTTTATTTGCTAAAATCTATAAGCTAAAACGGAAAAACACCTACGAAAAATAACACGGAGAAGGGGTTACCTCCTCAATTAAAGAATTTTTTAAGGATTAGGCCATTTACAGGGAGAGATTCCCTCACACCTGTTAAGTCTTGCAATATAAAGGTTGAATGGCCTATTTTCTCACAAATCTGAAATGGTCCAAGCCACAATTTTTGGAACTTGGTGTGTTTACCTTTGTCTTCATGGGCTTTATCCCATTTCAGAACTAAATCACCAACTTGGAAATGTTTAGATCCTGATGAAGCTGAGTCAAACGCTGTTTTGATGATTTGCTGATGCTTAGTATGGGTATCGCTTGCCTTTTCTCTTTCTTCTTCAAGTTTTAAAATTTGATCATGTCTGAGCTGAATAGAGGAGGAAGGCTTTTGGTCAATGAATTGCACTAGGGCTAGAGAGGGTAGAACAAGATTTGTAGGTAACATTGCTTCTTTGCCATATACAAGATTGAATGGGGAAGTTCCTATGGAAGCCTTTTGAGTTATCCTATCAGCCCATAATGCGAAGATTAATGCTTTATGCCAATTCCTATGATTTTGCTCAATTGTTCGTTTAATAATTTTGATCAGATTTTTATTAGTAGATTCTGCCAAACCGTTACCTTGAGGGTAGTAATTAGCTGAATATTTTAATTTGAATCCTCTTTTAACAGCGAAATCAATCATAGAGTTGCCCGAAAAATAGGAAGCATTATCAAATACAAGGGCAGTAGGAACACCAAACCTGGTAATAATGAATTGATCGATGAATTCTATGATTGCCTCAGAATTTGCTGTTTTTAAAGGAATCGCTTCTACCCATTTAGTGAAGTAATCAGTAGCAGTGAGAATGTACTTATGCTGCTTTGAAGAAGGTGGATTGATTTCTCCGATGATGTCCAGTCCCCATTGATCGAATGGCTGTTCAATGTTGACTGGTTGCAGAGGGAAAGCTGATCTTCGTTGCCTTCCTCCAGCAGTTTGACAATTTAAGCATTTCCTCACATACTCATGGGTATCTCTGAAAAGGGTCGGCCAATAGTATCCAGCATGAATGATCTTGTGAGCTGTAGTGTCAGCTCCAAAATGTCCTCCTGCTGGTCCATCATGTAATTCCTGCAACACCTTTTGGGCTTCAGTTTTTTCAAGGCATCGTAGCAGAATAGAATCATAATTCCTTTTGAAAAGTACATCATCAATAAGTGAAAAACTCTTTGCTTTTAATCTGATGGCCCTTTTGCTTTTGTAAGATAAATGAGGAGGAGCATATCCATAAAATATCAAATCTGTGTATTGAGATTCTGAGTCGGTGACACTTATCTGATTGATTTCTTCAGTTGGATCTGCGTCGCTCGATTCAGGTATGTTGGAAGCTCCAGCTAATACCCTGCAAAAACCTTGGCCTCTAACAATTTTCGCTGGCCTGATGTCTAAATCATACTCTTGAAGTGCAGTGACCCAGTTAGCCCTTTTTTCACCTAGTTCCCTTTGCATTAGTAGTTGCCTAACAGCTGAAAAAGGAACTATTACTTTTGTATGGGTTTTTAGGAGGAATGGTCTATAATGTTTAACTGCTTTGAACACAGCGAATGCTTGTTTTTCGACATCCGAATAATTTAATTCAGCACCTTGAAGATTGGAACTAAAAAAAAAGATAGGTGCTTCCAAGTTGTGATCGTTCAATTGGGTAAGTACTGCTGCATATGAGGTATTGGACGCGATAGTGTACAATGTGAAAGGATTAGAGAAGTTTGGAGTAATCAAGGATGGGGCATTGATGATAGATTGCTTTATCTGATCAAAAGCTTCCTTTTCTATTAATCCCCATTTAAAAACTGCATTCTTCTTAATCATTGATTGGAGAGGTGAAATGATATGAGAAAAATCAGGAACAAATCTTTTAACAAAATTTATCTGACCGAGGAATGACTGCATTGATTTTTTGTTATGAGGGAATGGAATATCCGAAATTTCTTTGATCCGATCAGGATCAATATAGATGCCATCCCGAGATACAATAAAACCCAGGAGTTTGCCTTGATCTAGAGCGAAGAATGACTTTTTAGGGTTCAGAGAAATTCCATACCTTTTACACCTCTGAAGGATTTGATCTAAGTCTTGTAAATGATTGGATCTCTTTTTAGAAAACACAGTTATGTCATCTAAATAGATGACTACTGATCTATTAATTAATCCCCTAAAAGCAGTGTCCATAGCTCTTTGGAAAGTTGCTCCTGCATTTATAAGCCCAAAAGGCATCTTTTGATATGCATACGTTCCCCATTTTGTTCTAAATGTTGTTTTGAGTTGGTCATCAGGATGAACCAAAACCTGGTTATATCCTGAGAAACCATCAAGAAAAGACATCAATTCAGATCCTGCCACAGATTGGAGTATTTGTTCCATAGTTGGCAATGGAAAATTGTCTTTTAAACTTGCCCTGTTCAGATTTCGGAAATCTATACAAATTCGAATGTCGCCATTCTTTTTCCTGACAGGCACCATATTAGAAACCCAATTAGAATGTCGGACTGGAAAAATAATTTTGGCTTTGAGGAGTTTGTTAAGTTCCGACTTAATCTGACTTTCCAAATTGGGATGAATTTTCCTTAGCTTCTGTTGTATTGGTTTTTGATCCGGAAGCATTGGAATTGTATGCTGGATGATGGACGTGTCATAAGTTTTTAGGTCATCATATTTCCAAGCAAAGACGTGTTTATTCTTCTTCAATAGTTTGACAAATGCTTCCTTCTCTTGTGTAGATAGTCCTAGTCCTAAATTTATATTCTGAGGAATTTGATCAGTACCCAAATTTATTAATTCAAACCTTAGGGTAGAACTTTGGATTTTTGTGTTGGTTACAGGTTTAAACCTGTCTTTGATATCATAAAGATCTTCAAGTTTTACTACTGGCTTGGGAATTGCATTTTCTTGGGATGCCTCTTTAATTTGGGAATCGTGTTCATCTTCTTCAATGATCTGATTATCATAGGACTTTTCAGAAGTCAAGAAGTGCAGAATATCATTGTCATGATTAAAAACTCTCCAATTGGTAACATTGTCAGGGATCGAAGGTCTGAAGATTAATTCTACAGAAAATCTATCAGGGCTGTAGTCTTCTGAAGGCAGGAGCTTTGAGGCTACATTGGCCAGTAAATCAGCAGCCGAATTCTGGGATCTAGGGATAGAAGAAATATTGAATGCTAAAAAATGTGAAGTGAGGTCTTGCACAAGTGATTGGTAATGCTTTAGATGGTTTGAAAGGCAATGAATTGCGTTTCTAACCTGCTTAACGATGATTTCTGAATCACCAAAAACCTTTAAGTATTGCACTTTAAGACCGATTGCCTTATATAAACCCTGAACCAGGGCTTCATATTCAGCCGTGTTATTTGTGCATTCAAATTCTAACCTGCAAGATAGCATCGTTCTTTCTCCATTTGGATTAACCAAAATGCAACCTGCTCCTGAGCCTTCATTAGACTTAGAGCCATCAAAGTATAAAGACCAAAATAAAGGTGTATTAACAGCAGTATTTACAATCTTCTCTTTTTCATTAAAACATCTAGACATATGTGTTTGTGAAAAATTTTCGATCTGAGATGTGAAATGATTAATTGAGAAAGGGGAGGGTTGGGCAACAAAGTTGCCAAAGAATGACTCGGATGAATAATTGCCCAAAATATTATTGTTGAAAGCTACAGGGTGATTCTCTTGTTCGAAATCGGTGACTGTATGGATCATATGTTTTTCTCGGTCTATCTTTATCTGATTTGGCTTTCCTTTATAGGGGAGCCACATGTGTGACCAATCAGTGGAGATGTATCCATGCAATTTTTCAGACCAGTCTCTACTCAAAATCAAACCGTAAAATTCAGGTATATCGGCTATAAGAATATCAATTCTTTGAACTACTCTTGGATCAGCTGACAATCTGATGGTCACGGAGTTAATCTCACCAATGACCTGTACCTTGGTTCTGTCTAATTGGACAATATGGATAGAGGACTTCTGAGGTTCAATGTTCAGTTTGGAACAAACTGAAGCTGGCATTATGTTAGAAGACGCTCCTGAATCAATTAAACAGTTATGCAGATTCTTATTATAAATTTCATAGGTTAGGAGAAATGGTGGAGTATGAGAACTTGACTTGTCACCAATTAAGATGGAGTCTGTGGCTTCAACCATGCCTGGAGGTGACTGCCCTGAATCATTTGCGGCTTTTGAACTAGGGAGAGGAGTTGAAGGGACAGCATTTAATTCTTTGAGGAGTAACTTTTGCTGATGTTTCAGTTTACTAAGCTCAAACATAGTTATGTTAGCTTTGGTCTTTTTCATGTCATCAACAATATTGTATTCCATGGAATCAGTCACCACTAACGTTTTAGAAGTTGATGGGAGAGTTGAGGGCTGATTTTGAGAGACTGCTACAGGTGGTTTCTTTGGAAGTATTTTTTCTTTTGTTGCAGTAGCCCCTGCATTTCTTTTCTTTGAAGTTACCCGAACAGGATCAGGAACACTTTTACTCCTGGTGGTGACCGGAAAGGCTTCTTCTTCGTTATCTGTATCAGGATCAGGGAGTATGAAATCCCACATTCCATGACACTCAGCGACTTCTTCTTCATCGTAGGATGGTGGAGTTGTCTCTTCTTCTTCTTCTTCCTGGTCGGAGTCAGCGTTTGATATGACATTAGGTGGTTTTGATTCTGTTTTCTTGTAAGTCCTAAAAGGTCTTTTATTTGATGTCTCAGCCACCTGTTTTTTAATGTCAATCATTTCATTGGACAGTGTTTTCAGGACCTTCTGAAGTCCCTCCATATCATATGGGTCTTTAGAACTTTTCTTCTTTGAGTCTTCTTTAAAGGAAACTTTTTTGGCTTTTCTTTCTTCCAAGGCAGCTTTTTTTTCTAAAGAGTTGATACGCTTCTCAACATCTAGTGATTCTTTCATGTTTTCAGCTAAGGTAGGTTTCCCAGCCCGATCTACGAAAATAGCTATATTAGCAGGTAGGGCGGTGATATACCATTCGCTACGTATTTGCTCACTGGGTTTGGAAGCGGTAGGGATTTTATTAAGGAGTTTATTAAAACGAGCATTGAATTCCTTGATAGGTTCCCTATGTTCTATCCTTAAATTGGAGAGATCATTTATTAAGGTTGCTAAAGATCTGTCATCTCCATACTTAGTCAAAAACTGCTCTTGGCACGTATTCCAGTCGGTAATGGATCCAGATGGTAGAGAAAAATACCAAGATCCAGCCGATCCTTGTAAAGTATAAGGGAAGAGTCTGACAACAACATCTTCGTGGGCTACCCCCTTTAGGTTGACCGATAGCATGAAATTATTAATATGTTCTTCGGCCTGAGTTCCATCATCTGGGTTAAACTTAGGGAGCCATTTTTCGGGTGCATCGGGTAAAGGATGCAACGGTGCAGGCATATTGACCGCGCCCGGCCTCGTCCATGGATCTGCCATTATAATAGTACCGGGATTTGATACTATTATTGAGGTTCCAGATGAATGGGGAGAAGATGATACCAACAGGTGAGCCGATTGAGATGTTGAGGCTTGTGTTCCCTGATGAACAACAATATGCAATGGAGGAGTGGATGGTCGACTTTGCAGATGAGAAGATGAAATGGAGGAGGTGGAAGAAAATTCCTCACTATTAGACTGCTTAGTGTGCTTCCTGGCCCTTTTCCTTTCAGGCAAGGGGAACTCGATGGGTTCGATACCAAGTTTACCACTTTGTAGTCTAGTGAGTGGATGGGATAGATTAAACTGCGAAGTCGAACTGCTTTGAGATATCTCAGATCTTTGTGGTGAGATCGAGAATGTCTGAAGTTGTTGAATAAGAGACTGGACTTCAGGAGATTCAAGACTCAATTGTTCTGAGGGTCGAGGGGTATGAGCAGTGGTTGTTGACTCCTGTTCTTCTTGATCACGCGTTGGAGAACCAGCACGCGATTGAGAATGAATAGGAGATTTGGAGGGAGAATTACTCTTGGAATGGCTTGTGATGTTTGATTTACTTGCCATTCATAGTTAAGGCCCTCCTTCTAGCGCCAAAAATGTTAATGCCTCGAAAATCGTTACACCAACATTGGGGGAAACCACCCGGTCCGGACCTTAGTGCAGCTCCTTTTCCGTTTGGTGTAGTGGCTCCGACTGGGGATAATGGGACCAGTTTCCCAGCAATAGATGAATGGGATGAATGAATACTTTGTTGGAAACAGTAAACGGTGAATGAATATCTAAGCTATTGACAGAAATGCAATAAAACTATCCCGGGAATCTATTTGAACATCTAAGCGTAGCTTTTGATGTTCTATATCCAAACGATACAATTATATAGATGACTGCATTTATATGGACATAGAAATTAAATCATTTCAAATGGCTGCACCTAAATAGTTAAGCACGGCAATCAAAATAATACTACTAAACTTCAAACATTCATACTATTAACGCATACATGATGAATAATAAGGCATATTATCTAAACATCCAATAGTGGTATGAGTAGGATTTCCTGTCATTATACATGCATACAATTAACAGTAGCAAGAGTAAATACACAGCGAGATAATGTTTCAAGAATGAATCTAAACAAAAGATAGAAATACCAGTTAAATAGTCAATCACTCCCGATATAAATCGCTACGTATGGCTTTCACTTAGACGCATCAACATTCCTCAAATCAACGACAGTAGTGCACAATTGAATTAAGAAACTATCTTCACTTAAATAAAAGCAGCTGGTCGAGTTTCATAAAAGAATAGAGGCTGAAGCACAATAGTGCAAACTTCAGTCTGTTAAGTCTTATACAAAATTTTACGACCCTTTCTAAATGCATGAAAGGGTCTATAAATACTAAACTAATCTAAAATATCTATGAAACAAAAATGCTAATTATTCTGATATCAATTACTTCTTTGTTGCTATTTTCTCTGGCAGATTAAGGAGCTGGATGGTGACTCATTCTGTCGGCTGCTTATCTTTAGACCTTAGGTGATGAATGTCGAGCATCAGCTGAATCTCTGGCGGTTTGTTTGTTCGTGAGCAGAGCTGGGCGGCAAATGTGGCATCTTGGATTTCAGGGATCATGTACTGAACAGCATCGGTTAAACATTTAATGGCAGCTCGTTGTTCATAAGGTTTAATGAGGAAGTGCCAATATGTTTCTATACTTAGGCTGTTAACCCCGGCGATTAGTTTTCCTGTTTTTTCTAACTCTGGGTAAGATAGTTGTTCCAATGTATGAGCTGTAACTATCTTTCCAGGTGTACACTGGGTAACAATGTTTGATAGGTAAAGCGTATCATTGATCAGATCAATCAGATTGTTAGAAGTCAATGTGCTCCTTGAAGCTGCCCTTTCTGCCTTCATTACCTGTGTATGCCACTCTGTGAATAGTATGTTTTTATGAACTTCGAGTATTTTCGGCAAATTAGAACCTTTTCCTTCCTTTGAATCTTGCCATTCAAGGTGCGCTGTGATGATTTCATCGGCTTGGTTCAATTCATCTCTTGCCTTTTCTACTCGATCGCTTACAATCGTGGCTAATTCACAAAGTGGTTCTGCTTGAGCAAGGTATTGAGCCAATATCTTGGCTTGCGATATAAGCACATTGTTAACTATTGTTGCTTCTTTTCTGAATTCTATTACCTGTGAATTTCCTCTGAAGTTATCCAGTTGTGCTGTAATCTGGGCGATCTGTTCATCCTTACTTTTCAATAACTGCTCATTTACTTCCTTTAATTGTTCTAGAGCTTTTTGTAATTCATTTTGTCTGTGGACTGCCGACTGATTAATACTCTGTTTTTCCTCTT
>APFE031155069.1:0-19762 GCA_000404065.3 Pinus taeda
CCTTAGCCAAAGGTCATGTATCACGATGGAAATGGAACTTCATATGTGCAAGGTGGGTATCCATCTTATCGATTCTAGCATTGGAACACCTTATTCTTCGCCAGGAGACTAAACCAGCCATAATGTCCCATTGATTTTTTTGCAAGTCATTGAGGAATGATTTGAATTCATTCCTATCCCCACATTTTTGATGACTCATCTCCTATAATGTACCCATCATACTTCTCATAGGCGCCATAAGGGACTCCAAGAAAGGGGGTTGGTCTAGCTGACATAGAGACTAAACCAAATATTCTGTTGATGTTGCAGCCTTAGCCCCATGCTCTTTATTAGATTCCACCCAAACATCTTAGTTTGTAGGTTTACCATGGGGCCCCACTCATCTCTTGGTCCTTCCCATCTACCTTAACATCTCTAGGGTG
Organism: Pinus taeda; assembly: GCA_000404065.3. NCBI lineage: Eukaryota > Viridiplantae > Streptophyta > Pinopsida > Pinales > Pinaceae > Pinus > Pinus taeda. The sequence continues at coordinate 423 of APFE031155069.1, forward strand.
GTCACCAAACACCAAAACCAAAATTCAACAAAACTACTATTGACTCACCCACTATAGTATACTCAAAGGGTTCAATATTCATCCAACATAAATAACCAGTCTGTCAATTTAAAACCTTGAGCTCCCTACTTTAAAACCCAACACAAGCTTACCCCTACTCCCTACTTTAAAACCCAACACAAGCTTACCCCTACTGGGATTCAGAAAACAAGAGAAACATATGAGAAAACACTGATAAAAACATTACCATAAACATGATGCTTAGTACCAACCTCCTAGTACTTAGAAGACTAAGGCTAGTTGAGCCTAAGCTTAATTTTATTCAACAGAGATACTTGAAAATTAAATAGAGTGATGTAAGAACCCAGGGGTCACTGAACCTTAATTGAAGCAAAGTAATTTTCTAGCGAAAGTCAAAATCCTTAACATACCACTCACCAAATTAGCACCAAGATTACTGGACTCAGGTCAATGCCCAAGCTCCACGGGCTTGGAAGACCCAATGACAAATGAAGTCAACACTAACCAAAGCTAATGTAGACACCTTCCAACTGATTTTTCATGATCCCGCATAGTGTGCCAAGGATTTCAATTTTTCACTCCCATAAACATACTTCACTCGACAACTACCATAGAGTCCCAATTCACCAACGAAACTAGCATGTACAATGTGGAAACCCATGCACACACTAAGACAAATATTCCCTTGTTGCTTTCACTCATACCCAGGATACACCAATAAAGAAAAAATAACAAGCAATGTAATTTAACACATGGACCCACCTTCTCGAGGCTTTCTCGCCTCTAACGCTAATTGTCTTGACCGCCATTCACCATTTCTATACACATTGCACACATAAATCCGGTTTGCATCAGGCCCTTAGACCTATACTCTTTCCGTCACCTCCATCAAGTTGGGTTCTCATTTTTTTTAGATGTTGCATCAAATCATGATTTTCATGTCGGTTTTGAAAAGTGTTGATGTGACATTAACCTTATTTTTAGAGAAGCATATTTTTCACACTTTAAATTGTCTTATGTATTATGTATGGACCTTTTTTTTTTAAATGGAGGTGATTTTCATGCCAAATTTGAAGAGTGTTGATGTAAAATCAACCTTTTTTTCGGGGGCATATTTATTTACGAAGTATGGCTTCTTTTTTTAATGTTCGTAATTTTCATCTTGATTTTCAGAAGTGTTGATGCAACAAAAACCTTCTTTGGGGGGCATAATTTTGACACTTTAAATTTTGTTATGCATAATTATGCACACTTTATTTTTTTTTCGTTATTTAATTATTTTTCAATTTGTCATTTTCTTTTTCTTTGATTACTTCCTCAAATGTTTGTTGTTAACTGGTTTTCAAATTTTTATTTTTGTTTTTCGTTGTAATGTATTTTTATAATGAAGTTCCATTTTTTTTGTAAAGTTAATAAATAATAATAATGTAAGATTAATATTTTGAAATTAGGGTTTCTAACATACTTATGTGTGATTAATAAATATTTCAATACACATAAAATAATCATCACTACAAAAAGAATAATTTTAAACACTTAACGAAAAATACACGTTTTGCATATGGATATAATTAATTAAATATAAATTTTGGGACTTTTTTTTGCCTAAAAAATTACATTATAGATAACGTGATTTTGTATATAAGAACCTTGTTGAGTAGAAAGAAGATGAAAAATAAGAAGATTTTATAAAAATTTGTATGGATTAAAGAGATGATTTTGTTTTTTAAATTCCCAAAATAATGATTCACATAAAATTGTAAGTGATAATAATAATAATAGATAATAATAATAATAAAACAACTTTAAACAAAAAGAGGTCAAAAAATAAGAAATTTTTAAGAAATATAATCTTAAAAAAAGGGAACAAAATTGAAAACGAAGAACAAAAATAATTTGGAAGGAAAAAATTAAAAAGCTCAAAAATTCAAAAATATTTAGAAAAAAAAATAACAAAAATAAAGAAAAAATAATTAATTAAGTAAAATTATGTGAACTAGTTAAAACCAAATTTATTGGCCCACTAGGTCATAGATAGATAATGACCGAGTGCTTTGTTAAGGCACTCCTTGATGTGAAGTCGTCGGTTCAATTCCCCACCCGGATTAGGTTTCTATATACATGATCAAAATGTACTCTTCCCAAACTTACAGAGAAAAATATAAGAAAAGGGAAAAAAAAGAAAATAATTAAAAAATTTAATAGTGAAACAAAAAATATTATGTATGGGAAAAAAATGATATATATTATATATATATACTAGTTATATAATATATATCTATATATAATTATATATTATATAAAAACAAAAAATGATATAAACACAAATTAGAAATATAAATTAAAAATTTGATAAATATTAAACATCTCACAAATTTGATTTAAAAGAAATAAGGTGGAACACGTCCTGCCTTACCGGTGGTGGTTTGGTGAGAGTCGATTCCAGGAATTAATCCTGGCCAGAGAAGCCTATTTCCACCTCCATTACAAAATAAATGCGCCCTGACATGCTGGGGCGATAGCCAGATATAACGAGGGCGATGTTTTTTTTTTCTCTGGAAAACAGCGCCCGCGTTATATCTGGATCGCCCCAGCATGTCAAGGCGCATTAATTTTGTAATGGAAGTGGAAATAGGCTTCTCCTGGGATTCATGGATTATAACCAAGGCCTTCCCTCTTCACTTTTTCATTCCATCGGAGTAATGGACCCAGGCCTGTGGATCATGCTACTTGTCTGTTCAACCGGAAAAATGGGCCTTTTAGATAGAAGTAGTTAGCAAGGCTCGAGCTTGCTCCACTATTGACTATGAATTAGGAATCATACCTATGATTTTGTAATCATACGACCTAGTTACCATTAATTACCTTCTAGTATAGTTGTTTTATCATCGCTCCAAGGGGATTACCAGAAATAGTTTTGGACTCATAGCTGGTATGAAGCTCTCACGACTACATTCACACTTTCTCATTCATCATTCGACGTGCCTGCCTGCAGAATCAAGTATTGGATCTTTTTAATGCAATAAAAATAAAGTAACTTATACGTTCATTCTTATTGTGATAAAAATAAGTCATTTACTTATATTTCAAAGTTAAGCAATTTACTAAGTTGCAAATTATTTGAATGTTATTGCTAAGTTATTTATATTTATATTGTTATTTTGTGTGTTTTTCTATAAATGTTATTGGAAATATTTGTTTTCAAATATCTTAAACAAATTTCTACCATTCACTAAAATTCTTGTAATTTCCAAAAATAATAAATATGAATAATTCCTTGTGGCAAGCCTTGCTTTTAACCTTTTTACCTATTTCAAGTAATTAACCAATATGCAAGCAATTGCGCCAAAAAATATGAAAAGCTTCATTTTAGTGACAGCCATAGGGTTAGCTATATCTTCAAAATTAACATAAATGAATATGTGCGGGAGTGCGGAGGAAGCTTATGCCTCTGCACTCCACACAATTTATTAATAATAAAATAAGTACAGGCCTTGTTAACAATCTTCAATTTTCCTTGTGGTATGGAAGTGAAGAACTTTGTGCAAGGATGTAGAGTAACTTAAATATTTAGAGAAATCATTCATTATGCAAACCTTCGCACAACTTCCTTCATCGCATGTGTGCTTCTAATTTAGAATATTTTCATAAATTAATAAACTTCCATCAGTCAACTTATCTTTTTGGGATATTTTTATAAATTAATCAACTCCAATCTTCAACTTATTTTTTTTAATCAATAAGTGCAATTCGGCTTACTTCATCATCACAATATGCCAGAGTTTGTTGAACCTTTATTGTCTCTCTTGGTAGTAGTTAAAGCCCAAAACTAAACCCAAAACCCTATCCCTATTTACATTACTATTTCTCTTTGATAAATTAATCCAACAATGAGGTTTTCCTTCACATTTCATTATAATTAAAAAAAAATTGTTGAGACCATGAATACAACTAAAAAAATAACTGCCCAATCTCGGCCAGAGAGGAGCCTCAAAGAGAAGAACAATGAACTCCAATTCAATAGCATGCAGACCCTCAAAGTCCCTTTTGAATGTTATTTGACTAAATAGTTCTTCTTTGAAAATAAAAACAGTATATAAACAAACCCTGTGTGATGCTTCCTGCAATTCATGGTCGCAGAGCCTCAAGTAAATCGAGCGAACAATAGACGAGTGAGGCCTTTCCAGTGATGCACGAAGAAACTGCCATGAAATTGTTTTGCAAAAGTTTCTCCCATCCTTTTAAATGAAGAAGCAACAGGAGAAATATATGCTTTTTAATGCTCCCTCACTTAGGCAAAGGCTTCCCCATCCTTAATTAGCCTTGCCCAATACTAGTGACATGCCCACCAATAGCTACCTAATAGTAATGTCTAGATTGTTCACCCTCCATTATCCCAATTCACAATTTTCTTCATTAATTATGTATCTTCACTCCTAAGTGCAATGAATTTCGACAATGTGGCATTAACAAATTTACATTTATAAATGCAAGTGATTGGTGCATTGATTCTTTTCTCTCCATTATCCCAATTCAAAGTTTACTTTCACTAATTGTGCAGGTCCACTCCCAAGTGTTATGAATTTTGTTGAAGCAACATCAAGAGCATGAAATGATATGACATTCAAAAAGTAAATTTTTTTCATGTATGCAAGTGATTGGTACATTGGTTGTGACTCCAGTATAACGATTCATAGTTTACTTTGACAAATTTCATACTTAGCTACTAAATTTGTAGTTTCACTTTTAGATACTAAGAATCTTGATCAAGTAGCAACAAAGTAGGCATGTAATGATATACATGTTAAGAGCATGGTAGATAATGCAACTCAAGATTCTATGTGGTTGCAGGGGCTTTGTGTGGCTGGGGGGAGGGGAGCACTAAGCCATCCATTGGTATTTTTCGCGCTCTCTCTAGTTTGCCCCACCCAAAAGGCATGTGAAAAGGGGCTAAGGGCCAATGAAAGTCATATAAATTTTTGGAAAAGTACACACTCATCAGGCCTACCGCCTGCATTTCAATGACGTGGTTAACTCAAATATAATAGGAAAAGGGGTTCTGGCATCGTCTACAAGGTCCAGACTCCAGATTCCAAATGATGACACCATAGTTGTAAAACGATTGTGGCACTCAAAGAAATTTGGGCAACATAGAGACTCTTTCGCAGTGTAGGTGAATCATCTAGGTTCAATCCACCATAGAATCATTGTGAGACTCTTGTGTTATTTCTCCAACGACACAAGAAAACTACTCATTTTTTATAACATGCCTAATGGAGGCCTCAGTGGACTGCTACATGAAAGTATAGTCTTGAGAGAAGCACAGGGCCTTGCTCATTTACATCATGATTGCTTTCCATGCATATTTCATCATGATATTAAGGCCAATAAAATCCTTCTCAGCACTTGTTAGGAAATCTTATATTGCAGTTGCATAAAATCTTAGTTGATTCTACTAAAAGACTATTTTTTCATGTTGAGCATTTTTCTTTATCTACTAAATATTTAAATTTTGGAGTATATGAGAGAGTGCAGAGGAATTCCATTGTGGAGAGTAAGCTTGGACCTCCACATTTCACACAATTTATTAACAATTTAATAAGCACGGGTTTTGTCAACCATTTTCATTTTTTCCTTGCGGTGCGGAAGTGCGGAGCTTTGTGTGGGAATGTGGAGTAACTTAAATGTGTGGAGAAAGCATTCATCATACAAACATTCGCACAACCTCCATCATTGCATACTTTCTTTCAATTTTAGATATTTTAATAATTTAATCGATTGTCATCTTTCAAACTTATTTTTTCGCGATATTTCATAAATTAATTGACTTACATCCTTCAATTTTTTTTGTTTATCAATAAGCGTAGTTGTTCCTAGTTCAATTAATCGAGAGGGCACCCATTTAAACAAAATACCAAAGATGTATATTGATAGGTAGAAAGATAGGCATCGCGGTAATTTCATTCCTCTCATGTTAGTTGAGTTTCCTTATGACATGTGAAATCGTTTAGGGAACTGATTAGTTTCACCTTAGAGAATCAATCTAAAATACCTAAGAGAATACAATAAAATTGAGAACTAATTATCTATATGTGACTATTGTTGGAAAGACAAAGGAGGAAAGGCACAAAATTTACACATTAATTCACATAGAATAACACAAGTTTTGGCTCTTCTATTGATCAACCAAACTTGATTATTACAATGAACCCAATGAGGGGTTTTTAAACTTTTCTAGTAATTTTCCCAAAATAAATTCACATGCACACACACTCTAAATTCAAATTTTCCCAAAACATGACTTAACTTGAACTCACTTGACTTGACTCAGATAACTGACTCTCCAAATTTAGCCAACTCTTGCATGCAAGAGTAATTACAATTTCCAACACTTCCCCTTAATTACGATTATATGACTCAACATAACATGACTCAACATGAATCAACTATTCCCGCTAAGCTTACAATAGAAATTGACTCAATCATCATTCAAACATGCGTGATGGTCCATGTCTTAGCTAGGATTACAATGACTCAAAATGTTTACAATTTTACATCTTTTTCTTCTTCCAAATTATATATCCCCGAAATTGCTTCACTTTATTTTGCACGTTATTACTATAGTCTCCATATTTATTTACTTGTTGTTTTTAATGTTTCTTTGGCTTGTCTTGAATTTGATCTGAGTCAGTCTTCTACAACTTCCTCTTCAAGGATTCTTTCACTCATGGAATTTTGTCAAAACTCTTCAACTTCAAACTGTGTTCTTCGCATTGCTTCTCATGCTTCATGTCCCTAACTTTATTTCTACCATATTTCTTGATTGTAGAATCTCATCTCTTCTTGAATCCATTGCTGAAAAGTAGTTTTAATGCATTTTTCTTATTTTCAAAAGTTTACATATCCTTTGCTTCACTTTCATCATAGTTACTGTTGTTTTTTTCCTGTAATCTACACACTCAAGATGATTATTCGCCATTTCATTCAATTCTTTCATTCTAGTTGTTGCTTTAAGACTCTCATCAATTTGTTCAATTGGCTTATGAATCCATTCTTCAATGAGCTTCAAAACTGCATCAAACTTATTAGCAACTTTGTTTTCAACTTCTTCTCCCATGCTATTCTAAACACCTTCATATTCAAAAACAATCTTAAAAACATCTTTGTTATGCTCTTTAGTGACAACTTCCTTCTCTACCTCTTCGCTCTTTTCCTTCTTTTGTTTTTTCATTACATCATAATTTTTATTTATGCCCTTTCACTAACCTTTTCTACTTCTCTCACCAAATACCAACATATCAATATGTTCTTTCAGTTGCATCATGTGCAACCACTCATCACCAATTAATGGTTCTTCAGCAAATTTAACATCAACCATTCCAATTGTTGGATCCACCAAACCGCTTTCTTCTCTATTGATAGCTTTATCTATGCCAAAATTAGTTGTTTCTTATTCACACACTGCTTCATAACTTGCTGCTACAATGGCAACTTCGACCTTCAATTATTTATCAAACATTGTGCTTACAATATTGCCACAATCAATCCATGTTTCACAAATTTCATTACCATGATGTTCATCCACCCTATGGTGGGATATTCGAGCATGCATGTGTCATTGACAATTTCAAACCCATCAATTGCGGCTAGATTCACAAGTTAACATCTCACTTTACAAACATCATCCATATGTGTGTCTTCACAATGGGATTCACCATCATCTACATGATCCATGTTATAGTGGAGTCCTTGATCATTTATATGATCTTGCTCTTCTTCACACACAGAGGCTTCAACTTCTCTCTCTGCAATATTTGTTACATCTTCTCCGTCCATATGCATGTCGACATAATGGGTTTCACTTTAAGTGTCTTCACGACCATCACCCACTTTTGAGTGGTATTCTCCAAGTTCTATTATCTTTTTAGAGTCTTTCTTATCTGCTTTTAGATCTACGGCTAACTCAACAAATTGTGACACATCTTGCTATTGAGTGTCACTCCCCCTTGCACCAAATTATTCTTCCAAGGTCTTCCATGATTCCTTGGAATTTGTAGCTTTTTCTACCTTGCACAAACACTTATCATTCAATGCTAAAGCATCACATACTTCATCATATTGGTTATCAGTCTTGTACTCAATTAACTCTTTAGATTGAAGAAAAGTTAGCATTTTTATAACCCAATGATAAAAATATTTACTTTTAAACATAGTAGATGGTAGAAGATAAAAGGTACACCAATCACCCTTGATTTCATCTTTGTCTTCTGCTAGACTTATCAGTTCCTTTCTTGTAGTCTAAACCTCTCTAAACATGGAAACGATATTTGCCTCTTCTCTTCAATTCATTTTCTTAATCTTCTTCAGTTGCGCTTTGCGACCCATGGCTATTGTCTTTCCTTAGCCTTATATTTTCTTCCCTAATTACATGAGGCTATCTTCCATATCACCTCTGAAAAAAATATGATTTTTAATATGCATGCCCATAAGGCACAATCTTCAACCAAAAAAATTGTCATGCTTGAAAAAACAAAAACAAAAAAAATTGTAGACCAACGGAATTTGCAAAGCCCTAAACTCTTTCCAACACAATTTTTTTTTTAAATCTCCTTAAAAAATATCCTAGAAATCACTTTCAAATTTTCCTTAATGAGGAAAAACCAACTTTTTTTTTTTTTTAAAAGCTTGGTAGGACCTCCTCATTTTCGAGTTTTTACATGTCCGTTATTCACCGCATTTTTGGGGAGGTTAGCACAAGAATCGAACCCAAGATCTCCAGTTCGGTGAGACTTCATTTCCATGGCCATTGCCACCTGAGCTACCCCATGCGGACAAAGGAAAAACCAACTTTATAAAAGTCTCAAAAATCAAATTTTTGAAAGCCCCTTTGTAAACCTATTTCAAACCATGCACTTTTAATATGTAAAAAAAACACCTTTTTAATGGAACCCTTTTCTAACTCATTACCAACCTTTATAAGCTCTTAGTCACTTTTCAATATACCAAAAATCAAACCCTTTTTATAACTATACGGTCTCACCATTAAATTTTATGAAAAACAATCGGACTTTTCCTTAGACTTTTAAAAAAGCATGCTCTTTGTTTGACTTGATGTGTGTTTTTAATCCATGATGGGGTTTGCGCACCCCCGATATAGCAAAATTTCATAAACAACTCGACTTTTGTGGAAGGGAATTTCTTGACCAAACTGTCACACTTTTTTCACTAACAAAGTGTGAATTTCGCACCTGACTTGCACACATTTAACTCCCTAACAGTGCAATTTTCATTTGTTTAAATCATCGACCTTCTTCATTTGGCCTTCTTATTACTGGCTCTACTGGCTCCACGAATCTGTATTCCTTCCTTGGCTTTGATACCAATTTTTTGGAAAGGCAGAGGAGGAAAGGCACAAAATTTAAACAATAATTCACACGCAATAACATGAGCTACGAATCTTCTATTAATAAAACAAGCTTGATTATTAAAATGAACCTGGTGAGGGGTATTTAAACTTTTTCATCTAGTAATTCACCCAAAATAACTTTGCATTCACTTACACTTTAAATTCTACTTTTCCCAAAATATAACTTAACTCGAACTCACTTCACTTGACTCAGTTAACCGACTCTCCAAATTTAGCCAACTCTTGCATGCAGGAGTAATTACAATTTCCAGCAATTATGGTCAAGCAAATGGACACAAAAATTTGTAAACTGTGAAAAATCCCCTTTATTAATTGTTGTTCCTTAAAGAAAATGGGCATTTGCATATTATATGTTACAACTATATTCTATTTATTTCGTGACAATAACAAATAGATTGGTAAATGGAAGGGTATATGCCAATAGAATCATATTTAAGGGAATCTTCAAAAGCTTCTTTGGTTTGATGTTCTTGTGGCATAGTTAAGGGAATTCAAATTTTTCTCATGTAACTATACGCTTAATTGATTTTGCTAACTATGGCATGTGGTTTATTGTTGTTAAGTTTGGACACCATGTTGAGTATTTTATTAAAATTCTTGCGCATCTGAACTCAGATTCTCATACCTTGACAAACAAACAACCAAAAACACAAGGGACATAAATAGGTGTTACCTCCTAAAAGCTAAATAAGTCTTAATATTTGTTTATAAATCATGAAGTCATGGTACATAAGCTTAAAATATAGTTCAATGCATGCCTATTGCAAAAACACATATGTAAGTAAATCCAATTATGAGTTATGGATAAAAAATTGAGATGTTTCACAACTAACATTTGCAAAGATCAATGAAATTTTTGCAAAAAGTCTTCTCGAAGTCAAGCTATATCTGGTAAGGCGATATTATACACTTTTTTCAAAAGCTACCAAATTTGCAACAAGTGGTGTGATTAGGGATGAATTAGGACGTTTTCTAGAAAAATTAAGATTGGTATTCTTGGAATTTTTAGCTTGCAATTAAATACTTTGCAATTTAAAAAGAAGCAAGAAGATGAAAAGTTAGCTCTTTCTAATTTTTATCCTAAATTTAGATATAAACATTGAATAAGCGAATTTCCTCTAGGTAGTATTGATTTTTTTGTTATTTGTGTAGAAATGAATTCAACATAACATTGTCCCTCCTTACTTAGTCTTAAGTATATTTATCAAGGGGAGAATCAAGCAAAAAAGTAGTTATGTGTGCTTGCACCAATAAGATCTTGTAAACATAGAGCCTCAAGTACTCCTTCAAATTCTACATCTCAATTTACTCCATATTATTTTGGTTAGTGATATTTTCCACAAAATTTGAGTTCTACTAAGCCTTGGAAAGCATGTCCTCTATAGGATGTCCAAAATAATACTTGGAAAGAATGATGGTGAGGACTTAGCTATGTGGAGATGTCCTGCCAATCCTTAGCTTCTGACATCACAACAATCACACCCTACACAATCACCACAACAATTATATCCTTGCAATTTCAATAGCCATATTCTACACAAACACAAACTTAGAAAGTTGCACAATGTAAAAAACTACAACTTCCATAACCTTAGTAATTACAACTCCCACCTACTTAATATAGTTCAATGTATGCCTCTTGCAAAAACACATATGTAAGTAAATCCAATTATGAGGTGTGAATAAAAAACTGATAAAGCAACTCTAATAACCAGAAGTAATAAAGTGAAAATTGCTTTAATTCTAGGCGAACAACCGCTTAAAACCACTCCAAAGAACAATTCATCTAGAGATGTTTTCTATTTGACAAACAAATGCCATAATTATTATCATACATGAGTCAAACTATTTTTGTATCATGGATCAAATAAAATCAAACACCATATATTGATTTTAAGTTATCAAAGATCCTCACCTATCATAGAGGGATCCAAATATTTTTTCATATGGGATGAAGATCTGGGTGTTCACCATTTTGGTGCAAAGAAATATATGTGAATCGTGAGAAAGCATGGCTAGGATATCTTACATCCTACGTTGGATGAAAGCAGTCAAAGTTCCTAAAACGTTAAATCTTCGAATTACAAACTCTACATTTTCCCCATAATTCCATGGTCATTCCACTAAAGAATTCCTTTTCCACCACCATGATGATGATCAACAAAGCCCTTGTTTGTGTTTCCTAATCTCAATTCTGAAAAGAAAAAAAAATTCAAATGAGTGTTGCCTCTAAGTGAATGCATGGGAACCCAATCCCAAAGAAAATAGTCTCTATATGCATGAAAAATTACAAAGATTAAACATTTAACAACAACTCCGCTCACTGTATTTGTTCATCTACAACCCTTCTAAGTGAAATTTGAAACATTTATAATCACTTTCAAACTCACTCAAGGATGCAACATCACACTCCTTTGCAATGTTTTTAATTGGACCACTCAGCTTTATTGGGAAGTGTGTGTGAAGGATGCATGTGTGGAGGTGGCTATGCAAAGGAAACATGTGTGAAGGAATCTATGTGGAGGAAGCATATCTAGAGGAGGTTGTATGCATGAAAAGCGGAATTTTGTTCATTAATTAGAAATAGCGATAGAGGCAAGGACTGTGTTGGATTGCAACTATTAATCTTGTTTCATTTTCATGCTATGATTAGTGAATATATCGCTACTTTTATTTTCGATTTAGACATATTATATTATAGTGTATGCGGAGGAAGTGTGTGTGGAGGTGGCTATGCGAAGGAAACAGGTGTGAAGGAATCTATGTGGAGGAAGCATATCTGGAGGAGGTTGCATGCGCGAAAAGCATAATTTTGTTCATTAATTAGCAATAGCAGTAGAGGCAAGGACTATGTTGCATTGCAACTATTAATATTGTTTCATTTTTCATGCTATGGTTAGTGAATATCTTGATAGTTTTGTTTTTGAGTTAGACATATTATATTATAGTTATGATTATTAAAAAAATTCCAAAAAAATCAAATTATTTTCTCTTATTCTCAAAGACTTGGCGATACATTGGTTTATGAGATTGGAAAGAAGCACAATTCAAACATGGGATGAGACACATAAGTCTTTTTTTAAGAAATATAAAAAATATTTTAAGGCCACATCTCTGAGAGAAGAAATTTTAAGATGACGCAAAAACAACAGAAAGAGAGTTGAGAATACTATGTTGAAAGATTTCTATACAATATCGAACAATCCAAAAAATACAAACTTGATCAAAATATTATTAGGACAATTCTTTTGACATATGTCTTAGATGAATCTACTAATTTGCTTGATTTAATGTGAGTTGAGATGTTTCACAACTAACCTTTGCAAATATCAGTGAACTTTTTGTAGGAATTCTTCTCAAAGTCAAGCCATATCTGGTAAGGGGAGTATATACACTTTTTTTCTAAAGCTACCAAATTTAAAACAAGTGGTGCGATTAGGGATGAATTAGGAAATTTTATACAAAAATTAAGATTGGTCTTCTTGGAATTTTTAGCTTGCAATTAAATACTTTCCAATTTAAAAAGAAGCAAGAAGATGAAAAGTTATCTCTTTCTATTTTTTGTCCTAAATGTAGATATAAACATTGAATAAGCGAATGTCCTCTAGGTAGTATTGAAATTTGTGTTATTTGTGTAGAAATGAATTCAACAAAGCATTATTCGTCCTTACCTAGTCTTAAGGTAATTTATCAAGGGGAGAATCAAGAAACAGAGTAGTTATGTGTGCTTGCACCAATAAGACCTTGTAAACCTAGAGCCTCAAGTATTCCTTCAAATTATACATCTCAATTTTCTCCATATCATTCTAGTCAGCAATATTCACCACAAAATTTGAGTTCTACTAAACCTTGGAAAGCATGTCCTCTATAGGATGTCCAAAATAATAGTTGGAAACAACAATGATAACGACTTAGCTATCGTAACATGTCCTACCCATCCTTAACTTATGACATCACAATGATCACACATTATGTAATCACCACAATAATTATATATATGCAATTTTAATAGCCATATCTTACACAAACACAAACTTATAAAGTTACACATCCTCGAAAACTACAACTACCATAGCCTTAGCAATTACAACTTCCACCTACTTAATCTCCAAGAAATTAGATTCTTATTTTAATTTAAATTAAGTCAATGGTTAAAGTGTTAAAGTAAAACACCATAACACTTGTGAGATTTCGTAATCTTCACAACCTTCATACAATTACTCATTGGCAAAGGAAGTGAATTTTTTCCAAAGAGTAAGAATGTAAAATTGAAACCCTTAGAGAAATTATTTATTTATAATATTAATTAGGGGAACATTTATTCAAAAAATAGTGGAACTAAATAGAAAAAAAAATAATAAAGACCCTCACTATGAAAGTAATACCCCAGACTCAAATTCTTCAAAGTGTTGGGGCCCTCTTAGTGCTACAACTTCCCTCAACTTACAAAATAAACGATATGCACAGTTCCCCTTGGTTTAATTTTTATTTGTGACCCTTTTACAATTGAATCTGGATGGTCATCGCCCATAATGCTATGATTTCACCAAACTTGCAGAGTAGACAATATGATCCAATCTCAGTTGACTATTGTTATGTGCCCCTTCTACATTCACATCAGTGTGGTCGTCACCCTCCATGACCTTAGGAAATTTCCGACATCAATTGTGACACCTCTTAGCCTTGGTGATGCCGAAATGACCTATGTGAGGCTCGACAAATAGTCCCTTACTACTTTGGTATGATACATGTACTAGATATTGATGCTAGTGATTACATCTGTGGCCACTATAGCCATTTTCTCTATTCCATTTCACAATTGTGGCCACTATAACCCTTGTTTCTATTCCATTTCACAATTGATCTACAGATCATTGGCCCTATCTTTAGCAATTGAACAATGATACAAAATGTCTTATTTACGGCCTTGATCTTGCTACTCTCAACGTTGAATCGTACGATCCCTTGTCCCTCAACTTCAACACAAATTTTGTATGATCGCTCCATCCCTCCATAGAATTGATGTGATGCCCCTTTTTAATTAGCTATATGGCCTTATACATGAGGAGTATGGCTTCATGTAATGCTCCACGGTCTTGGACTAGTCACACGCCCCTCCGTTACCTACATGATTGCTCCACATTCATACTTTTGTTGTTTACCCCACATTCATTCAAATGGCTATTTGTTCCTCACAGGCCACATGATGAGATTCATTCGTCTCTCTATGGTAACAATACCCTACAACGATGATAATTGATCATCAAATAAAGGTTAATTTTATTCCCACCAGATATCCTGCAATGTGATGCACATGGAAGCCAAGTTTAACCCTTGGTGATGAAGTCAAATTCATCCAAATATGTATAGGTTAAATATCATCCCTAATATTAACCATTTTTTTGAACCAAATCAACCAACTAGGGTGGTATCTGGTACCGCCAAAGATGGGTTGTTGGCTTGGGTGAAATTGACTTCCACTGAAGCTAGCAAGAGTATCTTGCTTGAAACCCTCATTAGTTGAAAAATTGAGTGAGTTGTGAATTGAGGTGGAAGAGAAAATATTCAAATCCTTTCCTTCCCTTCCTCCATTCTTCTTCCTTTATATATTTTGATTGGGCCTTTTCGAAGTTTCTAGAATTACATAATACCATCGATGAATACCACCAAAAAATACCATCAACAAATATCTTGGGAAATTACCATGTCGTTCCTAATTATTTAACATACCCCCTATATGCCCCTTTTTATCATAAATCTAAAGTGTTCTTCTTCCAACCACACCCCCCCCCCCCCACCTTTTTTGCTAGCCTAAGGGAAAGAAGGACCAACAAGGGTGCCATCTTCCAACTGTTAGTTGGTCGGGGATATTATAGTCCTCCTCGCCAAAAATGGTTTGTCCTCAAGTAATTAAGAGTCAATTTATCAATGACAGGGTCTCAAAGGCTCTTGTAGAAAGTTTTTTTGCATAAGTATGGTATTGTCTTGTCCCTACTGAGTTCTGCCTAATCAACACATTCTATTATGTTGCAAAACAATCCACCATAGTGTAGATATTCCTCTAATTTCATAGGATAACATGAAAATATCACATTGTTATACGGAATTTATGTTGTTAAGAAAAAGAAATAGACCCTTATAAATGTTTCAACCTGTAATTGTGCATACTTCTTGTTGTTTATTTTCAAAATTACTTCAAGATCATTGAGATCACATGCAATGAGTGCAACAAAAAAACACTCAAAGAATTTCTTTATAAGATATATTTCCAATTACTCATCCCTACCAAAATGTGTTTTGCTCAAAGGCATGTTGGTATGTCTTATAAACTGCATAGGATCAATATCCCATAAGATTTCAACATCCAAGATATATAAATTGTCAATGTTCATGTGAGCAACAAATCCTACCCTTATGCAGTATGGTTTTGAGTTCATTGTATTTATGATAAGTTTACTTGGATCATAACGTAAGGAAATATTTAGAGAGAAATAAAAAGTCAAACTCTCTAAAGACAAGAATGCATTTTATATTATGTTGTCCGACATTGGCCAAAGGATTTCCTAGTAGTATTGTAGGAATCATTTCATCT
Source organism: Pinus taeda (assembly GCA_000404065.3). Classification (NCBI taxonomy): domain Eukaryota; kingdom Viridiplantae; phylum Streptophyta; class Pinopsida; order Pinales; family Pinaceae; genus Pinus; species Pinus taeda. The sequence continues at coordinate 16,463 of APFE031155069.1, forward strand.
TCAACACAATTCCTATATTCTGAAAACTCTAAAGCTTGAATATTAGGAGAGAATAGGCATTCCTTTCCATATTGGCATCCCTCCAGCTTCAATTTTTTTTTTCAAAACTCTTGTTTAGCATGATCGGTACATGAGAAAAGACAACTTTCCTCCTTTTACACATTTCCTTGGCAAAGAACTTGCAAATAGGTGCAACAATTGTCCATCGGTCATGGAAATATTATCCTTTAGAATATGAAATAATTTGTTGTGTACATTGGTTTCTTATCTCTTTGATAATTCACATATTCTCATTTCCTACACTTGAAGTATTCAAGGACCTCAAGTCAATACATGAAGCCCAAATATAAATGTCATTTTCTAGCTTAGTGCTAACTGTAAAAACCAAGTTCACTTCAATTTGTCCTATAGAGAGAAAGTATGCAAGATTGAACTCATACTCATTGCAATACAATGGTGGACATTCTAAAGGGCAGTGAAACATGGGTCTGAAGAAATTCCTTATTTTCATTATGACCTCATATGTCTCTGTAGTAGAATGAAGTGATTATGACATCAAATGGTGGAAATAAGATCACTTCTTCTCAAGATTTGGAGAAATTGAAGAAAAATCATGTACTTGAGTTGGGAAGATATCATTGCCAACCACATGAAAGAATTGTTTATATCAATTCTTGTCCTGCAATAGGTCAACAACCAAAATTTCTTGTATGAGAAAAGAAGATGTTGAAGAGCCCATAATTCCACAATATCAGCTTTGGCTTTTGCTAGAACTAAATGAGGCTCTGGAAGATCCATCTAGACTATTGATTTCTTGCTATTGGAAAGCTCAATGGTGTGATGCCCAGACCCATAACAAAGTTCATGGTAAGGAATATGTGTGAACATGGATTTAAAAACATCTTATTTATTTTGGTTTGCAACATAGTTTTTAGAGTCCATAACAACAACTGGGTTTTGATTTGTTGATTGGGGATCTTTAATATCTTATCTCCTCTCAATGTATGACTGGAGATCAAACTTTCCTTGATCAAAAAATCCCGAGAAATTGTTGTCTCAGTGTCCAACTTGTTTCCTGGAGAAAAACTCAAAATCACCAGTGATCTTAATAGCTGACAATGCTACCTACACATGGCAGCCTTAGTATTTCATTTTGTGATAAAAAAAATGAAGGACCTTTTAGAGAGAAATAAGATATAACTTCACCTGAAGGAGCTTGAAGGATGTTGCCATTTGATAAATGTTTTGATCTATTCTCCATAGGAAAATTTATCATAGGGATGCCTATCATATTTGATGTAAATGTGGTCCAGAGACACCTGATTTTGGAAAACTACTAATAGTTGGAGGTTGTGCCATATGCATGTTAGTTTTTTTGTACCCTGATTATCATTTTCATTTCCCTTAGTTCCTTTTTTATCTTCAAACATGAATTCTTTGTCCGTAGGCCCCATCTTTGGGGAAGAAAAGGATCCCCCTCTCTTAGTGTTGTTGTACACCTTCTTCTGGATTATATCGAGAAGCCAATGTAGCTTCCACACCTTTTCCTTTTGAATTATCCTTTGTATGAGTTAATTGAGTAGTTTTTTCATTTGAAGTCTCTGGGTTTGCCAAATTTGGAAGCAAATTTAATGTCGTGTGCCTCATTTGAAAAACAACAAGAGCTAAAATTGGATGGGCCACCATTTGAGAGTGGATAAAACTCAATGATGAATTTGTTTGAAAGAGGCTAAAACTCATCCCTTTAACTAACTCCTCCTCCAAAGAATCATTTTCATGCAATTGAACTAGATCACATGATTGTACGGGTTTAATTGTGACAACTTTTTTGATATGGTGATGTACTAAATTATTGGTTTTCATTTGAAATGGATTGCCCCGTTGATGTGATTTTTCCCCCATAAAATTATAGATATCTTTAGATCTTGAATTTTTACTCCACCGAATGGAAGCCCTGGGACATTCACTTTCTTTGATATTGGAAAGTTTTGTTTCATGTCATTCATATTGATTTTCAGCCATGAATCTTGTTGAATCATTCAATACATCCTCATCTTGATTCATAAGCAGTTCTCTTTCTGTTCCATTCTCAAGTGTATGCTTTCTTGAAGACTTCGATAGAATTTCTTGCTAGACCTTTGAGGTTTCTTCAAGTGAAAGTGCCTTTTGACTATGCTCATTTTCTCCTCCAAATACTTTGTCGATTGCGAAGATTTATATGAAACACCCAATCCTAATCATTTTCTCTTAATTTTACAGATCCTAAATTTGGTTTTTCTCGAATTATAGAACTATATTTTTAATTCCCTTTGAATTCCCTTAATCTGTATGTTGCAACATTGGATAAGTCCCATGTTCATATTACATCCTTCTTTAGCCTACAATTCCATGACCTTAGAATTCCAAATTTCCTTGTTGCATTCAAGTTCTTCAAATGGGGTGAGAACAATAAGATCTGATATCAATATCTTCCTTAATGTCTTCCCTTTACCTTTCTGTCTTTTATCTGTGTGATCATTTACCTTGGTAAGGATCCCATCATTTTCCCCCACAGTTGATACGCGGGTGGTACCATCTTCTTTATGACCATCATTTACAATGGATGATGCCAATGTATTGTTTCCATATTTCCCATTTTCCTTCTCTACAACCACCTAACAATCTTCAATGATATAACATTCCTTGTCACCCTGATATGTTGTTTCATTCCTCTGTCGTTTTCTCCTCATATAATAATAATAGTAATTTATTGCCATGTTTGCCTTTACTTAAGGAGGTAATTTCTAGTACTCCCTCATCCAAGTTGTTATTGTTCCTGCTATGGGTGAAAAGATTCCTGCTCCTTAGAGGAATCATCCAAAAATGGTGGCATAGTTGGCCTATTGCCATAAATGTGCAAGCTATTTTTGGGATTGCTACATGCATCTATATGGACACCCATACTGAAATGTGCGCCACCATATCCATTATTTCTTGGATAGTTATAATTTCCAAACTATGGGACATTTTGGTGAGAAGCTGCATGATTTATTCTTGGGTTTACGTGATCCTATCAAGAGCATTTTCAAGCATAGAATTATCTCGATATTTCATTACTTCTATATATTTTGTAATGAACTCCATAGTTGTTTTAGTCTTGCGTCTTCTTCCTGTTCCTTCGCTTCACATCCCACAACTGGCCAATAATGTGGTTCTGATACCATTGTGACATTTTGTAATCTTCACAACCCTCATAAAATTTCTATATTGGCAAAGAAAGTGAATTTTTCCAAATAGTAAGAATGTAAAATCTACACTGTT
>APFE031155069.1:19782-57306 GCA_000404065.3 Pinus taeda
TGGTTAATTTTATATTTATTCCTCTCAGTAATTATTTATGTTGTGCAGTAAAATCTTAACAATTGGTATCAGAGCCAAGTTGGCTTGAGAAGAACGTATTTTGTTGCCAAGGGTTTGTTTTGGCTTGGTGAATGAAGGGGATATGATTTGTTGTGCTGATGCTATGGATATGGATCAACCAAACAAGAAGCATTGCACGTTATCACGCTCCATATCCAAATCAAGGCTTCCTGGTGAAGTCACCCCAGGCGAGGGTTTCAAGGATTCATCTCAGAAATTAAAGGTAGTTAAACTTGGCACGAAGGCAACAAAGAAACAAAACAAGGATGCCCACAATTGAGAGAGGATGGGTCAGAATATGCAGCAGCAATAAAAATAAAAAATTAATGAAGTCAAAATTATTGCATGTAAATGGGCATACTACTGTAAGACCTGGTAAGGCATGTGTACCCCTCCGTGATCACCGGTAAAGTCTGGGTTAGACCTAGGTGATAGGGGGGATGTTGGGTTAACAATACCCTGGGTAAAAACTCTGAGGGGGGTAAGAGCTAGAGTGAGCAGGATTGTCTCACTTAGCAAGTTTGGCTGGAGTTATTCAAGGAACCCCAAGTCAAGCTTAAGGGGGGAAATTGTTAGGTAAACTTGACTCAGGATAGAGTCAAAAGTTGACGAGGTTAAATAGTGATAGTTTTGGGGCACATGGTATTGTACACCCATGGTATTCTGGCCATGGTATTATATGTAATGGAGCCTATAAAAGGCTGGAAGGACTTCATTGTAAAGTATGGCCTGGAGGTGAGCAGTGAAGGCTCACTTGGCCGGATTGGCCAGGGTTTTGGCCAAGGATAATGAAATTTCATTATGATTGGGTTTTTCCCCGGATTTGGGGTTTTCCTGGATAAACACGTGTATTTATGTGTTTATGGTAATTGCTGGTTAATTTTATATTTATTCCTCTCAGTAATTATTTATGTTGTGCAGTAAAATCTTAACATACACCGTTTGAGAAATTCTTTACTTATAATATTAATGAGGGGTACATTTATTCATAAAATAGTGAATTTGAATATAATAATAATAATAATAAGGACCCTCACTATGAAACCACTACCCTCGACTCAACTTCTTCAAAGTGTTGGGGCCCTATAATTTCTACAACTTCCCCTAACTTACAGAGTAAACCATATGCACCACTCCCCTCGGCTCACTATTGATTTGCATCCCTTTTACAAATGCATCTGCATGGTCACTAACCACAGCTCTACAATTTCACCAAACTTGCAGAGTCTACAATATGATTTGCTCTCCCCAACTAACTATTGATATGTGGCTCTTCTACAATCGCATTTGTGTGGTCATCATCCTCCATGACCTTAGCAACTTTCCCACATCATTTGTGAGGCCTTTCGGCCTTGGTTACCCCTACACAACCTTTGTGAGCCCTGACAATTGGTCCTTTACTATACCAACCCCCGTCAAAAATCCATGAAATAAAGTTAGTAAAGGAAAAATAATAACCAAGGCCATGGGACATGTATTCAAGATGAATGTTGGGAAAAAACATAGTGATGGAGATCATTTGTGATTAATAAATGGCTATGGAAATTGGCAAAGGCAATAGCAAAGGCTTTGGAAAGGCATGAGGCATTAATTGGAATTGCATTTTTAAAATAATGGAAAATAGGAGAAAAGGAAGGTGAAAGGTCACAGGTTGCATGTGAAGAGTAAATTGAAGGAAATTAATCGAAAATTGAGAAAATAGAGGCCTCATTAATGAAAAGGCTTCTAAGGATCAATACACAACTTTTGTTAGTTTTAGCTTGGAGCTTTCTCTTCTATTATCCCTCTCTCATACTCTTGGATGCTTAGATTTTTCTTTGAGTACTCTTGGAGGAGTGTGGCATACTTGGGATTTAGAGCAAGAAGGCAAAGGAAAAGGAGGAAAGAGTAAGGGGACAGTGAGATCAACAACTATAACTAGATTTCTTTGTAGGTATTGAATTGCATGTATGATTTCCTTGCTAGTATTGGCATGCATGACACATGCATGTGGTTTCTTGGTTATGATATGTCATTGGCATGGAGTATTTCCTTGATTGACAATGGTTTTGCCTAGCCTTATTATGTCCTAAATAGCCATGGTAATGTGGGTTTTTCCTTTTGTTTTATGGTTGGTGCTCATATTCATTATTGTTGTCGATTGAGTTATTAGTTCTTGGAGCCTTGGTTTGAAAAACTCTTTGGAAGTCCTGTAACAACATGGATTGAGTTACTAGTCTTGGAAGCCTTGGTTGGAATAATTATTTGCAGCCCTTGTGGGTTAAGTTACTAGCCTTGGAAGTCATGGTTGGACAAACGCTCTGGAGCTCGACAACAACTGTGGGTTGAGTTACTAATCCTAGAAGCCTTGGGTGGAACAAATGATCTTAAGCCCTAGATAACTTGGGTAAAGACCGATATAGTGATGGTTAGTGATGTTCGGTCATGTGATGGAATCATTGGTTAAGTTTTGAGGTGGTTTGGCCTATAGAATCCCTGGTTTGTTTTTTTGGTTTTTTATTCCATAAGATCGCACATTCATGCTTGGAATATGGTACTGGGATGATTGGATGAAAGAGAGATTTGGTTCATCCTAGTATTTGGTTGGGTGGTATGTGGAAGTCCCTAAATTGGTTGGATTTTCATATGTTAATATAAACTATCTTTCCTTTGGTATCTCACAAGTAAATGTGCTTGCCATTATGTGGCTTTAGTGGTTGTTTCATCATTGATATATCTATGTTTATTTCTTGGTTATAAACATGTTTTATGATAAAATTGGTGTATGGCTCTCATCATTTTTTAGTAAGTAGATGAAATATTAATCAATGAATGACCTAATAGATAATAATGCAGTTATTGGAAGGAAACATTAGTCCTCCTTGATGATTCTAAGATAAGTATGAGACCCCTGTGCTTAGGTTTGTTGTTATGACTTGTAGATTTCATGTTTATTATATGTTTGAAAAAATGCTTGTCATGGCTAGTAGGGGTTAGTTTAATTCTTTGTTCATGTTTTTTCATCATTAGTCTTGTTTCAATGTTGTTTATTAGTTCTGGAAGTTTCATGAAGTTCTGGGCAGAGGCCTGAGTCCTAGCCCTGAAAAAGTGGCTCAGAATTTAGGGTCGATGGCACAGAACTGCCTAAAAAAGGCCATAGTCTCATGGATGCCTTGTTGTGGGAGGGACTGGAGGGTATCAGTCACATGGACATTTTCTCATGGGAATGACTGGGGGTCTAGTTTAGTAAAACATCAAGTTGTCTCAGGGGTTGGACACTTGTAATCTCCTGAAGGTTCTATAGCTCTTGATGAAGGTCAGATTGGTCTTATCTTGTTGATTCCACTTCCTTAACTATACATGGGGAGTTGAATCATATCATAGTAACTCTTTGTCACATGTTTACCTCGGTTGGTCGGTTAGTTTAGGTAAGTGTGGGAGGAGCTTGTTATAGAGTGGTATCAGAACATGGTTTTGTTCTCCTTGGGTGATGTTTGGTTTCACTTTCTCTTTGGATGAATGTGTTTTCATGCATACATGTCAGTTGAATATATGTTTATTATGCTTGTCGTCTATTTTCTTGTTATGTATGCATGGTGGTGGAATTATGCATGGTAACTAGTATAATGATTGAGATGATGTCTATATACTATGATGATTATGATTATACATGTATTGTGATAATTTGGTTGGTGCAAATGAGACATCCTCCCCTAAACTATATTGAGGTTTTTTAGTTACGTTTATGTTTTGGTTCAGCTGACATAATATCTTTTTAGGAAGAGAAGATCAAATATTATGTTGTAGCGGATACAACCACCCTCCAAAATATTGGCCCACACCCAAATTCAGAGCCTCCCTTGAAAGTTTCACTTTATGGTTGCATACACTCAGGATCACTCCATGAACTTGTGTGAGCTTTTGTACCCACCTTGCTTGTTCATTCTACCCAAGCTTCTACATGTTGATGTCAATGTCTTTCTTGTGACCATGTTCTGGTCATGCTCAAGGTTTTCGCTTCGTGTGTACATGTTATGTTCGCTATGAAATCATATGTCACACTCACACATGAAGTCACATCACTGTCGCATAATCATCATTAGGGTCAATCAATGATCAATCACGAGTGTCACACTTGTCGCTTGCACCATTGGTCAGTCATACTGAACATGTGTATCTGATTGGTATGAGTCATCTCGTCATCAAGTCATGAGGGTGTGTGTTTGTACAATGACATTTCCACCTTTCACTTGTACACACACTTAGTCATTTTTTTAAAGTTCTGATGACCAGACTCCCCTCTGATAGCCGAACTATGACCCCACCATCGACTTGATTGACTATCACCCAAAACAACACAAAAGCACCAAGCAAGTCTTTTCAAGCTATGCTTCTTGCAAGCAATTTAATCAACCTTCATGCTGGCCACCCGGAGAGTCAGACCTGGTAGCCACCCCAAGACTGACTCCCCTAAAAAATTGCACAGAGGTTGTTAACCTTTCCCACTCTGATAACTAGGGAAATTGTGCAGATAGGTTAAACAGACACCTAGTGCCTGTCCCTATCTCCCTAAGAAAATTGCACAATTTTCCTAGTCAGTCCTCTTGACAGTCGATTGGTTGTTGATCCAAAAAATTGCATATTTTTCATGAGCAAGCCTTTTGTTGCCCATCAGTCTGCAAAACTAAACAATTGTGCAGAGGTGATCAACAAGTTGGCCTCCAAGCCTTAGTGTAGTTTCCCTCACTAGGATCTCCCAGGAGCATGCTGTCAGTTCCCTCCAAGAATTACACAGTTTCTGCTACCAAGCTACCAATAGTTGACTGCTCGTTCCCCTTGGAATTGCATAGTTTCTGCTGCCATTGACCAAGTAACTAGCTGCTAGCTCCCTCTATGAACTGCACAGTTTTGGCTGCCTGACTCCCAACCTGTTCCTCTAAAAAAATGCGTAATTTCTACCTGTTGATCCTCCATGCAGCCCGACCTGTTCCTCCAGAAAATTGTGAAAATTTTGTTGTCAAGTCGTTGCTTCCCATTCATACCAAAAAATGCACAGATTTTGTTTTCCTTGCCTTCTTGTAGCCCATACTATCCCTCCCAATTTTTTTTGCAGTTTTGCCTTCCAGCCGAGCCAGACCTCGTGGACAGTCACTGTTGACTCAGTTTTCCCATCTTCATCACCCCATGGCTCTTGCATAGTTTTCATCAGTAGTTCTCGGAGCCATCATCCTTCCTCGCAACCTTGCTGCGTCTCCTGGTCACCTACATCTGAAATGATCATGTGTCATGGTAGACTAGGAGGTTTTTAGATTTCATGTCATCTCATCATGAGTGACTGCAAGTACAGGTACAACAACAAACATGGCATGGCGACGAATGGGATGAATGAAGGGAACACATATAGAAGGACAGGTTCACCAATGGACGAACAAATGATGCATGTGAAGAAATAAGCTCGCAAATGGATGATCATGCAAAGATTTGTTCACGAACAGATGAATAGAATAACATGCACCTTTCACGAACATATGATCCTGTCAAGCCTTCCAACATACACCAAGGAGCAACGTGAAAAAGAAACATCAAGCAAACCAACGACCGTCAAAGACTTTGCACAATTTTCCATGCAGAGGTGAAGTTGTGATACACCATGAAGATATCCATCACTCGGCAGCATTGCGGTTCGATATGCACTCTAGTGAATGTACCAGCATTGTCATGTCAAGTCATATCACGAGTCATGTTGTCCACATCTCCATTGTGGTCCATGATACACAACGTTTTTTCATTGTCCATGTACTCACCGTTCCTTGATCCTGAAGGACATCTACAGTGAATCTCACATGCTTTGCCTTCATGGAGAAACTACCATTATGTCCCTCTTCATGAGAAAATCATTCCCCTTTTGCACCATTGCCCCTTAAACCTTTGTTTTCCCAATTTACAAGACTGAGGCTAATGTCCTTTGTCTCCCCTGCATCAATTTACAGAGATTAGCACTATTCCCTACGCCGATCAGTGCAACTAAGTTGTGTTCCGGTTGCGTCGGTCCTATTATGGAAAGTTTTTTAAATTAGAGCTAAAGCTTCCATCTCTAGAAGCTCTATAACAGAAGTCTGGTAAATAGTTTGGCCGAATGGGGTCAAGGATGATAGTTTGGACTCCTTTCCCCTATAATGATGGAACTACCTCAAGGGATAAGTCCTTCTCCCATGAGAAGAGGATCCATCTCCTATCCATATTTCCTATATAAGCCTCCCTTCTTCCCAAGCACAAGCTAGTTAGAGTGTTGGCTGAGTGTGAGTATACTATGTTGATTAGACAAGCAAGTTATTACTACTTGTAGCCATATAGTTGTGTAAGGGAGAAGTGTGTTTGGTTTGGATTGAAGCCAAGAAGGAAATGTCTTTAAACTATTGTTGTTTGAAGTCATCATGAAGTGTTAGAAGAAGTGTGTGGGAACCTGGTCTTGTTAGAGGAAGACTGTGACATCAAGACGAATGGTTATAATCTCTCTTTGATATTAATATATGCAATTATTGTTTGATTTCCTACATGTTCTGTAATACTAAATATTCATGTATTGATGCTTCTTGACTGATTAAGTAGGTTGAATTTCAACTTGTCTATTATTATGTTTGTGTGATGTTGTTGTTTACTTGTTTCAGGAGCTTGGAGAAGGAAGCGAGATATTGCTGGAGCGAGCAAGTGAGAACAAAATCAAGTAGGATAACCGACCAAGAGGTAGGCCCTCTTGGTTGATTCTAACCCAAGGAAATATTCCATAGAATTTATCTGTTGTGGATAGACCCATTATCAAGCTAGAGGAATTTGTTTGTTTCTGCACTTATAATTTTACTTCACCACAAATTGTTGACTCATTTGGGGATATCCCATCTTTTTGTTTATTTTGGATTTCATTATTTCGTGAGAACTTTGCTAGTTTTGCATTTTCCCTTTTGTTCTATTGCTTTTCTCCTTCTTGCTGGCTTAAGTCTAAAAATCATAGTAGTAGATCTGGTCCCTGTTTTGAATTTTTATTTTATTTTGTCTTAGTTTTCTTGGACAACACATTTAATCGGCTGACATTCATGTCAATCAATGCGAATTGCAAAGGAACAGTTGTGCTGACCCACCTCCGGCGTTTGTTGTCAGTTAGGTAGTCACGCCGATTCCTGTAAGTGAAGATTAGGGCTAGACCCCAATCTTGGCCAGTGTGTTCTTCTCTTGTGTTTTTGACCCTGTGAGCCTTTTGACTATTTTTCTCCCTGATTAGAAAGCTACTTTTCGTTTGTTTTTTCTTGCTTGTAGGCTTGTCATCTTTTTCTTTGATTGATCGAGTCATTGAGAATCCAACGACACTAGGAAATCTATCTAGTCGTCCATTCAGCAACTTGTGGACTCATCAAGTCCGGTTGTGGGTGTGTTTTCTCCTTGCATTTGTTTTTGGTCCCTGTTATGGTTTTAACCTCTTTTTGCACAAGTTTGAAAAAGTTTTGTTTACTAGTTTGAATGTATTTTTCTGCCATAGATTACATTGTTGGTCTTGTGTTTTGGGAAAAGTCGGTGCTTCGTCAATCTGAATGAACTTATCTTTTCATGTTTTCATCTACTTGAAGAGCTCATAGTCTCAAACATTTTCTCATTGAAATATTATATGCGAAAGTTTGTCTCATTGTTTTATGAGAAAATATTAAATTCTAGCTTGTTGCTTCATTATGATTCACATCTCTTAGAAACTAGAATTGCATTAGCATTTGAAAAGGGAAGGGAAATTTTTTCATTTCAAAAGGAATAATAGATAAGTTCTTGTTAGGAAATTAGGAATTGAAATGAATTTTTCATTAGTTTATTTTTCAAAAAGTGAAGTAGTGGAAAATAATTTCATTTTTAGTTGCTTGATTGTTTGCATTTGATTGAGTAGTTTCCACCCTCTCTAGTGTAGGCACTTCATCGAATTGAAATGGTCTTGTCCCATTTAGTTTCATTTTAGGTCTTTCGAGTAGCATCGCTAAGACCTAAAAAATGAAACTTAACTCAAGATCAACTCTAAAATGAATTCAATTTACCCAAAGCACATTTGACATTAACGATCACATCTAGAAGGTCTAGGCTAGAGACGTGTTCCGACATCTGTAAACCTAGCAGCTATCATTAGCTTCGACATTAGAAAACACTATCACGGATTTGTGCTCCCCGTACCACCACTTATATAACGAGAGACCCCACTAGGCTGCAATCCTTTTATGCTTAGGAAGTCAAGTTGGCTGTCTTGCGAACATGATACAACAAACACAACATTCAGGGAGATTTCTTGCTCGTACTTCTTGGTTCGCCAGGAGGTATTCTGCAGTTCACGGTTGCCTGGTAATCTGGTTTACCTAGATCATCCAGAGTAGTCATTTGATATTTTTTGACTCATTAAAATTAAAAGATCATCCAAGAACTTGTCCTTTCGAGCTCGTTTCCAATCAAAAGCGATAGAGTCATCTTTGTTTCTTTCTCAACTCTTTAAAAATGAAAGAACATCACTTTTTTATGCATCTTAAATATTGATTTCCTATGATCCAAAACATCACGTTAGATTTTTTGGCCAAATCATGAGTTGCCTTAAAAGGAAATTTTGAAGCCTTGAAGTTGTTTGTTCTGTCGACTAAGACAAGGTCATCGTGGTTGAACCATCTAGTTCACCCATTTCCTCTTCATCTCCTCTGTTTGAAAGATTGTCCAAGGAGCCACTTCGTAATTTATCAGAGCCATTTGAGGACCAAAATGTTGAACTCACAATTGTTTTGATTGTTCAACCATTATCATCTCGTCCTCCACCTACTTCTGATTCAAAGTCATCTACTAGGCTTGACCAGAATCTCTGGATAATCCCATTCAAACTCCAGAGAACTTGCCGACCACTGATAGTCAACTTGGACTAGTTATCTATCCTTCGAACCCTCTGTTTGACATTGTTGAGATATCATCACAACGCCCTTTTAGTCCGTACAATCAACGAGGTTCCTTTCGAACTATCCCTTAGTACACGTTCAATTGTCCATCGCCGTTTGTTTCCAGACATGGAACTCAAGGGCGATGCTCCAGTCACTTCTCCAAATGAGTTTGAAGCCTCAACTCCACACACTATTGAGGGGGAAGAATTGTAGTTGCAGTTCCCTCCCGAGGGTTTCCCTTATTCAGAAGGTATTCCTGTGAGCCTGCCACTCGGCTATGTGTCATTAGGGTAGTACATCTAGCCTGGCTATGGCTAGATTCAGTTTGGTAATTTCCCGGGCACTGGTCAAGTACCCTTGCAATAGCAAGGGCAACTTTTGCGACAATCAGGGTAGCCTTTGTTATCGCAAGGGCAACCTTTGTTGTAGCAAGGGCATATTCTCCCGCAGCAAGGTCACCAGCAACAACTGTAAGGTCAGTCCTTCCAACAGTTGTAGCAAACCGTGTAGCAACAGATGCAATATGTTCTGCATACCTCTCAACCCATACCCTTGCAGGGCCAAACTCTGCAAACCCAGGGACAAATTTTGTAACCTCAAGGTTAGCAAAACTAACCCGGGCAGCAACAACCCTTGCAAGGACAGGTTCAAGGTCAAGTCTTGCAGCAGTAGGTGTAGAATCCTCTTGTCCAAGGCCAACAGATTTAAAATCCTATCGGTTAAGGGAACCAGGTACAAAACCCCTACGTCCAAGGGAAACAAGCGTATCAACCTTATGCCCAAGGACTATAGGTCCAGAACCCTCTTGTTCAGTGACAACAAGCCCAAAAGCCCTATGTTCTAGGACAACAGGTCCCATACCCATATGTCCAAGGTCAACAGGCTCAGTAGCCTTTTAACCCATACGTTGCCTATCAACAACCTATGCATGGATAGTTTCAAGGTATTCTTGGTCTGAATCCTTCCTTGGGTTAAGGTAATCCATAATGGGGGTAGCCTCGGATGCCATATGGCAAAAATCCCCCACTATGGGGTCAAAATCCTTACCAGTAGGGATGGGCTCCTCCTTATGGGCCCACCTATCAACCTCCCATGCTTTTTAACACTCAATTACCTTTCTTGGCTACACTTGAGTTGTCAGATGTATCATGTCTCATGAATGATCTGATTCTTCATTCGCCGTACTGGACTCCGTTGCCATCCAAGATACCAAGTGATTGCCCCAAGTTCGATGGGAAAGCTAAAGAAGATCCTCAGGCCCATGTAATGACATATCACCTCTGGTGCTCATCAAAGTCATAAGTTGGACTCATGCCATGCATGTCATGGCCTCCTCTTTGTTTCGTGTGATTTGTTTTCCCCATTAAGGGAGAATTGTCATGATTGATCAACTGTCTTTCTTTGCCTCTTCCTTGTTTGATGGAAACATTCCATATGTCAAGCACTCTCGTGCTCCCTTTGAGAGTGTGGGGGTAGGTCTCTTCAAATATCCGCTTTAATGGGGATTTTTCCACTTTGTCATACGTACGCCAGATCTGGTTGATGCTTGGGGCAACGTCATGCTGCTTAGTCCCACCAAAGTCAATTACATGGAAATTTTTTTGGCTGTGAACTCTGCATCCTTTGATTCTCATATCTCGAAGACCTCTCTCGATATGTATTCTAATCCCCCTAGCTTGGCACTTTGGATTCATCCGATCTCTTAGCCGAAACCTTCCTCTTCGATGAAGGTATCATGGAAATCATGTCTCTCGAGGAACCACCTTGGATCGATACTCATCATCGCTCCTTGTTCCTACCTTGCCCAGTGGTCATGTCTACATTTTTCAAATATTGCTCTTCTCCACTGCTTATTTATGTGTCAGTTTATCCTGACATGATCAAGATCTTTCAACTGGGGCACCTTTATCCCTTCATGGATTCAGGAGTTTTCACCCTTCTGAGTTTTCACTGATTTTCCTTTGACTCGTAACCCTCCCTCACCCACGAGGAATGGGGAAAAGCTTTATATGAGGTTTACCTAATTATTTGGTCGAGTCAATGCTTACTCGTCATGACAATGGTAAAACTCCAGTATTCATCTGTGTTGATTAATTACCCGAGTCTAAGCATGGACTCCCTCAAAGAGTACTATGCTTAGGTCATCTTGCATGGTTACTTATGTAAATTAGTTTTTGATTCATTTCCTTACAGTATGGTTTTGTGTGGAATTTTTCAAACAACTTTCTTGTTCACTATGATTTTCGTGCTTTGTAGATGTCTGCAGCTCCTCATGTCGGTTTCGTTGATGGTGCTTGCCAAAGTACCTGGAACCTATTATCCATGGCTTGGGCTATCTACAAGCCTAACGGTGATTTGATTGACCTTCAAGGTATCTACCTAGGTCATACAACCAACAACATTGCTGAATACAGTGTAGTCATTGAAGTGTTATCAGAAGCCATCTCTTTGGGCATCAGAGAATTGGTTGCCAACCTATATTCGCAGCTTGTCGTCCTTCAACTCAATGGGCAATATCCCATTAGGAACCCTCAAATATTATGAATGTGTCTCCGTATCTGTCTTTTGGAAAGACATTTTTATTATATTACATATCATCATATTCCTAGATGCATGAATACATTAACAGATGCATTAGCTAATTACATGTTGGATAGGCATTTATGAAACATGTCAAACCATTTGTACCATAATAAACAGGAAAATATAACATATATACATATGTGAGAATGTTTGATACATCAAAACCCCAAAATATAATATGTATGTCCATAATAACATTGGCGGCTCACAAGCCTCGTACATCTGTGGCACGCAGGCCTCAAAAAATATGTAAGTACTAGATCTAGGAACTACTCAGCACGGTGGTCATGATAGGATGAGATAGCTTGCACTACATGACTCAGCAATCAATGGATCTGATCTGAGACTCCCCTTGTGTGCCTCTGGTACCACCGAGGCATGTCTCATATCCGAGCATACTCAGGGATACCATGAGTTAAACCCTCGAGGTTCCTTGCAATCTCCTCCTCATTCTCGCTCCCTTCCTGATAAGGGGTGACAACATTAATAGGACAGGGATAGCACTTGGCTATCGGGGACATCTCGGCTTGCCGCTTTGGTCCAACATCTGCATACACAAGAAAAATATTATAAGCATGCATATACTAAAAAGAATTAAAAAACATCAAAATCAAAATTTGGTTTGGTTTTTTAACTTCATCATCGAAGTCCTCCCCATCTGGTAAGGGCATATCCGGGTTTCCATAGAAATCAGTGCCACTATACGGCCAGTCCTCCATGACAATTTTCTATCCTCGTAGCCACGAAAAGAATGATGGTCGGTAGGACATCTGTTGACCCCAAGTGATCTTGGGCATCAAGTGACTCTAGCGGGACATCTGCGGATCGCGTGGCGTAGGTGGATCAACCTCAGTCAACTGATACTGGAACAATGGCACTCATTCTAGGAAAAATATCACAAGTACTAATACGAATCCAAATTGCTTCAGATTTCCTACCTTCGTCTTGAACAACTAGCACTTGATATTCATCTTCATGGCCTCTACGCAGTTGAAAATCGTAGGAGTTGTGCAGTCTATAGCATAAGAGAACTTTGACTTATTAGTCTCATGTTCCGCCTGGGACCCCACCATGCTATTGATGGTCAACAGAAGCACCCTTAGTTTCAAATCCTGTACACTGGAAATCTCAATCTTCCCAGTTTTGGATTTCAAGGCATCAGGAAAATGTGCGACAAGTAAGGAAGATATGCTTGCCTCAAATGGATGTGACCCATACAAATTCACTGGCTCACCTTTGCATGACAGCCCAATGATGAAGTAAATGTCTGAAGTTGAGAACTCCAGCTCTTAGTCCCCAATGACAAAATCTCACGATTGATGTCCAAAAGGCTTATCAAATATTGAAGCAATTCGGGCTGGGCCCGCATCTCTGGTGTAAGGAAAACTTTGAGGAGCCCGCAAGCCCTCAAAGCCTCCAGGAAATTGGGATCATTCATTACCTGGGTGTCCACATCTTTGTGTTCTCTTTCTTTCCAATCCACCATTTTCGACGATTTCTCGCCTACAAAAGCCATCTATTTGAGTCATACATAATAATCAAATTTTAACTGCCAGCTCTTGAGAAAACTTGTTTTTACCCTATCCATGGCGTCAGCAAGCCTGTTTTAGAAATGGTTGCATGGTCGGCATGGATGGTCATGCAAATAACCCTCGTCGGGGTCGATCCCGTGCCTGGAAATTGTGTCATTCGAGGGCGAAAACATTTCTCAAAAGCTTCCCTAAAAGTCCAAAAAATGGTTAAAAGCATAAATAAATAGCATGAAAATGGAGCTCAAGGCTTTGGCTCTTACCTGGAACTAACGGTTCGTTGATTGGCCTTCTATAACTCCTGCAATCCGCTCTAGAAAAACTAGGGCAAAAGTGGGCAAAAATCTTCACTGCAAAGGTAAAATGGTAAATGGTAAAAATATATTTACTTTTCTCCTATTTATTCATCTTTTTATGAAAATATCAGGTTTTGTAAATATTTTTCACCTATTTCACCTCAAGGACTCGATAATATGCCTTGCCTTGCTTGTGCAGCGATAGGTGGTGGATGTTCGACGATGTCAATGAGTCATATTTCAACTCTTTTCTCAACTCATTAAACTCATATGAAAAGATCGCCGAGTATTTTTTTCCTTTTTGACTCGTTAAAGAGAATAAAAATGGGGGGTCCGCTTTCAGCTCCTTTCTGACCCTTTAAAAACAAAAATATGGCCGAGCCCTTGTCATTTCTAACTCATTAACAGATGTGAAACATCATGCGCCTAGTATAAGTTTACCCCTTTTTCAGGTTGGGAGGCACTATTTACGAAAAATGTACTCCTTCACTGAAATAGTCAAGCGGTTCTCTCAAGTATTGTTTTCTACCTTTTCGGGCTTGAGAGACACAAATGTATGAAAAGGGACGATGCGTAGTTTTCTTTTATGTGTCTTTTTCAAACTCTCCAAACATGAAAAAGATACCAAGTTACACCTTTGTCAGACTCGTTAAACTATTAAACGACATCGGATTCGTCACCATGACAAACACGAGCTTCTCCTTCCTAGGGCTTGTTATACTTACTAGGTTGGATTTGTCCGAAGGATGAACTTATAGTGCAAGCACATGCTATCCCCTTAAAGCTTGCGATAAAAAATAATTGGGATACTCACCAAAAAAGGTGGGGGAAAAATTTGGAAATCTATCGATTTGTGTCGGCAGCTCACTCTTGAACATGACACTCTTTGCTTCGTGTTAGGTTGGGACATCCTCCTTTACATCATTGACCTTCCTGGTTTTGGGCCATTTATTTTTTCCCTTCCATCTGATCTTTGTTATGTCACCATGACCACTGATCCTATGGATCCAAAAGCTGCCAAACTTCTAGTTGTGTCACCGATATGTTCAAGAGTTATCCTTCTGTAGTTACACTTACCTTTGTTTCTCTGTATCATCCAAAATCATTTTGCATCCTCTCATCTCACATCGATGATGTGGTATTCATTATCGCCCTCCTTCGACACAGTCACTTTCCATCGATGTCAACTCATTATCTAGGAAGTTTATTGAGAGACTACCTTCCAGTACCTTAGAGCTTGCATGCCTTAATGGAAAGTTCTTCGCACTCGACAACAAGTTCACATCATTGGCTTTCGATTAAGTCATTTCACGAATCTTCAACTTCAATTCCTATATTCACATTCCATGAATTGTGCTGATAGTAACTTGACGGTAATTTTCATTATTGGTGGTTTCTCTCGCACTTGTTAATAGTTTACATCATTGACTGGTAATCAAGAGACTTTCTAGCATTTTCGACATCAACACATCTATTTGCATGTTAGAATCTGTACTTTGATCGGGTCGTGTTGGAGTGCAAGACCCTAGACTCAGATTACAAAAATTCAAGGTTGTGAAGTATTGTGACATGGTTGTGATGATATGCATGTCTCTTTTAGATGGTTGGCTATGACCATACCTTGGTTTTCTTATGATCCTTCTTGATGGATGGCTACACCCATACCTAGATCTATTTATTGTTGGGTATACAACCAAAGTCCCACATTGACTAGAAGTGGGGAGGATCATGGGTATATAAGGATGGACAAATATCTCCATTGGTATGAGGCCTTTTGGGGGTAAAACCAAAAAGCAAATCCATGAGGGCTTAGGCCCAAAGTGGACAATATCATACCATTGTGGAGATATGTGGTGTTCAGAGTCCTTACAAGTGGTATCAGAGCCATGCCTCGAAGTTAGCCAAGTGGATGAATCCTCAGAAAGCCGAACGAAGGTGGTGGGCCCCGGTAATATCACGATGGGATCCGTGGATGAGCTCGGTTAGATAGGCGGTGTGCTTCGGATTCTTCATGGACGTGTCCTGGTCCGAACATGGTGAAGAGGAGTTGACCTGGGATATAGCAAGCTCTCGAGGCAGGTGGTGCTCCATGTAAGGCATGTGCTTCCAACGCATTGTATCGGAGAATCCTGGTTGGTAGAGAGTGGACGAATGGATAATCGTTTGAGGGGAGGCTCGATGGTCCTTTGTTCGAGGGGAGGATTGTTGGGTATACGACCAAAGTCCCACATTGACTAGAAGTGGGGAGGATCATGTGTATATAAGGATGGACAAATATCTCCATTGGTATGAGGCCTTTTGGGGGTAAAACCCAAAAGAAAATCCATGAGGGCTTAGGCCCAAAGTGGACAATATCATACCATTGTGGAGATATGTGGTGTCTAGAGTCCTTACGTTTACATGATGATACTCTGGATGGTTGTGTCCATGCCATGATTCATGTATCATTTGATAGAGATCTCTGTTTATGTATATGTATCTGTACTTTCTTGCAGGATTTCCAACCGCAGACCGGTTCCCCGCATTGATTTATAAAGCATTGCATCCCTCGCTCCAGCTTGACCTTCATGGTTTAAGGGGCATCTGTTACACAACATTTTGTCATTGTCTTTGTACTCCCTGTTCCTTGATCCTGGAGGACCTCTACACTAAACCTTGCATGCTTTGACTTCATGGCGCAACTCCCATTATGTCACTCTTCATGAGCAAATCATTCCCCTTTTGCACCATTTCCCCTTAAAATTCTGTTTTGTTCAATTTACAAGACCACTGCTAGTGGCCTTTGTCTCCCCCACACCGATGTGCAGAGATTAGCACTATTCCATGCACTGATCGGTGCAACTGAGATGTGTTCCAGTCACGTCGGTCCTATTGTGGAAAGTTTTTTAAATTAGAGCTGAAGCTTCCATCTCTAGAAGCTCCCTAACAGAAGTCTAGTAAATGATTTGGCCAGATGGGGTTGAGGATGACAGTTTGGGCTCCTTTCCCCTATAATGATGGAACAACCTCAAGGGATAAGTCCTTCTCCCATGATAAATGATCCATCTCCCAACCATATTTCCTATATGAACCTCCCTTCTTTCCAAGCACAATCTAGTTAGAGTGTTGGCTGAGTGTGAGTATACTATTTTGATTAGACAAGCAAGATATTACTAGTTGTAGCCATCTAGTTGTGTGAGGGAGAAGTGTGTTTTGTTTGGAGTGAAGCCTAAAAGGAAGAGTTTTTAAACTATTTTTGTTTGAAGTCATCACCAAGTGCTAGCAGAAGTGTGTGGGAACTTGGTCTTGTCAAAGGAATATTGTGACGTTAAGACGAATGCTTGTAATATCTCTTTGATATTAATATATGCAACTATGGACTGATTTCCTACTTGTTTTTTAATATTACATATTCATGTCTTGATGCTTCTTTACTCATTAAGTAGGTTGAATTGCAATTTGTCTATTGTTATGTTTGTGTGCTGTTGTTGTTTACTTGTTTCGGGAGCTTGAAGAAGGAAGCGAGAGATTGCTATAGCGAGCAAGTGAGGACATCATCAAGTAGGATAAGAGACCAAGAGGTAGACCCTCTTGATTGATTCTAACCTAAGGAAATCTTCCATAGAATGTATCTATTGTGGATAGACCCATTATCGGGCTAGAGGAATTTGTTCATTTCTGCACTTATAATTTTACTTAACCACAGGCCATGTTGTCAAATCAATGTAATGTAACGTGGAAGACCAATAGACCCACTTGTTGTACAAAGATTCATGTAAAGTCTAAAAGTCATGGAAGTCAAACAATCATGAGGGTAGACGAACAGTCACAAGGGTTAGTTCCACCCTTGGCTATAAATACCCCGTCATTTGTACATGCAAAGGACTTTTCACCTTAGCTCCTCCCGCATAGCCAAGAGAGTTTGTTATCTTTTCTTTGATGAGTAAGCAGTGGCTCCAACACCCCTCACATGGGGTTACTGATGTGTGGTGTAATGATGTGTCTTGGAACTTTCGATTAATTCAGAAGCCTGCTAACAGGCTAGCACGTTTTCACACATGTATTGTAGTTCTTGTAAGACTAAACTTTAACACTTGTAATGCATGTTGCTTGAAACTGTGTTTAACACTTCAAATAATTCACTTGTTTCAATACACATATGCTAATGAAAATGTGTTGTATATGTTATTAATGTTGTCTCGCCCATGTAGAATACTCTCCTGGACATCAGACATACCTTTGACATGAAACTTGCTGTAACAACTGTTTTACTCGCATGGACTAATTCTATGAGTGTTATACATGTTATCTTCCCTTGTGTGTTGTGACTTCCGCATCCGTATGGAATGTTCCGCCAGAAGTTGCGCATGTCCTATTGTGTTGTGTCTTCCTATCATATTTGGTACTTCTCCCAACCAACTTGGGACTCACTCCCACCCTCTCCCTCTACGGTGAAAGAACCATTGACACAAGTCACACTTACACTCACCAGGCATGCAAACCTCACTTCTTAGAAGACAAAGTAGACCACTCTCATGTGTTGACAAGTAAGAGTTGAGGCAAATATTTAAGATAATGGAAACTGGGCCATTATACCGGATGGGACTCCCACACCAAATGGTGTGAGATCTAGTTGGGACCTCATACCAGGGAGATCCCCTAATGTTGGTGGGTCCGTCATCGTCAACATTTTTTGCATTAGAAGGAGGGCCAGATGACAAGCTGAGCCCATACATCTAGGTTGAATCTCTTGCCCAATGAATAATACATAATTCTTTCTCCTGGGGTGTTTCTCTCATTTCTCCCTTAATCAATTATCAATCCTCGATAAGCTTCCTGATCACTTGTCCTTGTTAAAGTTTTATAGTGAGGACAAAACGTCTGTAAACGAGCACATTTATGATTTTCTTCATTTATTTGAATGTCATGAAATCAATAGTGATGAGATTGTTTGCATACTCTTCTTCTTCACCCTTGAAGGTCATGCTAATCGATGGTGTCATACCTTGCCACCTGCTTCCTTCCATTCTCTTCTCACCTTCCTTAAGGAGCTCCATTAAGCCTTCGATGGGTGTGACCACCAAGATGTCTATGAAAGAATCTCTCGTTTAAGAATGAAGACTAGTGAATTAGTTGAGGACTTTTCCACCTGCTTTCTTCACCTATGTCAAGAAATTCCTGAGTAGTTTGTGGACCTTGACTTCATGAGAAAAGAGCTGAAACACTTGGTTCATGTCTCCCAAAATGGTGAACTTCTTGATTTCCCTTCTTAATTAACTCTTGCGGACCATGAGATGCCTCATGTCTCAAAGAGGATTCCCCATCGGAGAAACTGCAAAACTAAGAAACTTATGCAGCGGGTCCCCCCTCACAGCAGTTGCAATGCTGAGAAATTTATGTAGCATGTTCCCAATCCATCTGCTTAGCTGTCTCCCACCCCAATAGAGGAAATTCCATAATTGTTAGGAAATCCTATGGCAAAAAATCATCCCTCCATTCTGCAAGAGGACACCATCATTCCTAACCCAAGTCTTGAGTCTAATCTGCATCTCTACCATCCTCCATCATCTATAAGCCATGACTCCTTGCACCATGACTCACTTGAGCGATCTACTTCATAAGCTATCTACACACATTCTCTTGATTCTCGAGCTACTGGCTCAAGTTGCAATCATCTGCAAGGTAGTATTATCATACAAGTGGAGGAGTAGGATGGTGAAGACACAATCAATTCCTCTCAAAATGTTGAGCTTCCATTATTGATCGATCCTCAATCTACGAATCTTGGTGAAACATCATTCACGATCAATTCTTTCGATTGACCTCCAGTATTGGGCTTTCAACACTCCCATGCTTGCGTATGTTGTGATGAACGCCCAAGCATGTCATATGATCTATTGTCATATCATGTACACTCTAACTCAAATCTAGAATGCACACCAATCAAAGCAGACATCCATATCGAAGCTTTCTCTACACCTGACTTGCCAATGTGTCCTATCATTCATAGTGCATAAACATGCGTCAGAGACACTGTGCATTTTCTTGCTTCTTCATCTTCTGAGTTATCTCCTTGATCAACACAAGGCAATGAGGTTGTCCATGATGAAAATAGTCTCAACACACAAGACTCTTCCCACTCGTCATCATCTTGTGTGTTGCATGAAGACAACTCTTTAAGTCAACTTCCTAAAAATTTTGATGAAGCCTGTGACATAGATGGTTTTCATCCTAAGAGAAGTTTTGAAATTAGTAACAATAGCCATCCTCAAGCCATGCATGATCTAGTTCACATCCCAAAATGCAATTTTTCAATTCTGGAAAGTTCTAGAACATGCCAGAGAGTCGAGGCACTTCAACATCTATTGATGGTTATGTCAACACCTCACGAATTTGGTAAGCCTATAAAAACTAATCATATCTTGTTTCTCACGCACAATCCATCTATCTACATGGTTGCACTCAACATGGATCCCCATGTAAAGAATATTTACTATCTGGGGTATGATATTTCAAAATTTCATATTTTCTCTAATGATCAAATCCATGAGTCCATCACAACATGTTCATCTTCATGCACATCTCTTACATCCAATTCGGGTTGGGAGTGTTCATCCCTCATTTAATCATGGGACAATGAAGTTGATCATCTCAATTAATATCTCTATCCAGAATCACACTTATCAGATTTTCTCTCTCGTAATCATCTCCTTGGTCTTTTTGCAAATTTTGCACATCAAATATGCCCACTCATCACACCAGAAATCTCCCTGTGTGATGATGAGTGCACAACCTATCGTGTGAATCAAGTTACTCTCATTTCACCACACCCCAACCAGTTTCACACATTCACAATATTGTTATCCTTTCTACATTTTTTTGATGGCCATGATGTATGTGGACTTTTTCAACAGTTTCAGGTGGGTGTCCTATCATGCCTAGCATGCAACGAACTTGGCTCCCTCATTCAGAGCATTCGCACGATTGTTCAAAATGTTTCTTTATTCATGTCAAACTGAGAATCCGACATCTCAATCGACTGGTCTGATTTCTCTTCTATCTTGGGTAGTTGTCATGCAGTTTATCATTTTCCCAATAATACATCTAATGACAATTGCTTCGCACACTATGATATTCACCATTTAACATCTTTGTTCTTAGACTTTTTT
The DNA here is from genome assembly GCA_000404065.3 of Pinus taeda. Taxonomy (NCBI): domain Eukaryota; kingdom Viridiplantae; phylum Streptophyta; class Pinopsida; order Pinales; family Pinaceae; genus Pinus; species Pinus taeda. The sequence continues at coordinate 40,320 of APFE031155069.1, forward strand.
CAAGCAAGTGAGGCACTTCAGCTTGCACTAATGGCTATGGCAGGTCCTCACTGTCATGACATGACTGATGAGAATGACCATATCTATCTACCCGTAATAGATTCCCATCATGATCCCCTCTCTCAAATGAGGAACCCACCTTCTCAAAGATCACAAATCTTTCAAAACATACATCATGCATTTTGAGATCCAATCGTTGAATAGTTGGAACAATCTTACTTGGCGAGTCGTGTTGCAAGTAAAAATCTTTAGTCCTTCCTCATACTCGCTAATAAACTTGGTACATAACAGCACACACTCACAAGAGGCCTTCGAGGTTTGTTGAAAAATGGTAGTCACAGAAGAGGTAAGTGTGTGTGTTGGGTGGTTGTGACACATTCTTCCACCCACAGGCAAGACCTTCTCTCTCGTGTGCAATTTTTGCAAGTTTTTTCATTTTTTGTTTCACACTATTTTTATCTATTTTAATCACTTGTATCTTTGTGACTGCAGATCAGGTATGCCTATGGTGGCTTCATTGGAAATTTCATTTCACGTAACCCCAACCGTTTAACATAGGAGTAGGAGTAGTGTTTTCCTTTTCACTTGTCTTTGTTTTTGGTTTGCATGATTTTTTTCTTGCTGACTTGGTTGCATTGCTTGCTTGTTTTTGTTTTCACTTTCTTTGCTTTTCTTACTATTTTTGTTTTCATTTGTTTGATCTTTTTAATACCTTACTATTTTTTTCTCCGGAAATAAGTGTTGCCAACTACTACATCCTGGCTTTTGAATAAAGTATGTGTCTAAGATTTGAAGAGACTTGTGACATTGCAACACTTAGTCTGTCTTGTATCCATCTTATCTATTCTTGGTTATAACCTTCGACCGATGAAGTTTTGACGGAAAATACGAGCTGTATGCAAGGGAATTTTTGGTCCAACCATGAACTTGTGTCCACACTGGGAAGCCTCATGCCTATACTCAACTTTCTGCTTTATGTGTTCAAGCTCAACCAACTAGTAGAAACGAAGAAGGGGAAATCTAAACGGGAAAACCTATGTTAGAGGTCTTGCATGCTTCTCTAAAGGAACAACCTCTTCTGTTGTCAATAAGATGGGGTCCCTCTTTAACCCCAAAAATCAATAAGTTCCTATGCACTGTCCTTTTTAAAAAATACAAAGGCGAAAGAAGAGAAAGGCTTCCTATGCAAAGAGGTGAAGCATGCAACTCCACCGGGGTACAGACCAGGCTCGCTCAAAGTGGATCAATGTGTGTGCTCCTGCGTGACTCTGCTGGGGTACTATCCAAGTCTGCTGGAAGTGGAGCAACACCAGAGATGAAAACTTATACTCTGAAAATCTTCAACTCACGAGCTAAACTACCCTTCCCGGCTTTGAATCACTACGATCAAGCTGAACTTTTGTTTGTGTTTGACTGAGTATGCTAAAGGTGAACCATGTATGTCCATGGGGTAAGTGGGGAAGTCAAAATAACCCACACATTGATTCAATACTCCCCAAAATACCAAGGCCCTATACTATAAATGAACCAAAACAGAGAAGTTGGAGTTCTACCAGTGTGTCACCAAGTGTTGTAGCAGCTACAACCACCCTCCGAAATTTTGGCCTACACCCAAATTCAAAGCCTCTCTTGAAAGTTTCACTTGATGGTTACATACACTCTAGTTCACTCCGTGAACTTGTGTGAGCCTTTGTACCCATCTTGCTTGTGCATTCCACCCAAGCTTCTACATGTTGATGTCAATGTCTTCCTTGTGACCATGTTTTGGTCATGCTCAAGGTTTCTGCTTCATGTGTACATGTTATGTTCACTATGAAATCATCTATCGCACTCACAAATGGAGTCACATCCACTATCACACAATCCTCATCATGATCAATCAATGATTAATCACGAGTGTCACACTTGTCACTTGCACCGTCAGTCAGTCATGTTGAACATGTGTGTCTGATTGGTTTGAGTCATCTCATCGTCAAGTCACGAGGGCTTGTGTTTGTAAGATCACATTTTCACCTTTCACTCATTCACACACTTAGTCATTTAGTTGAAGTTCTAATGACTAGAATCCTCTTTCACAACCGAACTATCACCCCTCCATCGACTCGATCAACTGTGACCCTGAACAGTGCAGAAGCACCAAGCAAGTATTTTCAAGCTATGCTACTCACAAGCAATCTAATCAACTTACATGCTGGCCACCCATAGAGTCGGATCTGATAGCCACCATGGGACTGACTCCCCTAAGAGATTGCACAGAGGCTACTGACCTTGCCCACTCTACTAACTGGGGAAATTGCATAGACAGGTCAAACAAACACCCAGTGCCCATCCCTATCTCCCTCGGAAAATTGCAGTTTTCCCAGTTGGTCCTCCTGACAGTCAACTGGTTGTTCATCTAGAAAATTGTGCAGTTTTCATGAGTAGGCCTTATGCTGCCCAACAGTGACTCAACTCAAAAATTGCACAAAGATGATCGGCAGGTCAGCCTCCTAGCCTCAGTGTAGTTTCCCTCGCTAGCATAAGACTGCTAGTTCCCTCCAATAATTGCATAGTTTTTGCTGCGAAGCTCCCGGTAGCTGACTACTGTTCCCCTTATTAATTGTGCAATTTCTACCTCCATTGACCCAATAGCTAGCTGCCAGTTCCCTCCAATAATTGCGTAGTTTTGGCTGCTAGGATCCTGTCCAATTACTCCAAAAACTGTGTAATTTCTGCCTGCTAATCCTCCATGTAGCCCAGCCTGTTCCTCCAGAAAATTGCGCAAATTCCGTTGTCAAGCCCTTGCTGCCTACTTGTTCTGGAAAATGTGTAGATTCTTCTTGCCTTGCCTTCTTGTAGCCCTCACTCTCCCTCCCAAAATTTGTGCATTTTTTCCTTCCATCTGAGCCAGGCCTCGTAGACAGTCACTGTCGACTCAGTTTTCCCATCTTCATCACCTAGTGACTCTTGCGTAATTTTCATCAGCAGTGCCTGGAGCCATCATCCCACCTTGCAACCTTGCTGCCTCTCCTGGTCACCTGCATCTGAAATGATCATGTGTCATGGTAGACTATGAGGTTTTTAGATTTGATGTCATCTAGTCATGAGTGACTGTAGGTACAAGTACACCAACAACATGGCGTGATGACGAACGGGATGAATGGAGGGAGCACACGTAGAAGGACAAGTTCACTAATAGAGGAACAAACAATGCATGCAAAGAAATGTGCTCGCGAATGGATGATCATGCAAAGATGTGTTCACGAACAGATGAATGGACGAACATGCACCTTTCGTGAATAGATGAGCCTGTCAAGCCTTCCAACATACAAACAAGGACCAATGTGATAAAGCAACATCAAGCGAACCAACGACCATCAAATACTCCATGCACTTGGCCATGTAGAGGTGAAGCTGCGATACACCATGAAGACATCCATCACCCAACGACACTGTAGCTCAACATGCACTCCAACAGCAACACAAATGTACCAACACTATCATGTCGAGTCATGTTGTCCACATCTCCAGTGTAGGCCATGTTGTCAAATCAATGTAATGTATCATGGAAGTCCAAGAGACCCACTTGTTGTACAAAGATTCATATAAAGTCGAAAAGTCATGGAAGTCAAACAGTCATGAGGGTAGTTGAACATTCACAAGGGTTGGTTCCACCCTTGGCTATAAATACCCCCTCATTTGTACATGCAAAGGACTTTTCACCTCAGCTCCTCCTACATAGCCAAGAGAGTTTGTTATCTTTTCTTTGAGGAGTAAGTAATGGCTCCAATGCCCCTCACATGGGGTTAGTGATGTATGATGTAACGATGTGTCTTGGAAATTTCACTTAATTCAGAAGCATGCTAACAGGCCAACACATTTTCACACATGTATTGTAGTTGTTGTAAGACTAACCTTTAACACTTCTAATGCATGTTACTTGAACATGTGTTTAACACTTGAACTAATTCACCTGTTGTAATACACATATGTTAATGAAAATGTGTTGTATATGCTATTAGCACTATCTCACTCATGTAGACTACTCTCCTGGACATCAGACAAAACTTTCACATGGAACTTTCTATAACAACCATTGTACTCACATGAACTAATATGCTGAGTGTTATACGTGTTATCTTCCCTTGTGTGTTGTGACTACTACATCCGTGTGGGCTGTTCTGCCGTAAGCTGCGCATGTCCTATTGTGGTGTGTGTTCCTAGTAGAGTTGGGACTTCTCCCAACCAACTTGGGACTCACTCCCACCCTCTCCCTCTACGGTGAAAGAACAATTGATACAAGTCACACTTACACTCACTAGTCACATGAACGTCACTTCTCGGAAGACAAAGAAGACCACTCTCTTGTGTTGACAAGTAATATTTGAGGAAAATCTTTAATATAATGGTAACCGGGCCATCATACCAGATGGAACTCCTACACCAAATGGTGTGAGGTCTAGTTGGGACTTCGTACTAGGGAGATCCCCTGATGTTGGCGGGTCTAGCACTGTCAATAGATTACTAGCAATATGGTAGACTACAGTTCACAAGATTCTCCCTACCAATCAGATGAGCATCATGGTGATGGGCATTCTCTTGACATAGCAGACACATTGCGAATTTTGAAGGAAGAAATAAGGATTTGTAAATCATATAATGGGATAATAATTTAGGCATAAGAGAAACAAGAAGAGGTCAATGCGGTTATCCTTCAGATCTTTTCAGACTTGCAGAGACAAGGACCACTTAGAATTAGTCATGGATAGGAGGACAAGACAAATGGAGAATACGGTAGCAGGTCACATGGTGGGAACAGGTCAGATAGAGATGACACATGGTTAGTTCCTAGATACACCTGATAGATGAGGGAGTAGAAATGGGCTTTACTCTAGTTCTGGTTCATACATGTATCATGGTCATCATTGCTATCATCCTTATAGGAGTAGTGATAGGGGATATTTGTCATATGATTTCAAGAAATCCAAGCCACCTACATTTGATTGGTTAAATGGCGAAGTCATGGGATGCAAAAGCATAGTTGATTGGGATGAATAAGTTCTTGATATTACATGATTACTCAGAGGACATGAAGGCCAAGATAGCAACATTTGTAAAGACTTTGGACACCACATATCTCAACAATGGTATGATATTTTCCACTTTGGGCCTAAGCCCTCGTGGATTTGCTTTTGGGTTTTACCCCCAAAAGGCCTCATACCAATGGAGATATTTGTCCATCCTTATATACCCATGATCCTCCCCACTTCTAGTCAATGTGGGACTTTGGTTGTATACCCAACAATCCTCCCCTCGAACAAAGGACCATCGAGCCTCCCCTCAAATGATTATCCATCCATTCACTCTCTAACAACTAGGATTCTCCACTCCAATGCGTTGGAAGCACACGCCTTACATGGAGCACCACCTGCCTCGAGAGCTTGCTCTATCCCAGGTCAACTCCTCTTCATCGTGTTAGGACCGGGACACGTCCATGAAGAATCCAGAGCACACGCCTATCTAATCGAGCTCATCCACGGATCCCATCGTGATATTACCGGGGCCCACCACCTTCGTTCGGCATTCCGAGGATTCATACACTTGGCTAACTTCGGGGCATGGCTCTGATACCACTTGTAAAGACTCTGGACACCACATATCTCCACAATGGTATGATATTGTCCACTTTCGGCCTAAGCGCTCATGGATTTGCTTTTGGGTTTTACCCCCAAAAGGCCTCATACCAATGGACATATTTGTCAATCCTTATATACACATGATCCTCCCCACTTCTAGTCAATGTGGGACTTTGGTCGTATACCCAACAACTTTTAGTCTTAAAGGTAAAGCAGACATTTGGTGGGAAGATGTAAAGAATGTCAAGGGCATTCACGAAGAGGAGTTGACTTGGAGAGAGTTCAAGGGACCTTTCAAGAAGAATTATCTATGGGAGAGATACTATGATGATAGGGAAAAATAATTCTATGAGATGAAGATGGGATCCATGAATGATGAGGAGTACACTAGCAAATTCTTGGAGCTATTCAGGTATGTTCCTTATCTTAAGGAGGAGAAAGAGAAGATTCAAAGATTCATTAGTGGGATGTTGGTATCATTCAAGAACATGATTTAGTTTAATGAGTCTAGATCATTGGATGAATCCATTAGGAAGCTAAAGCATTTTTATTAGCAATCAAAGCACAGATCAAAGACTAAACAACATAGGAAAGGTAATGATAAATATAAAGGGAAATGGAATAAGAAGTGAACGAGACCTCAAGACATAGGTAACAAAGAGAATGCAACACCACCTAAGAAGTTCAATGCACCTAATAGAGGACATGGATTTCGGTCTGAGGAGTAGAACAAGGGTGATGGTAGGAAACCTTTACAATGTTGGACTTATGGTGGAGAACATCATAGGAGAGATTTTCCACAACATCAAGGTGGTAAGCCTCAGATCTGTAGTGCACACGAAGCACATACAGTAGGGGATGTTGGATAGAGTATTCCATGGATCTATTTAGCATTGGATAAAAAGCACATAGATCACCATGCATCTATTATCGAGATGGGCGCTAGGATTTGTGATCACATTTTTTCTATTTTTATTGACCTTAGATCTAATTATAGTTATGTTAATCCTAACCTAGTGGATAAGTGTGGTTTGAATAAAGAACTGAATGCAAAGTCTTGGTTAGCGTCATTGGTCATAGGTACTAAGAAAAGAGTTCATCACTAGGTAAGATCTTGTTCATTTGAATTGAATTGTATGCTTATGTCAGTGCATTTGAATCCACTTCCATTGGAGTCATATAGACTGATTTTGGGTATGGATTGGCTATATCTTCACAGGACAAAAATGGATTTTTATGACAAAGCCATTGAGTGCTTGAATGACAATGAGGAACAAAGAATCTTGTAGGGTAAGCAAAAGGAAATGCCAGTCAAAATGGTTACAACTATGCAGACAAAGCATAGTTGCACGAAAGGGTGTGTGTTATTTGCAATACATATTTCTAGTGATAAAGGTAATGATGCTAAGGACGTGGAAGTTTTGAGTTGATATACACTTCTACAAAAATTGAGGATGTATTTCTTGCAAAGATTCCAGAGTTTCTGCCTCATAAAGAAGTGGACTTTTCTATTAAGTTGGTAGCAGGGCCAGCACCAACATCAAAGGCACTATATAGGATGAGTACACCAGATTTAGTGGAATTGGAGTTGCGGCTAAAGGAAATGCTTGACAAGGGATAAATTATGCCAAGTGTATTTCCTTGGGGTGCACCAATTTTGTTTGTGAAGAAGAAGGATGGTACACTCATATTGTGCATCGATTACATGTAGTTGAACAAGGTTACCATCAAGAATAGGTATCTGTTGTCAATGATTGATGACTTATTTGACCAGTTGAAGTGAGAAGTGTTTTTCTCCAAGATTGACTTGAAATCTGGATATCATCAGGTACACAATAAAGAAGAGGAAATCTATAAGACTTCTTTCTGGACTAGGTATGGGCATTATGAGTTTGCTTTAATTCCATTTGGTTTGACTAATTCTCCAAATAATTTTATGTGCTTGATGAATAATGTATTGCGTCTTTATCTGGACAAGTTTGTTATTATATCAATTGATTATATATTGACATATTCTAAGAATGAGGAAGAGTATGTTGAACACTTAGTAGCAATATTGAGATTTCTAAGAGAGCATCAGTTATATGCCAAACTTAAAAAATGTAGTTTTTTTTTCCAGACAGAGGTACATTAATTAGGGCGTGTTGTTTCTAAGGAAGACATAACAATGGATCTGAAAAATATAAAATCTATCATGGAATGGGAAGCTCTTAGAAATGTGGATAAGGTAAGATCATTCACGAGGTTAGCAGGTTATTATAATAGGTTCACGAAGAACATCTCCTGAATTTCCTATCCCATTACATAATTGTATAGGAAAGCTAAGAAATTTGAATGGACAGAGGAATGCGCAACCAATTTTGAGTAATTGAAGCAGTTGTGGACCAATTCTCTAGTTTTAAAGATTACAGATCCAGATAAAGAGTTTGTGGTGTGCACAGATGCTTAGAAGAAAGGACTTGGTGGGGTATTGATGTAAGAGGGACAAGTGGTATGTTATGAATCAAGGAAACTAAATGAGCATGAGCAAGATTGTGTTACATATGATATTGACTTGGCAACGATCATCCATGCTTTGAAGAAGTCGAGGCACTGTTTTCTGGGCAAGAGACTTGAATTAATGAATGACCGCATTGTATTGAGATACTTGTTTGACCAACCAAATTTGATTTCTAGGCAAGCTAGATGATTGGACATGATCAATGAGTATGATTTTGCGATCAGGTACATTAAATGGAAAGAGAATACAGTGAAAGACACTCTTAGCAAGAGATTATGGGTAAATCACGTAGCAGCTATGAGCTTCTATGGGATAGATTTACAGGATCATATATTGTAGGTAGGACAACAAGATGACAAATATAGGGAGCTTATGCACAGGATACGATAGGGTATAAGTGATCAAGATGTGGACCATCATTTCACAGCAAATGGTTTGGTCAAATTTAGGGAAAGGATCTATGCGCCAGAAAACAATGAGTTCAATAAGTTTATCTTGAGAAAATTTCATGTTAAACCATATTAATGTCACCCAACATATCAAAAGAAATTAACAATGGTGAAGAATTTCTATTATTTGTCAAATTTGAATAAGGAAGTGGCATATTTTGTGGTTAGGTTCTTGGATTGTCAACAGGTAAAAGTAGAGTGTAAGCATCCAGGTGGATTACTATAGTCGATTTCGATTCCAGAGTAGAAATGGGAGGTCAATTCCATGGATTTCATTACAGGTTTACCGAGGACAACTAGACAACATGATTATATCATGGTTGTGATGGAAAGGTTGAAAAAGGTAGCACACTTTATTCTAGTGAAGTCTACTTATTCAACTAATGATGTAGCATGGGTCTTCATCAGAGATATAGTGAGGTTGCATGGTGTACCAAAGAAGATCGTATCAGACAGAGATGCCAAGTTCACTTCTAGGTTATGGAAAGAGTTGTTTTCACATTTGGGTACAAAGTTGACCTTTAGGACAACTTATCATCTGTAGATAGATGTAAAAACATAGAGGGTCAATAGTATTGTGGAGGACATGTTGAGAATGTACGTTATGAATCAACAACGAAAGTGAGAAGAGTATCTTCCACTCGTGGAGTTCACTTATAACAATGGGTATCAAGAATCTCTAAGGATGAGTTTATTTGAGGTACTCTATGGGCAAAGTTGTACTACTCCCATCAGTTGGAGTGATCCAATGAATAGGTTGTTGATAGGACCAGACCTGTTGGAAGAGATGGAACATGAAATGTAGGTAACCAAGAATAATCTAAAGGAAACATAAGATAAATAGAAGAGTTATGCAGATTCAAATGAGATGTTTAAGGATTTTCGTGTTGGGGAACAGGTGTACTTATGCATCAAGTCCAAGAAGAGCTCCTTGAGGATTGGATCATGTGCCAAGCTGGGACCTCAGTATTGTGGACCTTTCAATATTCTTGAGAGGACTTGACCAGTAGCCTATCAACTTTCACTAACTCCAATAGTGAAAGTACATGATGTATTCCATATGTCATTTCTTAAGAAGTATGTTGGAGATGTTGATCATGTGATTGACTAGTGTGTATTGTAGGTGGAGCTAGACGGAGAATTTTAGCCAGAAACTTAGTGCATTTTGTAGAGAAAGATGCTCATGCTTCGAAACTGAGAAATCAAGCAAGTTAAAGTGCAGTGGAAGCACTTTGGGCCCAATGAAGCTACATGGGAGTTGACTTACCAAATGGGGGCTATATATCCTTCTCTATTTGCTGGTTCAGTAGATGTTTTTTGGTATATGGTTTGGTGTGGTGTTTTGGTATATGTATTGATCCGAATTGGATCCATGAAAATTATTAGAGTTCAATGACTATATCAAATCAGGACAGACTTCAAACTTGTGAACAAAGAGCTATTAGGAAGACCTCTAGGCAGTGTCAGTTTGTAGCCAGCAAGGAATGATGAGGACCTCAGTCAAAGCACACTGACCAAGGCCCATGGAGACTGTGCAGGATGTAAACTAGCAGTTAGGAAGTACGGATCAGAAAACGGAGTTCGTTTCTGATGCTCGATTAGTGCCTGGACAAAACCCTCAAAATGGAAAGGCCCTGAGCACTCGGTCACAAGGAAAAACCAAAAACTATGGGAAAAGCACTGAAGCAAAAGGCAGGTCCCATGCCCCAAAACCAGTGGAATATCGGAGGCATGTTGGGCAATAAGTGGAATTTTCAGGAGACTCAATGATGCCATACAACGAATGATGCCTGTTCGGCGAATGAGAGAGAAAACTGCCTCTCATCGTGGGCTACTGTCTAAGCAAGTCAACTGCGCGATATGAGCGATAACCATAGGATCTGGAGGCCCCAGATCTAACGGCAGAAATTGCACCTGATGAATGACTGGATCTGGAGGGTGAATTAAGTTGCGGCGTATAAAAGTCTAAAGTCAAATTTGACTACTGAGTTGGAGGATGAATCATTACACAGCGTAACCAAAATACCAAACCATTTGAGGAAGAGCTGGCGTAGTTCGTGAGAGGACAAGTGGCCACTTCCCTGCGAGACGTTACACATTGGCGATGACGTAGAGGCAGGGAACTCCAAGTGAACAGTAGGAGGTGATCCGAAGGGGTAGAAGAGGAAGTGAACAGTCATGAGACAAATTGGATTTAAGCCATGAACAAACAGAGAACAAAAAGAGAGCGTAAAAGCAAAAACAAGTGAGCACTGTAAGAAAGAAGGAGATAGTGAGACAGAGAGATAGAATAGAGAATAAGCAAGAAGCATAAAACAGAGAGTTGAGCTAACCTACAGAGTAAGGTAGCATCGAGCAGACAAAATACTTGAGAGGTTCAAGAAATCCTTGAGAGGATATCTATCAGGAACTGGGTACCAAATTGGACTCATCCCATTCAATACCAGTTGAGGTCGAGACTCCTGCTAAGCATCATCTATTTTAGGAGACTCAGACTGAGCTCCTCCTTGTAAAAACTCTACTTTAAAGACACAATAAGAAAAGGCCACCACTGAAAGCTGGAGCGGAGACGTAGCCCAGGAGGATTGGGTGAACTTGTTGTTAATTTGTTGTGTTCTTGTGTTTGCTTACTGTGGTTCTCTTATTGTTTTCCATTTTCTAGTGTCTGTGTATTTTGCAATCTGATTGATCCATTGCCTAAGATAACATAGACACACACCATCACATGAGTCTGTAATACCTTCATTCATTAATTAAGTAACTGACATCACTCACGCGTGATTATCAGATCAAGTGGTATCAGAGCCCTAAGTTGTTAAGGTTAGACAAGCTTGTGTTGGATTTAGTTGTTGAATTCTAACTAGATCAAAGCTCAAATTAGGAGAAGGAGAGTTGGTCAAAACTAATCCTGAAATTGGGAGAGTCTATCCTCGGAAGACAATGTCAGAGGAAGGTTTTGTGGGGCCAGACCCTCAATTCTTAGATAGCTTCCTAGCCCTAAGGTCCATGGTAGAGGAAATGTATAAGGATTTTAGAAAACATAAGGATGAAGATTGATCAGGCTCCAAACAAGACAAAGGAGAAGATGAGTCTCTCCTCCATGACCACTCAAAAGGCAAGGGGAAAGAAGAAAGCTTTCTCACACCTCCTAATAGACCTGAACGAAAAATGAAGGCATCTTTGATTAAACTAGATGTTAAATTTGATTTACCTATATATGATGGGGAGTTGAATGCAGAAAAGCTAGACAATTGGATTAGACAAATTGATGTTTACTGTAGAGTGTAGAAAATCAATTCAGACAAGAGCAAGATTCAGTTGGCAAGTCTACGCCTTAAAGGAACTGCCTTAGTTTGGTGGGAAGGTAGGACCCAAGCTAACATGAAGAGACATGGTAACACTATCTCTGTCTCGAGTGAATTTGTTTCTGCAATAAAAAAACAGTTCTATCCATTGTCCTACATGCAACAAGCCATGATGAGCTGGCAAACTCTTCAACAGTTGAAAGGGAAAAGTGTACAGGAATACACTAAAGAATTTAGAAAGAGTTCATTGATTATAGGAATCTCATTAGACTCACCTAAGACTCTGTTGAAGTACATTGGTGGTCTACACAGCTACATGAGGCACACTATCCTCATGTTTAATCCCACTAGTATAGATGAGGTATCTATACAAGCTACTCATCTAGAAGCTAGAAGAAATAATGGAAGTCTAAAAGTTAGGGGATCATCCTAACCCATTGTAAGCAAGAATAAGGATAAAATAAAGAAGAAATGGAAAGAAAGGAAGGCTAACACTGCACAAAAAATCAAGGCTTCATGCACTCACTATAAAAAGGATGGGCGTGATGATGAGCACTGTTGGATTCTGCATCCGGAGCTGAGACCTAAGAAGTTCAAGGGCAAGAAGAAGAAGACTGTTGTAGCTACTTAGAAATTCTTGGGGTCAGACTTAGGAGATGAAACAACTATTGCAGCCATAAGTATAAGAGGTAAGAATTCTGAAGCATCTACTAGTAATTCTGCACAGTCTACTATTGATGAAGAAAATGAGAGAAAAAGACATGACCTTTTCCATATTCGAGTTATTTCCAAACATCAAAAGCTTGATACTTTGTTTGATAGTGGATGACAAGTAAATTTAATTTCTAAAGAAATTGTAAAGATATTGGGATTAGTGACTACACCTCACAAGAAACCATACCCATTAGGATGGTTAAATGATAAATCACAACTACAAGTGACTAGACAATGCAAACTCAATTTTTCTTTTGGGTCAACATTTGTAGATGAGGTTGAGTTAGACATAATTCCTTTGGATATATGTGGAATTGTTTTAGGAAGTCCTTACTTGTATGACAAAAAAGTTATCTTCTATAGAGCTGAGAACAAGTATCTACTTGTTAAAGATGGAATTGAATACCTTGTAAGAGCTCATAAGCTCAAGAATAATTATAATCTCATAAACTTAGGGTAGATGAAAATAATGATAAATTCAGGCAAACAATTATTACTAATGGATGTAAAGGAAAAGAAACCTAATAAAACCAATGTATTTGAAGGTTGTAATGCTAAACAACAAGCTGATTTAGAAGAGGTTGTTTTAGAGTATGAGATCTTGTTTCAAGAACCTAAAGGTCTGCCACCCAAAAAGGAAATAGTGCATGATATTATTTTGCAGCAAGATGCTCCATTGCCTAACATTGGAATGTATAGGTTGTCCGCTTTAGATAATGTTGAAATGAAGAAGCAAGTGCAAGAGTTGCTCGTGAAGGGGTTCAGTAGACCTAACACATCACAATTTGGGTCACTAATTGTTTTGGTGAGAAAGAAAGATGGCTCATGGAGAATGTGCATTTATTACCGAGCATTGAATAAGATAAGAATAAAAAATCATTATCCCCTTCCTCGCATAGATGATCTGTTAGATCAATTGAAAGAAGTTGTTTATTTTTCCAAGCTAGAATTGCATAGTGGATACCATCAAGTCAGAGTTGCAAAACAAGATGCATGGAAGACTGCTTTCAAAACAAAGCAGGGATTGTATGAGTGGTTGGTTATGCCTTTTGGCTTAACTAATGCTCCTGCTACTTTCATGAGATTGATGAATGATGCACTTAGACCTTTTCTTGATGATTTTGTTAGTGTATCTAGATGACATTCTGATATTTAGCAAAACGTGGGAAGAACATTTAAAGCATGTTAAGTAGACACTATATGTTTTTAAAAGAGAAAAACTTTATGTTAAACTCTCAAAATGTGAATTTGGCAAAGCATCTTTGAATTATTTGGGTCATATAATAGGCAGTGGTGAATTGAAGATAGATCCCTCTAAAGTGGCAGTCATTGTGAACTAGCCTAAATCCAAATCTACTACAGAAGTTAGAAGCTTATTATGAGCAGCACAATATTGGAGGAAGTTCATTTCTAACTTTTCCTTAATTGCAGCTCCCTTACATGCTTTAACAGGATTGAACAAGTTGATTCAGTGGGGAGGCAAACAACAAAAATCCTTCGACACCTTGGAAGAAACGATTAGTACAACACTTGTACTAGCACTGCCTGATCTTCAAAGACCATTTGAGATCCAAACAGATGTCAGTGACTAGGCCATGGGAGCAGTGTTGACACAACACAGTAAACCCATATGTTATCATTCTAAGACATTTAATTCTGCAATAGTTAACGATCCTACATATGATAAAGAATTGTATGCATTAGTATAGAGTGTGAAAAAGTGGAAACATTACCTAATGGGCAAAGAGGCAGTAATACATATTGATCATCAACCACTTCAATAACTACACTCCCAAACTAAGTTGTAGCAATCAAAGAACTATAGATGGATCGGTTTTCCACAATAGTTTCATTTCGTCATCAGATATAAGAAGGGCATACACAATAAATTTGCAGATATGTTATATAGACCCATTATAAATGCATCTACTATACTTAAGCATAATTCTGTGTTACATGAAAGCTACATTGAACAATATGCTCAAGATATAGATTTCAAAGATGTATATGCAACTTTAAGTCAAGGCAAATGAGTGGAATAATTGGATTATCATGTAAAGGACCGACTCTTATATCATTGTGGGAAGTTATGCATTCCACAAACTGAAAGAATAAAGATAATTCTAGAAGCACACACTTCTCTAATATTAGGTCACCCTTGGGAAAGTGTTTCCATGGACTTTGTTTGTTGGAGGATAGCTTAAATCTTGGAAAGGTCATGATTATCTGTATGTTGTTGTGGATAGGTTCAGCAAAATGTGTATTTTGATGCCTTGTAATAAACAGATTATAGCTGAACAAACTGTGAAACTGTTCTTTCAACATGTATGGATTCATTTTTGACTACCCACTTCCATTGTATCTGATCGAGACACCTGATTTGTGGGGAATTTTTGGTCAAGTATGTGGGAACAAATGGAAGCCAAACTAAAGAAAATCACAACTTTTCATCCACACACTAATGGCCAGACACGAGTAGTTAACAAGGCAGTGATCCAGTTACTCAAGGGATATTGCAGCAAGCATCCTAAACTTTGGGATGAATATTTATGTTATGTGCAACATGCTTCCAATAGATAAAAACATTCTTCTACACAGAGATCTCCTCTTGAGACCTGTTTTGGTTTCACAACAAGGTCTCCTTTGGATTTTGTCTTTGGTAAAGACACCACAGTTAAGGGACATAGTGATGTGGATAGGGCAACTAGATTCATTGAATAGGTCCAAGAGATCCACCAGGCAGTACAGGAACAACTAGAAATGAGCTAAGGCAAATACAAGGCAAGGCGTGACAAGCATCGAATGGAGCATAGTTTCCAAGTTGGTGACCAAGTCTGGCTGTATACCCGGAAGGAAAGGATGCAAGGTGAAGGTAAAAAGCTAAATCCTATCAGGTATGGACCTTTCAAGATACTTGAGAAAATTGGTGAGAATGCTTTTTGCCTTGATCTACCAACTTACATGCACATCTACTCAGTCATAAATGAAGATTGCTTGAGACTATTTGAACTTTCACTAATTGAGGATCCTGAAGAGAAGAGTCAATTGCCTTCTATGACCTATTACCTGAATATCTCAATGAATTGTAGGAAGACACAGTTATGGACAGAAAGGTAAGGACGACAGGCAGGGGAGATGTTAAGTACCTCAGAGTTGGGCTCAAGGGTTCAAAGCCGAGCAGTGCAAAGTGGATAAAGATTGGACAAGTGAGACAATTGTACCCTCACTTAGTCTATGCTTGAAAACCAACTTTTCGTGGTCCAAAAGCTTTTTCAGTGGGAAGGTCGTGATCTGAATTGGATCCATGAAAATTATTAGAGTTCTATGACTATATCAAATTAGGACAGACTTCAAACTTGTGAACAAAGAGCTATCAGGAAGACCTTAGGACAATGGAAGTTTGTAGCCAACAAGGAACGATGAGGACCTCGGTCAAAGCACACTGATTGAGGCCCATGGAAACTACACAGGATGAAAACTAGCAATTAGGAAGTTCGGATTAGAAAACAGCGGTCGTTTCCAATGCGCGATTAGCATATTGCTATGAAAAACGCCACAAAATTCAAAGGCCCAAGCAGTTGGTCACAAGGAAAAGCTGAAAACCATGGGAAAAGCACTGAAGTGAAAGGCAGGTCCCACGCCCCAAAATCGGCGGAATATCGGAGGCATGTTGGGTGGTAAGCGGAATTGTCAGGAGACCTAGTAATGCCATACAGCGAACGACGCGTGTTCGGTGTATGAGAGAGAAAATTGCCTCTCATCGCGGGCTAACGTTCGAGCAAGTCAACCACGTGATATGAGCAATAACCGTAGGATCTGGAGGCCCCAGATCTAATGGCGGAGATTGCACCCAATGAATGACTGGATCTGGAGAGAGAATTAAGCTGCGGCGTATTAAAGTCTGAAGTCCAATTAGTTGGCAGATGAATCATTACACAGTGTAACCGAAATATTGAACCATTTGAGGAAGAGCTGGCACAGTGTAGGTTTTAACCTCGTACAGAAATTACCTGCATACGAATTCTAAATCACAAGAAAATAAAAATGCGAGAGCATAACCCATAAAACACATATACACAGAGATTTCCCACTGGATCTCAAAACCGAGACTACCAGCTTGATTTTTCATTATGTTCCTTTCAATGTTACAATACATATTTATACATGCCGAAGCATCCAATACCATGGACCGAAAACCATCGCGTCCAAAACTGTGGACCGAAAACCATAGGTAGGTTCGCCCAACCTAATATAGGGTCCAAAAAATTTTTTTCTCGGGGCGCTGCCCTGAACCCCGTAGAGGGGGGCTACCCGCCCCCCTCAAACTCCCCGGACAGGGGGGGCTACCACCCCCCCTGTGACCCCCCCGCTGCGCAATCGGCGCGGCGAATGGGGGGCTCCGCC
>APFE031155073.1:722-18248 GCA_000404065.3 Pinus taeda
ATTTGTCTAATAAAGAAACACGTCTTGTTCCCGATACGCTTCTTTCTTTATGTTAATGATGTTCATGTTTGAATTTCATGTATGAATGGATGTCTAAAAGTTTATAACAAACTCCTTTCTTGTATAACATAAAGATGATTTTTACATAAATCTTTGTCCATATACTGTTGCATTCGTTGGAATTGTTGTTTTTGCAGGACAAAGGAGCAGAAGGGATGTGAAGAAGGGTTTGGACCCTTGAGGAACTACCCAAACGTAGGACCTGAGGTACGTCCTTCTCACCTTAGAAATAGCTTTTTCTAGCATAATGGTTGTGTGTGCATGTTTCTTAATTTAGACAACTTTCAATCTGCTAGGGTTCCACCCAAGAGCCTTAGGGGATAAAATCCCGTAACACTACCACAGAAAGAAATTTCAGATCTTGGAGATCCAAAATTATAGAGATACATTAGATTCAATATCTATCTCCTACAAAGTGAAGAAAGGTGTATTGTTTTTGTAGAGTGTTGCATAAGTTTGGTTGAAAAATTAGTTTGAAGGAATTCAAAGGGTGTGGAAGCTAATATGGATGGTATAGAAGAACAAATTAAAGGCAACGTGGAATATTTGAAGACATATTTGAAAACGTTTCTACAAGAAATGCTTACTAATGGCAAAAGGGTAGTAAAGGAAACTCATGATGAGAACAAAAGAAATGTTAATCATGATTTGATAGACTCTAACATTGGATTGAAGACCCACAATGTTCCAAAGATCGATATGAGGAATTTTTATGGGAAGGATCCCGTAACATGGATACTATAGATGGAGAAATATTTTGATCTCCATAATGTGCAAATCACACAAAAGGTATGAATTACAACTTTATTTTTGGAACCAAATCAGTTTGTATGGTATCGATGGCTCTGCTCTTGTTAACAATTTGTCACTTGGGAAATTTTTATGGAAGAAATGGTAGCACATTATGAGGACACAAAAAGAAACACCTTTTTTAGCCAATTGATAAATCTCAAACAAAAGGGTTCAATGATGGAGCACATTGAGGACTTCCAAAAATTGAATATAAGCATGAGAAATATTCCAGAGGAGCATAGGATTGATGTGTTCATAGGGACTTTAAAGGATAACATCCAACATGAGTTTTGCCTTTGGGAACCTGATTCATTGGAGGAGGAATTCAAGTTGGCCAGAAAAATGGGAAGCAAAATTATGGCAACAAGGAAGCCTACCACTCACAACTATAAAGATGGAAGTGTTGTTTTTCCTAACGTTTCACAACCTACAAGGTTGACACCCCAACAATTGGAAGGAAAAATAGAAAAAGGGATTTGCTACAATTGTGATAGAAAATACAATAAATGGCATAATTGTTTTGAGAAGAAATTAATTTACATAGATGGGGAAGAGGAGCAAGAAAATGATCAAGAAACGTCAAAACAAGAGGATATACATGACGAACGAATCCAAGAGAAAGAAGAAATGAATTTGACCATATCCTGTAATGCATTGACAAGAATTATCACTCCTCAAAGTCTTAAGATAGAAAGGTCTATAAAGAAGAAAAAGGTAATAGTGTCGATTGATTTGGGTAGTACCCATAATTTTATTCATTTTAAGATAGCCAAGGAATTAAATTGCTTCCTATATCTAGCACCAGAGTGTCAAGTAATGGTTACAAATGGAGGAACTTTAAATTGATCTGGAAAGTGCCATAATTTCAAGCTATCCATGGCAGAATATATCTTGAATATTCCAATGCTTTCCATTCTAATGGGTGGTGCAGATGTTGTACTAGGAGTCCAATGGCTACAATCTTTGGGTACGATAGCTTTTAATTTTCATGAACTTTAATTGAATTTTTTTGGGAAGGAAAGGAAGTTGAATTAAGGGGTATCGAAGGGAATCCAGGAAATATAATTAGCTCTAACAACATGATGAGGCTTCTAAAGAAAGAATAACATGGCGTAATTGCACAATTATGTTCACTAGAGGTTTCCACGTCGAAATCATCTATTTCTATATATCTCCAAAATGCTTTGGACAATCATTCCAAGGTATTTGAGACTCCCAAAGGCCTCCCACCTATTCGTGATCATGACCATTCTATTGATTTGATTCCAGGAAGTATTCCCCCAAACATCAAGTATTACAGATATCCATATGCCCAAAATAGTGAAATTGACCATATGGTTGTGGAAATTCTAAAGGTTGGTATAATTCAACCTAGTCAAAGTTCTTTCTCTGCTCCAATGGTATTGTTATTCAAGAAGGAAGGATCATGGCACATGTGTCTGAATTATAGGGAGCTCAACAAGCTTACTATTAAATATAAATTTTCCATTCTCGTCATTGATGAATTATTTGATGAATTACATGGAGAAATTTTCTTCACCAAGTTGGATCTTTGTTCAGGTTATCATCAAATCCGAATCAAGACTAAAGACATTCCAAAAAATATATTTAGAACTCATGAGGGTCATTATGAATTTTTGGTCATGCCTTTTGGCCTTTCCAATGCACCTTCTACAATTCAAGGTTTGATGGATTCCATTTTCAAACCCTCGCTTAGAAAATTTGTGTTAGTATTTTTTGATGATATGCTAATCTATAGTAAGTCTTGCAAGGGTCATGTTCAACATGTTGATAGGGTTCTCAAAATATTGGAGGAGAAACAATTATTTGAAAAAGGTTCCAAATGTTTCTTTGTTGTACAAGAGGTGGAATATTTGGGTACTCAGTTAACCCATAACTCATCTTATCATCCTCAATTTGATGGGCAAACTGAGATAGCAAACAAATGTTTGGAAGGATATCTTCGTTGTTTTGTATCCGATAAAAAAACAAAATGGGTCAAGTGGTTGCCTCTCATTGAATGGTGGTATAACACATCCTTCCATACGGCAGCAAAAATGACCCCATTTATGGCACTTTATGGATATCGTCCACCATCCATCACATCATATTTAAAATAAAATTCTAAGGTTCAAGTAGTGGAAGATCACATCGAGCATCAAAAACAAGTTATCAAACTCTTAAAGGATAACCTCACTTTGGTGGATAAAAGAATGAAAAAACAAGAAGATCAACATCACAGCGAAAGAAGTTTTGATGTAAGAGACTGGGTATTTCTATGGCTACAACCATACAAACAAATTTCCCTCAAGCAAGCTAAGTAGGATAATAAATTATCACCAAAGTATTATTGTCCGTACAAGGTGTTACAAAATATTGGTACTATGGCATACAAATTGGAGCTTCCTGCATCTTCTCAAGTGCACCAAGTTTTCCATGTTTCATGCTTAAAGAAGGTTAAAGGTGATAAGGTCCTAGCTCAAACAATATTTCCATAACTTGACGAGGAAGGAAAAACCATATTGGAACCAGAAGAAGTAACAAAAACAAGAAATCGACAGCTACAAAATCGATCAATTTTAGAGCATCTCATCGAGTGGAAGAACTTAACCGTTGAAGATTCCACATGGGAGAATGCTAATTTTATACAAAAGCATCCAAAACTACTCAAGCATTGAGGACAACACATTTTGAAGGAGAGGGGTGATGAGCGCCAGTATTGCAGCAAGGATGTTGCAACTCCTGGGCTACCAACTTATTAACTCGGGTTTCATACAAACTTGGATGTGATAGTGTTGTATGCAAAAGTAAAAGTGAAGGCCCTACCTGTTCTCATTGTTCATTCAATGAGAGACCCCAGGGGTTCCAAGCCAGAATTCTATAGATTCAGAAGAATCTTGATTCTTTGATGGAAGAAGAGAAAATATACTCTAAGAGAGCTACTCTACTACAATAATGAAGAAAACAACATGTAATGCTAAATCGCACCCTATCTTAATTAACCATTTAAACAACTATGCTAGGCAGAATTGCTAAATCAAAACTAAACAAATTCTACTATCTAAGCTACAGAAGTAAAGAGCATCAAACCATACTAGTGTGTAAGCAAAAAAACTAAACTAAATCTGTTTTCACTTTTTTTTGTTTTTTAGACAAAATCAAGTATGCAAATTAATTGTTCTTGTGGATGTGACAGGTGAATGGAAGGTGATGGTGGATGCATAGAATGTTTGTGAAGTGGTTGGATGGTGTGGAAGGGTCCTAGGAGGCTTTGTGTGACTTCCGATAGGTTTCCCATCAATTAGACCTCAAAACGGGCTGTTTTAGGGAAACCTACAGGATGTACTAGAAACCTATAGGATGATCTTGTAGGAATTACAAGAAATCTACAGGATACAATTGAGAGCTAATTGTGAGGTGTTGGAGTTGTTGGGAATCTTGGAAAAGGTGAGTGATGAGTGGAATGGGGTGTTATGAGATCTAGGAGCACTCAGGAGTCAATATCAAAGATAAGAGATGGCTAGACTCACTCAATGTATTTAGGGGAATTTCAATGAAAAATGATAAAAAAAACTAGTGGGAGTTATGGTGGAACAAGAGGTGGCTCAGGTGGATGAAGTTGAAGATGGCTGTTAGTGATGAAGTCTGGGTCTCCTCCTGAAGTACCTGCTTTTCTTAAAACATGTGAGTCTTCCAAGAACTATGCAACAAGATACATTTTCATAAACTAGAAAAGCATGAATCAATTGCCTATATTATCCATGAAGAAAGTTGTTGAATGGAATGAAAGCATGAGTGATGTATTATTGCAGAAATGGATATGGAAAAATATGAAAATGAAATCTTCCTTACAACATGAACCAAATACTAAATCAAAGACAACAAACTCCAAAGCTCATGCAAGAACTAGAAATCTGTGTTTTTGGGGCCGCTGAAGGGTCCCTTCCTCAAGTCATGATATCATAGGGAGGAAGTAACGCCGAGACACTTTCTGGAAACCTTATGGTGATCCTTTTTCTCCTTGCTAACTTGCTACTTGAAATAAGGAAAAAATCGAAGCCAACTATCACACAACATTCTAATATACACTGATGTAATGGAAATGCATCTACTAAGCAAATGAACAATTAAACTATGAACCTATACTAGCATACATGTACAATAAAGAGGAGCCTTGGTTGCTAGCGTTGGGACCTAACACAAGAGCTTCAACCCTCTGAGTTAACTCAGTGCTCGCTTAAAGAAAAACTCATTCTTATTACCAAAACAATGGATTACATAAAAAACAACCACAAGTCTCGCAACTCAAAAATAGAGTAGAGTTTTGCAATAAAAAATCTGAATCCTACTGAGGTGCTAGGCCTCTCTACTTATGCATATGAAGTCTCCAATGACTTCCTTAAAATTAGGGAGGCTTGGCTCCCAAACTTGAGATAAGTTGGTGCTTTGTCTTTCACTTGCTCAGTTGCCTTCTAGTCCTCATGAATTAGTTGTTTGCACTCCGAGCTGATGGAGGGATATTCAAATGGAGGGGTAGTAAATGAGGAGGATTTACCTCCTATAATCCCTCTCCCTTGTCCCATTCCAGTTTTGACCATGGTCTTTGCCAAAATTCCTTGCTTTTATCCTTTAATCTCGCATTCAATGCACATTACACCACAAAGCCAAATATCCAACTCTAACTCATCTCATAAACAAAATATAATCAAAAGTATGCAATAAGTTATCATAATAGTTGGTTTGACTAAGCTAGGAGGTGAATTAAGGCCCATATAATTACCCAATGGTGAGGCTCATCATCACTCCCCTACTGAAAGTGTTGCTCATCCTCTGAGAAACTTAGTCAATATCCATATCCTTCATGGCTCTAGTAGCCTCTCTGACATCCCATGCCTCTGTTGTGGCCTCTTCTTCTTGTTCATAAAAGCCTACTTTATTTTCTACTTCTTCCCACAACCTCTTTTCTTCTTCTTCTTCTTTTCTCCCTTCTAGCATCCATAAGCGTAGTGGTGGACTGAGTTTTAGGCCTATCCAATTGACCTTCAACCTTTGCATGCATTGCTTATAGATAGGTATCCTATTGAGTGCCTCTCACAACCTTTGAGGGGAGTGATATTCTCTTATCTTCAAGATGTGTGGTAGTGTGTTCCATCTCCTTAGGCAAGCATGTATACTATCATCTCCTAGTAGCCTAAACATGTCCTCAAAATGTGAAATTTCTTGCTCTTGGGTAGCAAGATATCTAGGTGCCAGCTGAGGATCATTTGCAATCAAATTATGGGTACTGATGAGGGCCATGGGATTTGATTGTTCAGCTCTGATCAAAGGAGGTTTAGTCTGCTCTTTGGCCAATATTTTTTTCATCTCTATAGCTCTTGACTCCTCATGGTTCATCCATGAAGCCAAAGCCATTAATTGTAGATCTCCTAGCTTAGAATTAGGGTCCCAAACATTCATGTCTGTGAGGGCCATGTTGTGCATATAAAACTCAACCATTTTGGCCCTATCCTCTAGTGTAATTTGATGACAAAGATCAATAAAATTGTTGTAGTCATGAAATGGAATGGTTCCCCTCTGTGCTAGTGTCTTAATCTGAAATTGTAGCCATTTTTCTTTGAGGTAAAGAGCATAGGATTTAGCTGGCATCCTACACTAGATTGCCTCAAAGGAGAGTCTAGCCAAGCATGCTAGTTGGTTCTCTCTTTCCTGCGGTTGTCCCCTCAGCCATGCATTTTCTCTCTCAAGCTGACTTCTCATTATAGCTTCTCTATCCCTTAAGCCACTTAGCTCTTTGTCCATTTCTTTGAGTTTCTCTTCCATTTTCCAAATCTCTTCCACCCCCTTTGATTTGGCGATCTGCATCCACTAGTGGGTTCTGGCCCTCTCCTTATCAAGCTTGAAGAATAGTGGGATGGAACATTTTTGAGGTATTACCCTACCTCTTTCAATAAACCAGTAATAGGAGTCCAAGTTAGGTTGGGGGTTGGGTTCCTTTGTCTCTGGATCTTCCTCTTTAGGTTCTCGTTACTCCCCTATCTTGCTTTCCAATTTCTGTGCCTTTTGTAGTTTTAGCAGAGTATCCTGTAGGTCTATTTTTTTCTTTTTGTAGGTTTTGCTGTGGATCCTGTAGGATTGCCTTACCCTTTGAGGAAGTTGATCTAGTAGTAGGCCTCCTTACATAGGTGATAGGTGACTTAGGGGAAGGCATTTTGTCTTTTTGTGTAGGGAAATCTTCAATATCAATAGGAATTTTTGTTGATGTTTGTGGATTCCCCTATTTTTTTCTTGTGCTCTTTCTTCTTCTAAAATATAGTGGGGTTTGCCTCCTCCTTTTTCTTTTTTTTCTTGACTGGGGTGCTGAAAGAAATGAGTCAAGATGGTGCCTCTCTCAGTGGCCTCTAGAGACACCCTAGGTGACTCCTCCTTGTGTTCTTTCCCCTATGTTTTATTGCCTTCTTCTTCTCTGTTTTTCCTATCTTCTTCCTGTTGTGGATCTTCGTCATCTCTGTCATGTTCCTTCTTAATTTCCTCCTCTCTTTCTTCATCATCCTTATTCTCTTCTCCCTCTTCTTATTCAGCTTAATTATGTTCCTCTGTGTCAGCTTCTTCTTCATCCATCTCATCCTTATCATTCTCTATATCTTTCTCTTCCTGTTTTTCCTCCTCTTCACTGACAGTAGGACTAACATCATAAGTTAGGTCTTTAATGTAATCCTCTACTGGCAAGTCTCTGAAGATTAACCATGTTATAGGGATTCTAAGGTTTTAGAGGACATTTTCAACGAGGATCCTAATCAACCCATGGTGAACCAATTGTTGGGAATTCCCTTCTTTCACTTTGTTGCTGGAGTCTATAAGTGATTGCAACAAGAAATAGGGTATGCTGAGTCTTTGGTGAGGTCGTGCTTCTATGCCAAATCTTAATTCCTCAAGGATTTGGAAATGATAGCCATAAACAACAATATATTTACCCCCACATGAGATGTATTTGATGAGTTGGTAGGCTACCTCACTCGATGGGTATGGCAGACTGTCCCTCCTTACTCCATTTTTGTCCTCGGTGGGTTCTTCAACTTCTAAAAAGAATTTCTTTTTTGCCACATGGATATCTCCTTTGTCTTCTTTTCTCCATGGAATTCCTAGGGAGAGTGTGGTGATCTTATTGATGTGCTCTGGGGTGAGATCTATAGTGATGCCCTTTACTACAACAGTGGCATGGATTTTTCTATGTGGAGTGAGGAGTGATGAAACTCTTGAGCCACGTCATCATCATACCCTGTGAATTTTTCCAAAAATCCCATCAAGTTGTGTCTTGTAAATTTTTCAAGCACATAGGGCTGTTGTTTGATTCTCACAGTGTTTGTGGGCTCTCTCCTATTAAACCCTCATGTCATCTTGCTAGTGAAGCTTGAGGAGAAAATGAGAGGGTTGACACAATTTTTCAAGTGTAGGAGCAAAACAGAGTTGACTGTGTATGTAATTTACTTCTGGCAGTTGCTAAATTCACTACATTTTAGAGTATCCCTGGTGTATTTGCTTGCAAAGGGGGTTGAAATTTTAGAACCTACCTCTTTAGAATGGTTGCAGTGGCGAATTCTCGTGGTATCCCCTCTTCAGCTCTTCTCTGCCTATCCTATAGACTGCCTATGTGCAAACTGTAGATAGTCTCTGTGTATCCTATAGACTGTATCTTGTAGGAATTCCTATGCATGCTCTTGTAAGAATTCTTGTGCAAAATGATGGACCTTTGCTTCCGGCGGGTGGCCTGGGTTATGAGCGTGACTTGAGTGAGGGAGTTTCGAGGAGGTGAAATGCATGAATGCATGGGAACATTGTTTTATTTCCCTTTATGATGATTTGTGGTGAGGTGGTGTGCTGGTAGCAAATGTACATTGCAATTTTTGGATCATTGGTCCCCACTACCATCTCATCATTTCCCACTCCTCGTAATCAGCTCCCACCTTGTAGATCCATAGTTTAACCACTTTTTGTCCTACTCTTTCTCTATCTTTTAGTTGACTATAGCCACGTGTGAGAGGAAACTCGGTTCTGCATGTTCTGACTGAACGAAGGTGGCCAAGTTAACTGGCCACTTTTTCACTTATAAGCCAACTATCTCATAAGCCTTACAAATTTTGACTACATGATGCATATGAGTGAGCGAGTAGGATACTTACCTATGGTGTCGATGCTGTGTTGCAGTTGTTGAAGACTAGAGGTGCTGCTTTGTATATATGTTGCACGCCATTCTTCTTCCTCCTCTTGCTATCTACTAATGGTTTCTTTGCTTCTACAGGTACCTATGGCTGAGGATCTGATGTTGCTGCTATTATGGAGCTCCTGGATCGTTCTAGTGAAGACATGTTGATGGTGTGATTACCATTCTATGGGATAGGCTGCTACAAGATTTCCTACAAGATGTCCTGTAGTTGCTTCTCCCTTAGAATTCTTTAATCATGTTGCTATCTAGGGCTGTGAGGATGGTGTAATGAGTGGAAAGAAGGAGTAGAAGTGTGTAGAGAAAAGGATACTCAGGTAATTCTCTTACTCCTCTCTGTTTTCCTTTTTTTCTAAGACTCACAAAAACTGTTGAAATAATTTTTTTTTGTTTTGAATGGTGAGTGCAGGGATGACAATGGTGGATGAGGTGAGGTGTTAGTGAATTTTAGGTATCTAACAAACATATCATGTCCTTTCAGATTACTTTATGTAAGTTTTCTGGGTCACTGTAATTCCTACAGGATCATCTTATAGGTTTCCAGGGGATCCTGTAGGAATACAGGGAGATCCTGTAGAAAATAGTCTTTGCATAAATCGAAGCAATGGAGTGAAAAAATGATAGAAATGATGGAGGGATGCATGGTAAGGAGTAGAGGAGATGAATATGTGACTGGAAGTGTTCCCTTTGAATCCTTCTTTGCTCCTTGAGTGTCTTTCTTGCTCACCTACAAATGGAAATTATATAATTTTCTCCTTCTTTTTTTTTTTTTTGAAAAACAACTAGGCTGCCTCAGAGAAGTTTTCACCCTAGCTGTTTTCTTGGGGTGCCTGAAGGAAGTTTTTCACCTAGGGATCTTCTTATTCTTTTTTCTTGTCTTTTTTCTCTTTTTCCCTTTTTTTCTTCATCATTGGGCCACCTCAAGAGGTTTTCAACCCAAAGATGGGACTTAGGCGCCTCCTGGAGGTTTTCACTGGAGTCCTTATTCTTTTTTTCTTTTTTATTTTTTCATTGACCTGATGAGGGAGGAGCTGGAACTTGCTCCACCATCATCACTGTTTTATTGATATTATCAATTAACTCTTGTTTTTATAAATGTCTCTTGTACATTTTCTTTTGGTGCCCATTAACAAGCAAAGGAATGGTCTCTTCATCTATAGTTCTGATTTGCACTGAACCATTATCATGGCATCTTTCTAGAACATATGGTCTGTTCCATCTCATCCTTAACTTCCCCTTGACGTCTTTATACCTAGAACCATATAACAATGCCAAATCGCCCTCCTGAAATTGTTTATCCTTAATATGCTTATCATGCCAGATCTTCCTCTAAAGTTGAACTATCTTTGTATGTAGGAGGGCCTACATTTGGAATTCATCCAAGCCCTTCAATTGGAAAAATCTCTCTTTCTATGGATTTTTGAGATCCGGATATAGTTGGGCTACCATTCTTAATGTGTTATATTCAAACTCAATGGACAAAAAGGCCTTTTTCCTATAGACTAGCTCATAGGTTGTGAATCTAGTGGTGGTCTTCCATGTGGTATTATAGGCCCAGGTGGCCTCAACTAGTCTTTCTACCCAATCATTCCTATTGCTGCTCACTACCTTGGTTAAGATGCCCTCCAATGCCCTGTTGGTCACCTCCACTTTCCCATTAGCTTATGGATGATAGGGAGTGGAGGAACAATGCTTGATCTTGTGATGGCTGAGCAGGTCTTCAATCATGTTGGAGGTAAACTGGATACCCTGGTCTATGACTAGCTCTCTAGGGTACCCATATTTGTAGAATACATTCTCCCTTAGGAACTCAGCCGCCTTTTCTTCTGTTTCTGCCTTAATTGCTTTGGTTTTAGCCCACTTAGTCAAATAATCAGTGCACACAATAATGTGTTGTTTTTGCTTTGAAGGAGGGTTGATAGGCCCAATGAAGTCCATGCCCCACTTGTCAAATGGCTTGAAAGTCACTTGAGGCTGCAGGGGAATTTAATCTCTTAGAGTAGGCCTTCCCATCCTCTAGCACCAATCACACTGACTAGCGTACGTTCTCACATCCTGATGATGAGTGGGCCAATAATAGCATGCTTGTAACACTTTTAATGTTGTCCTCTTTGCTTCAAAGTGACCTCCACAAGGCCCATCATGATAGGTCAGAAGGATGTCAAAGACTTCATCTGCCTTGGCACACCTTCTCAAGATTTGATCTAGGCCAAGTTTGAAAAGATTGCCCCCAATCCAAGTGAAGGGGGAGCTTTTCCTGACTATCTTGCTCTTTTCTTTGGAGGGAAATTTTGGTGGGAACTGTGCTGATACCAAATAGTTTGCTATATTATCAAACCATGGAGAGAGAACTAAAATAACAAAAAAGTGCTTGTCTAGTAATTGGTCATCCACCATTCCTTCTTCACTTGCAGGCACATTTACCCTAGATAAAAAGTCTGCAACAACATTTTCCTTACCAAACTTATCAACAATGGTTCGATCAAACTGTTGTAATAAAATCAACTATCTTATAATTCGAGAATTCACATCTAGTTTGTTCATTAAATATTTAATTTTAGCATGGTCAGTATGCACAAATGTTTAATAGCCCGTAATGTAATGCCTGCATTTTTTTAATGAATGCCCAAAAGCCAGGAGTTCCTTATCGGTCACTGTAATTAGCTCAACCTTTGACATGTTATTACTGATAAAATAGATGGAATAAGGCAATTTTTCCTCTACCTGACCTAGGGATGCTCCTATGGCTTTGTGTGAGGCATCAGCATGAATATGAAAGTGGAGGGCCCAGTTTGGGCCTTGGAGAATTGGTGTAGTGGTTAACTTACCCTTTAGAATGTCTAAGGTCTCTTGACAAATTTTTGACCATATAAACTCAAAATATTTGGCCAACAACCCAAATAAAGGAGAGGCCAATTTGCTGAAGTCCTTTATGAACCTTCGGTGGTATCCAACTATCCCTAAGAAACTCGTCACATCTCTCTGCTTTTGAGGAGGTGGGACACTTTGGAGGATGGCTATTTTGTTCTGGTCCACCTGTGTCCTTGCTGAGATATTGAATTACCTAACATGGTCCCTTCAGTCATTAAGAATTCACATTTTTCAGGACTAAGAGACAGGTTCATTTCAATGCATTTGTGTAGTACTTTTCCTAGGTTAGTCCGGACTTCTCGAATCCATAAGGTGTAAAATAATCCATATAAATTTCCACCCCATCATGGACTAATTATGGGAAAATACTCAAGACTACTCTTTGGAAAATGGAAGGAGCATTGCATAGGCCAAAAGGATGGACCCTATAGGGAAACGTACCCCAAGGATAGGTGAATGTGGTCTTATCTTGGTCTTCTAGGTAGATTTGGCTTTGTTTGTACCCACTCAATCCATCTAGGTTAGAAAATTTTTTTTCCCTGCCAGGTCATATAGCAATTGGTCAAAGAAGGGTAGAGGAAAATGATCCTTCTTTGTGGCTTTGTTCAACTCCCTATAATCGACACAAATCCTCCACTTAACATTTTTCTTGGGAACTAACACTAAAGGGGACACCCACTCACTATCGGAGATAGGGTAAATGAATCCTGCATCTAGCAATTTTTGTAGTTCTTCTTTGGCTATATCTTTAAGAGTTGGATTCATCCTCCTTTGTGGTTGTCAGACTGACTTGTAACCTTCTTTAATGTATGTGTCCCTTCATTTCCTCGTAACTCCAAGTGAAGGCTTCTAGGTTTTCCTTTAACATGTTGCATAGCTTCTCCTCTTTGAGAGCAGAAAGAGATGGATTAATTTTCAAGGTTTTCTCTAGGTTGAATTGTATGGTTTTGAGATGGAGTGGGTCGGAATCAGTCAAGCATATGTCAATTGGATGATTGTTCTGGGTTTCCCTTACTTCTTCTTCTAATGGTAATGAACTAGGAGTTGGACTTTGGAGTAGGTGTTTAATCAAGTCATCTGCATCTTGCTGTCCTCCTCCCATGGTTGCTTCCAAATCATAAATTTGGGTGGAATAAACCTCATATTCTTCCTCCTCCTCCAACCATAAAGGTAAATCATGCTCTAGAGATAGTTGAGCAGGAGGGTATAGGACTAACTGCTTAGACATATGCCCATTCTTGATGGTCATATTCCTATCTCTACATCTAATGTAAGCATCGGTTGTGGCCAACCACGGCCTCCCAAGGATGAGAGGATAATCAGTAAGCTTAGCCTTAGGCTAAAGAACTAGAAAATCTCTAGGGTACTCCCAGGAGTTAATGGAGACCATCACATCCTCCACAATTCCCTCAGGAGTTACTATGGAACGGTCTGCAAGTTACAAAAATATTGTGGTCTTCCTCAATGACCCTTGGAGGTTGAGATTGAGCATGGTGTCCTTGGTCATCACGTTAATGGAAGCCCTAAGATCGATTAGAGTGTGCAGGACAATGGTGCCATTGATGTGCACATCTACTACAGGGCTTCCAGGGTCCAAATATTTTTGACATATTACCTACCCCAGCATTAAGTCAGATAGCTGCCCAATGACATTAATGGTATTGGCATCCCTTTTTCACCTCCCTGGATGCTTGAAGCATTTCTCCTTAATCAACTTATTGTAAATGGTAACATCTTTTATTGCTTGGAGAAGGGGGTATCTTTACACACAGATTTTTCAATTCTCCTAGAAGTTCAGTTTCTTCTGGCGTAGGCTAGAGTGGTTGGGCTAATCTCTTAGGAAAGGGTGGATTTAATTTAAGGTTTCTTTCCTACCTTTCTTCATCAACCTCCATAGGTAGAGGGGGAGGTTTGTTATCCAGGATAACTCTCCTAGATATTAGGTTAATCTCGTGGATTTCCACAGCATAAGCCGGATATGATGTCTCTCCACTATATACTTGTTGAGCCTGCCTATTGTTTAGGTTTGGATTTGGTTGAGTAGGCATCTGGGGTTGCTTGGGTGGAGCAGAGTGTAGGAGTTTTGGTTGGGTAGGTGGTGGAGGCAATCGATGTGGGGCATTGTTGTATTGGGGCCTCCACCCCTAGAGTGGTGTATTCCACTGAGGTTGTGGCAGAGCATAAGGTTGAAATGACTGGCTGGCTGGCTAGGAATGATATTGAGATGCATAGGACCAAGGAGGGGGTGTAGACCAGGAAGGATGAGGAGGGGATCCACAAGAAGAGATAGCTGTGGTTTGATTGGAGTTGTAATATACATGGGACGACCCTTGCATGCCCTGCTAGTATGGTCTAGGCCCAGGAGGTCTCCTATGGTTAATGTAGCAAAGCCGCTCAGTGACCCCTTTAGCTCCTTCATATACAACTTTGAGTTTGCGTAGAGAAGGGCACTTATCTATGGAGTGGTTTTCTTCACAGTCTCAGCAAATTTCAATAATTTTCAATGGACATTCTTTCCTAGGATGCCTCCTGGTGCATCTAGCACAGAGGATGGCCAAGGCTCTCTCTCCTTCCCCTTGCTTCCTTTTAATGTTCATGGTGTCCATTTTCAAGGCAAGGGTTTGCAAAATCTCACTTTTGAAATCTTCCAGCATATTTCCAATTTCACCCTTGATGGATGAGTTGGAAGATGATGTATTGGCCATAGGTTGACTACCCCTACCCTTTTTCCTGGCCACCCTAGAATGGTTTCTAAAGTTAGTCTTGATATCCTCATAGCGTAATGGTTAGATATCTCCTCCTTTTAACAAATGTAAGGTATCCAAAAGATCTTCTCTTACTCCCTTGAGTAGGACCAACTTTAGTGACTCAGGGTCAAGTGTGCACCTGGCCCTTTTGTAACTGAGAAGGAACCTTTCTTCATGGTCTTCTAAGAATTCATACTGGCCTATGGTCATCCTAGAAATTTGTTCTTTATTATCCTTTGACCTACAGTAGTCTCGATATTTTTTTTTAAAGGGCTGCTGCATCTAAGCCCGAGTTGTGATTCTATCTCTAGGTAAGCCCATGAACCAGTGCAATGTTGCATCCTTGAGGGTAGATGGAAATATTTTTAACTTTTTCTCATCATCTGTGTAGCCATATAACAAAAAACTCAAATAGGAAAGTGTCAGGGTCCTTTGTCATCAGGCCATGGAAATGAGGTAGGGAAAAGCGGATTATATTTTTCATCTTAGTGTCCCCGTTGGTTTCCCTGATGGGGAAGGCACCCTCAATTCTCTCTCTATTCCCTCTATCATTTCGATTTTCAGCCATTGGTTAAGTAGGAATGAGTTCCTCTTCTTCTTCTTCCCTTGTAGGTTCTTCGAATATGTCAGGTTTCTCACATAAAGGTTCCTCCAGTTCACAACCACCGAAGTAGAGAGAAGGTTGGTTGTTGGATGCAATGAGGGTATTTGGCAAAAATTTCCATAAGTTGTCCCTATTCCTACGAGGCCTGAAAGGAAATGTTTTTGGGTTGGTTTTGTATTTTCTTTAAAACTGGAAAGTACTTGTAAAAATGAAATTGCCGATTGAATAAAAATCACCTACAAAATGAAAAAGCTACTTGCTGAATTGAAATCCTACTTTCAAATTTGAAAGGAATGCAAATAATGGGAAATGAAAGAAAGGAAGAAACTAGATTAATTTTATAGAAATAAACAAACAGCAGAATATTGAAGACAAGAAATAGAAGAAAAGAAAGCAGTAATCACATTCTACTCAGACGCCTCCCCGAAAATGGTGCCAAAAAGTGATGAGCACCACTATTGCAACAAGGATGTTGCAACTCCTGGGCTACCAGCTTTACTTATCAACCCGAGGTTTGTACAAACTTGGAGGTGACAGTGTTGTATGCACAAGTAAAGGTGAAGGTCTCGCCTACTTCCACTGTTCGTCTGGCGAGAGACTCTAAGGGTTCCAAGCAATAATTCTATAGAGTCAGAAGAAGCTTGATTCTTTGATGGAAGAAGAAAAATTTTACTCTAAGAGAGCTACTCTATAGAAGTAATGAAGAAAACATCATGTAATGCTAAATGACACAATATCTTAATTAACCATTTAAACAACTATGCTAAGAAGAATTTATAAATCAACACTAAACAAATTCTATTATCTAAGCTACAGAAGTAAATAGAATCCAACCATACTAGTGTGTAAGCAAAAAAACTAAACTAAATCTGTTTTCACTTTTTTTTGTTATTTTGGCACAATCAAGTATGCAAAATTAATTGTTCTTGTGGATGTGACAGGTGAATGGAAGGCGATGGATGATGGATAGAAATTTTATGAAGTGGTTGGATGGTCTGGAAGGGTCTTAGGAGGCTTTATGTGACTTCCTAGAGGTTTCCCATCAATTTGGCCTCAAAACAGGCCATTTCAAGAAAACCTACAGGATGTACTAGAAACCTACAACATGATCCTGTAGGAATTACAGAAAACCTGCAAGATGCATCTGAGAGCTAATTGTGAGGTGTTGGAGGTGTTGGGAAGCTTGGAAAAGGTGGGTGAGGAGTGGAATGGTGTGTTAGAAAGTCTAGGAGCACTTAGGAGTCAATGTACAAGATAAAAGATGGCTAGATTCACTCAATGTATCTAGGGGAATTTCAATGAAAAATGATAAAAAAAAAATAGTGGGGGTGATGGTGGAACAAGAGATGGCTAAGATGGATGAAGTGGAAGGTTGCTACTAGTGATCAAGTATGGGTATCCTCCTAAAGTAAATGCTTTTCTTAAAACATGTGTGTCTTCCAAGAAATATGCAACAAGATACATTTTCATAAACTAGAAAAGCATGAATCAATTGCCCATATTATGCACGAAGAAAGTTGTTGAAGGGAATGAAAGCATGAGTGAGATCTTATTGCAAAAATGGAGATGGAAAAAGATGACAATGAAATCTACCTTGCAACATGAACCAAATACTGAATCAAAGACAACAAACTCTAAAGCTCATCCAAGAACTAGAAATCTGTGTTTCTGGGGTTGCTGAAGGGTCCCTTCCTCAAGTCATGGTCCCAAATGGAGGAAGTGAGGCCAAGACAACCTCTAACAACCTTATGGTGATCCTTTTTCTCATTTTTAACCTTCTATTTGAAGGAAAGCACAAATGGAAGCAAACTATCACACAACCAATCTAATCTACATTGTTGTAATGGAAATGCATCTACTAAACAAATGAACAATTAAACTATGAATCTATTCTATCATACACATACAATAAAGAGGATCCTTGGCTGCTAGGGTTGGGCCCTAACCCAAGAGCTTCAGCCCTTTGAGTTGACTCAGTGCTGGTTGAAAGCAAAACTCATTCTTATTACCAAAAAAATGTATTACATCAAAAACAATCACAAGTCTTGTAGTTCAAAAATAGAGTAGAGTTTTACAATCAAAAATCTGAATCCTACTGAGATTGTGGGCCTCTCTACTTATATATATGATTTCTTCAATGACTTCCTTATAATTTTTTATGAAACCAGCTCACAAAAAGATAGAAAAGATAGATGAACGCCTTATAAATAAGCCTCTTCGAGGGGGAAACCTCC
>APFE031155073.1:20865-56801 GCA_000404065.3 Pinus taeda
TTCTAAGGAAGGGTTTGAAAATGGAATTCATCAAACCTTGAAATGTAGAAGGTGCACTGGTAAGGCCAAAAGGCATAACCAAAAATTCATAATGACCCTCATGAGTTCTAAATGATGTTTTCACAATGTCTTCAGTCTTCATTCTGATTTCATGATATCCTAAACAAAGATCCAACTTGGTGAAGTAAATTGATCCAAACAATTCATCCAGTAATTCATCAAAGACAGGAATGGAAAACTTATCTTTAATAGTGAGCTTGTTGAGCTCCTTATAATCTGAACACATGTGCCATGGTCCATCCTTCTTGTGCACTAATACTACTGGAGTAGAGAAAGAACTTTGACTAGGTTGAATTATACCATCCTCTAGAATTTCTGCAACCATACGTTCAATTTCACTCTTTTGGGCATAGGGATATTTGTATGGTCTGATGTTTGGAGGAACACTTCCTGGAATCAGATGAATAGCATGATCATGATCATGGATAGGTGGGAGACCTTTGGGAGTCTCAAATACCTTGGAATGATTGTCCAAGACTTTTTGGAGATCTGGAGAAATAGATGATTCCGATGTGGAAACATCTAGCGAACATAATTGTGTAATTACACCTCTTTGTTCCTTTTTTTGAAGCTTTGTCATACCATTAGAGCTGATTATCTTTCCTGGTTTCCCTGCAATACCCCTTAATACAACTTCCTTTCCTTCCATAGAAAATTTCATGGAAAGTTCTTGAAAATTAAAAGCTATTGTACCCAAGGATTGTAGCCATTGGACTCCTAGTACAACATCAGCACCTCCCATTGGAATGGAAAGCGTTGGGCTAGTCAATACATATTCTCCCATGGATAGCTTGATATTATGGCACTTTCCAGAGCAATTTATTGTTCCTCCATTTGCAATCATCACTTGACACTCTGGTGCTGGATATAGGAAGCAATTCAATTCTTTTGCTACCTTACAATGAATAAAATTGTGGGTACTTCCTGAATCAATCAACACTATTACCTTTTTCTTCTTGATTTGTCCTTCTATCTTGATGGTCTGAGGAGTGGTAATTCCCGCCAATGCATTACAAGATATTGTCGGATTCATTTGTTCTTCATCTAGGCTTTGTTCCTGGAGTATATCCTCTTCTTTTGAATTTTCTTTCTCCTTTTCTTCTTCCTCTCCACAATCTATGTAGAATAATTTATTCTCAGCACGCTTATGACCTTTAGTGTATTTACTATCACAAATGTAACAAAGCCCTTTTGCTCTTTTTTCTTCGAATTGTTGTGGTGTCAACCTTATAGGTTGTGGAAGGCTAGGCACAACACTTCCATCTTTATAGTTGTGAGTGGTGTGCTTCTTGGTTGCCATAATTTTGCTTTCCATTTTTCTTGCTAACCTAAATGCCTTCTCTAATGAATCAGGTTCCCAAAGGCGAACACATCAATCCTATGCTCTTCTGGAATATCTTTTACCCTTATGTTCAATTTTTGGAACTCCTCAATGTGCTCCATTATTGAACCCTTTTGTTTGAGACTTATCAATTGGCTAAAAAAAGTGTTGCTTTTTGTATCCTCATAATTTGCTGTTAATTCTTCCATATAAATTGCCCAAGTGATAATTTGTTTACAAGAGCAAAGCCATTGATACCATACAAACTGATTTGGTTCCAAATATAAAGTTGCAATACGTACCTTTTGTGTGTTTTGCACATTATTGAGATCGAAATATTGCTCCATCTGTAATATCCATGCTGCAGGATCCTTGCCATCAAACTTCCTCATATCGATTTTTGGAATATGGTGGGTATTCGATCCAACATTAGAGCATATGAAATCATGATTAACATTTCTTTTCTTCTCATCATGAGTTTCTTGTACTACCCTTTCACCATTAGTAAGCATTTCTTGTAGAAACTTTGTCATATCTGTCTTCAAATCTTCCATGTCTATCTTCAAATCTGTCTTCAAATCTATCTTCAAATCATCCATCTCAGCTTCCACGTCATTCATCTTAGCTTCTACACCTTTATTTAAACAATCCATCTTAGCTTCTACATCTTTCTTTAAACCATCCATCTTAGATTCTGTTAGTTTTTGTGCAAGTGTCACTTGTTGCACTTGGTCTCGTAATTTTGATATATCATGTTGCATTTCTTGCTCTTCTTCATGAGTCATGCCAGAGCTTTCAAGTTTCTTACTAGGTATTTGCATTTTATTTCCTTGGGGCATCAATTACCAATAATAATGCTTTACTATGCCCTTTGAATTCCTTCAAACTAATTTTTCAAACCAAGGTTATGCAAAAATTTAAAAAAAACTACACATCTTTTTTTGCTTTGTAGGAGCTTGATATTGAATCTGATGTATCTCTGAAATTTCCGATCATCCAGTTCTGAAATTGTAGCTTGCAATAGCCCTCAACGTCCTCTTTGCAATGCCACCAGTTTTATCCAAATTGGATTCTCCAGGGAGGAGTTATGCCAAATATCCCACAGTGACCTGATTATAGACTAGTTCAATAGAGCAAACTTGTATGACGTGCTACGTGTCACTGTTTTGATCTTTGGCTCTTAAAAAAGTATGCAAGAAACTACAATCCATCCTATTTTTTTACCTTCTTACGAAATTTCAATCCGATACTCAGAGAGAAAGTTCTGATGGTTTTCCCCAAGTCACCTGTTTGGAATGTAATTCAAGAGTTTGCAAAAAGACCAACTTCCGCAAGTCATCTCTCCGCCAATGTAGCACGAAAAGCACTGAAATTTGGACCCAAGTTTCAGTGAAATTTTGTCTCAAATGGTTTTTGTTTTTCTCTTCTGAAACATCGTATGAAAAAATTTGTAGCAAAAATTCCACGATGACCTATTTGGAGCAGCAAAACCCTAGAATCCAAAGCTCTGATACCAAATGTTATGAAACTAGCTCACAAAAAAAAAGAAAAGATAGATGAATGCCTTAGAAATAAGCCTCTTCAAGGTAGCAACCTCCTTTACATTACACAAATGAACAATTCTTAGATGATTCAAATGACAAAAACTCCCTTCTATATATAGAAGTCTAAGGAGTCACAATAGAACCTAGCTGACCTAACAATAATAATATAAAGGCACAAAAATAACAATAGAGGGATTCTATGGGGCAGAGTAATAACAATATGTGGACAATAGGGGCACAACAATATTAATAAGGGATACAACTACAATAGTAATGGGGTAATCACTGCTATTATAAGGACCTAACATAATTATGGAGGCTTGGCTCCGAAACGCGAGATAAACTGGTGCTTTGTCTTTCACTTGCTCGATTGCCTTCTAGTCCTCATGATTTGGCTGTTTGCACTCCGAGCTAATGGAGAAATATTCGAATGGAGGGGTAGTAAATGAGGAGGATTTACCTCCTATAATTGCTCTCCCTTGTCCCATTCGAGTTTTGACAATGGTCTTTGTCAAAATTCCTTGCTTTTATCCTTTAATCTTGCATTAAATGTACATTAGACCACAAAGCAAAATATCCAACTCTGAGTCATCTCATAAAGAAAATATATTCAAAAGTATGCAATAAATTATGAGAATAGTTGGTTTGACTAAGCTAGGAGGTGAATTGAGGCCCTTATAATTACCCAATGATGAGGGTCATTGAAGGGCATGTTAGGTCTCTATATTACTAGAGTAAGTCCTTCTTGTTATTAGTGCAACCCCCTTATTGCATTATTGTTCCCATATAGTCCCCATGTTGTTATTATTATGCCCCATAGAAGCCCACTATTGTTATTGTTGTGCCCCTACAATATTATTTTTGTGTAGGCTCTGATTGTATTGGGACCCCTTAGACTCCTATATATAGAAAGGAGGTCTTGTCATTTGTATCATCCAAGAATTGTTCATTTGGGTAATGTAAAGGAGGTTGAACCCTCAAAGAGGCTGATTTTGAAGTCATTGACCTATATTTTCTTCTATTTTGAAGTCATTGACCTATGGTTTCATAACATTGGGGTATCTACTGCAGGTTATGTTATGAGTCTTGGATGATGATTTTTCTCCTAGAGGTCACACAAACAATTAGTTTTAACAGATTCCACAACTGAGGAAGAATATGTGGTAGTAGCTAAAGCATCTAAGGAAATTGTGTGGCTCAAGAAAATTCTAAAATATTTTTAGGAGAAACAAGTGCATTCAACTCCTGTCTTGATTGAAAACATTTCTGCAATAAAGTTGGCC
Organism: Pinus taeda; assembly: GCA_000404065.3. NCBI lineage: Eukaryota > Viridiplantae > Streptophyta > Pinopsida > Pinales > Pinaceae > Pinus > Pinus taeda. The sequence goes on from APFE031155073.1 coordinate 25,074, forward strand.
AAGAACCCAAAGTTCCATGATCGAACGAAGCACATAAATACAAAATACCATCTGATTCAACATCACATTGAGGCCAAGACAATCCATATGCCATTATTCCGCAAATGAGAAGGTCACAGAAATATTCGCCAAAGCACTTGGAAGAGAAAATTTTGAAAGATTCAAAATGATTCTTGGACTTGCCATCATCCCTTCAGATTAAGGGGGGCAATGTTGACACCTAATCTTTGGGATTAGGTAAATCCATGTAAATATTGTAAATAGGAAAATAAATAGAATTGGAAGACGAAGAGACATTGGGAGATGAAACCCAATAGTATCCCTCTCCATCTATATATTCATCTTCCATATTAACGCAAAATAAAATTCAATTCGTGGAGTTACCTCCTGGTCTGACAAAAAATATTGATTTTTTTTTTCTCTTGAAAGAGAGAAGCAATACATATAGAGAAAGAGAGAGAAATATCATCAAAAATCAATGTAGGGAAGTAGAGTAAATACACATGCACTATAGCCAACCATATTTCGATTAAAAAAATGTCAATTCGAATAAAATAGAATATCATCAAAGCCACATCATACAATTAATGGAATTTGCAATGGAACAATGAAAAGGAGTGCAATAGAGTATGCAATGGAACAATAAAAGAGAATGCACATCTACACATTTGATGGCTTCATGTCTTGTTCTTCCATTTTTATGGCTATTAACGCTAAAATTAAAATTTTATTAACTATGGAATTTTTTTGGAATTTACCTCTATCATATCATACATACTTTTTCTAGTGGAAATTAATTATGTCTAAAATTATATCCTTTAATAATCTTATTATCTTTCCATATAGTTTCCACAATGTTACATATGTTAAAAAATAGTTATGGTGGGAAAGGCATTCATTATGGCTAGATAAGAATTGATTTCTTCTACCTTTAAGGGTCGAGTATTTATTATTATTATAATAATATATATATATATTATATTTATAATTATATATTATATATATATTATATATAATATATAATATAATAAAGAGAGAGAGAGAGAGAGAGAGAGAGAGAGAGAGAGAGTTGCTTAAGGAAGAAAGGTGGTAGACATGCTACTATCACCAACTTTATTTGAGTCAACAATATGCCTATCTAGATACTAATGAGAAAATATGCAATGGAACAATCAAACTCCTTTAAAGGAAATTCACATCTAAGTATTTGATGGATTCATGTCTTCCTTTCCCTTCCATTTTTTTGTTTTTAATCATAGTCACTGAATTTGAACTATAATTCAAATTCAAATTCCATTACATATGGAAAAATTTTAAGGGCATATATTTAAGGATACTAAAATATGTATTTTTAAAAAATTTAGAAATTTTCTACGGATAATAATTGCATCTATAATTATATCCTTAGAAATTTTATTCATGTTTCTTATGGTTTCCGTTATGTTATATATGTTAACTTAATTTAAAATAAAAATAATAATGGAAGATACATTTCTTTATTTATATTGATGCCTTTAGAGTTGGAAAAGTGGAGGAATTGGATCACAAGATATTTCTTTATCGGCGGGACGAAGTTTGGGAAACTTGAGTGTAAAACCTTATGAGACCCATTTCGAGGCATTAAATGGAATTTTAGGGGGTAAAACATTGTTGCCTAAGAACCACACCTTTTTATGTTGTTCTACAAACAAAAATATTCCCAATGGAACAAGAATCACCTCCATCAGTTTTTGTGTCAAAAGGTTTTTCCATTTGGAGCATGAATTTCTTTTTTTGACCACCATAATTCGAGAGGATGCCACATCGGCATCATTATACATAGAAAAGGATCTAGCCACATGACCATGATGAAAGATACTCTATAACAGTTCATATTGTAACTCTAGTTAAGAGTTGAAGTAATCGAACCTAACTACTAGTAAGTTATCAGGGTATGTTATAATTGGCCGACTAGAAGGAAAATGGGTTTTATTCTATTCTACTATATTCTTTTCAACATATGAGTAAAGTAGTAAAGCATGGATAAGGAGGAAAATTCATAGTTTATTTTTTCAATATTGCATCCCTGGGCTACAATACGTATTTCTCTATACTATCATCCATTCTCCATTGAGAGAAGCAAAGTAGAGCAACCTCTCCTCCAAGTTGGGATTTTCTCCGAAAAAGGTTTCCCTAGGGTACAATTCATGTTATTATGGTTGTGAGTGATTGTATTTTTGTTTTTTCTCTATTTTCCATAGTTTACATATTGTATTCATGAAATGATAACTTAATAAATATAGAACTGTATAGAAAATTTATCTACATAGTATAAATTTCATATTTTTAAATATAATTATGTTAGATCTATTGTAATAATTATTTGTGGCATTATGATGCATGTTTTGTTCTTGATGGAAACTCACTTGTATACGGTAACTATATGAATCTATAGGATATATAAGAGGTGATATAATGATGGAACACAGAGATATCAAAGGTGACATAATGGTGGAACAGAATAATTGTTAAAGGTTTGATACATGAATATTGTGTTAGTGTTATCCTTAATAGACAACCTATTTGATGAATGGAGTACTTGATAAAGATATAAACATGATGTGATAGAGTGCATGGCAGTTGTGTTTACAGGTGTGACAAAATGTAAGGCAGTTCAAAGGAATCAATTCAAAAATGATGTATGATGGAAACTCACATTGTAACAGGTCTATTCAAAGGTAATAAAGTAATGACATGGAAGAACGGGATGATGGAACAAAGGGTTACAGATCATAATCAAGAAATTGAAGAAAAAATGTTTCAAGTTGTACTAAGTCGTATACGCTAGTTCACCTAGTCCATGTAGCGTATACAAGCAAGTTCACAGAACAAAAGGACTGTATACATATGCATGCACTTTCATAGGAGTAAAAGTGTGTATGGGATGGAAAATTAAGGTTAAAGAATACCAAGGGTCCATACCATGGTATTAGCCCACAATATTGAGCGGAATAATGGTTACTTTATCCCGTCTAAGAATACCACAAGTTCTAAGTGTTGTTTTGGTCCGAGGTATTGAAAAATACTCGAAGTATACAAGGAGGTGAAGATCAAAGTGGGAAGGGGTGAAAGTAATGAATATCTTATGAAGAGTTAGATCAAAATAAAATAGGCATGTTATGGGTTTCTGATGCTTTGCTTTATCTGGACTAAGTATGCCCCTGAGTGTTTAATGATGGATTAGGATCATAAGACCTGAAATGAATTATCATTATATGATCTGATAATGGATAGGCTAGATCTAAGTGCTAACAAAAATTTTATCCTTCAAATGCTATGGTATGGTTATATCCGATGTTTGAAATAGATATTAAGTTATAAGTTATTATTTTAATATCTATACATTGGTTTGCCTTGGCGAAGGCGTGTATACATGCTGGTTCGGCTCTTGCAAGTAGCATATGAAGAAGAAAAGTTTTTTGTTCAAAGATGACTGATATATCTAATCAGTGGTGATATTTTATTGTTGTTTGTCAATGATTTCTTCTTTGGATTTGAAAGTAAAATTTATTCTATAAGGAGATTGAGTTTGTTGATTGATTGATTGATTAAAAAGGGTGGTATTTGCTGCTAACTGTTTAGAACTCTGTCATATGGCAACAGATATTTTGAATGTCTCTGGTTAGTTCAGTTTTGGGTTTAAAGGTTTGATGATTCAATATCTTTAGAGGTATACGCAAGTTGGGCTACACAAAGTAGCATATATATGCAAATTGGCTTCATTGAGGTAGTGTATGCATTCTGACATATGATTTTTGAGGTTGTAGTTGGTTCTGGTTGTTGATGTAGTGTTCTGGGTTCAGATCTGTGTATTGGTTATAGTGATCTATCTGTTCCAGTTGATTGGTTGAGTTTTTATTAAGCGTTGTTTGATTGAGTTTTCAGTGATTGATTGATTCAGTTGTGGTTGATTGAGAGATTCATCATTAGGTTTCAGTGATTGATTGATGCAAATGTATTTGATGGTTATATTGCAGTGGTTATTGATTTTGAGATTAAATGTTACTGATGGGTCCAATATGAAAATTTGATGAATCGTGCCTACATATTGTGTTGTTGTGTACCAGGAGTATCCAATGTAAAAATATATGAACCAAGATCCTTGGAGGATAATGAGGTTTGGAACCTCCAGTGAGGAAGTCGAATCATCCTGCTAGTAGTGGCTGGTGATTAGATTAGGATGTTGGAGCTCCATTCTAGTAGTAGCTAGAGAATGAGTGAGTTTTGTAGCCTTCTGTAGGCCGGTGCCTACGTGCTGGTAAACATATCATCTAATACAAGAGCTAGGGGTTTGTAGCTCCCTTCCAATAGAGGTTGGAGAACAAGAGAAGATTGTAGCCTTCTGCAGGTGGGTGCCTGCATACTAGTATGAATATGTGCTAGTACAATAATGTAAACAAATTATTATTTATATTAAAAGGAAGACAGAGAAAACAACAAGAAGTTTTTTTCATGGTAAAATTTAGAAGCAAATTTTAGCCGAAGGCTGAAATTTAAGGGGTTTTTCATTTTAGAGGGGCGAAATTTTTATAAAACACCCATTTCATATATTTAGCCCAACTTTTATTTAAAAAAATAATTATTTATTTCATTTTAAACAAAAAAAAGGGCCGATAAACTATGAATAGACTCATTTGACTTGATTCCGCTGGTTTGGGAGGTTATATTCCCTTACAATCATTCGATTTGCTGCTTTGCAATGTTAAATTGGTTTGCAATCACCCATTTTCTGGTTTGGGAAGTTGTATTTGGTCCCAATAAATCAAAATATAAATAAAGTGGAGGTATGGTAAATAAATAAAACCTCTTTTTTTATTTATCCAAAGTTATGGTTAATAAATAAAAATATAAATAAAGTAGAGGTATGGTAAATAAATAAAACCTCTTTTTATATTTAGTCCATAACCCTCTTTCTATTTAACAAGGCTAAAAAAAGAGGTTTTATTTAAGTGAATCCTATGGGCGAAATACCATATTTATAAAAGAGGTATGGTAAATTAATAAAAATATAAATAAACAAAAAGTATGGTAAATAAATAAAACATTTTTTTATATTTACTCCATAAGTCACCTTATATTTACTAACACTCAAAAAATGCATTATATATCGAGGTGAAGCCTATGGGCCAAATACCATGGGCCAAATTATTATTAATACCATGCAAAAAAATATTATTAACCATAATATTAGTATTAATAAAAATAAATATGGCACATGGTATTTACCCATGATATTCACATGAAATTACACCAGCAGAAATCCATCTTTACTTTGGATCTACTAAGTGTCGAGAGGGATCAAATATCGTGATATGCAAACTAGCATAGAGTGAAACAATATCTGATCCCTCTGAGGGCTCGGTAGATCAAGAGTAAAAATGGATCTTGTAATTTAATGTCACTTAAGCATTTAAAATAAAAAAATAAAAAATAAAATAAAATCATTTATTAATTTTATTAATTTTTATAAATTACTAATAGTAGTTTTTAAGCTCCAAGTTTATGATAACCATGGTATTGACCCATGGTAATACCATGCTATTCATGTGAGCATAGACTATTTAAAGGGGAAATTCTATGAGCTTAGATCCATCTTAATTCCGGATCTACCAAGTGCTGAGAGGGATAAATATATTTCATCCCTCTAAGAGTGGTAGATGTGGAGTTAAGATGGATATAGGTTGGTTTTTATGATAATGAAGATATTAAGTAGGCTTGGGAAATTATATTGTAAAAATATCTTAAGGTGAATGATTAAAGCTACATTTAGTCACTTTACAAAATTTAGTAAAAAATACCAATATCTCCATTAATATTGGTTTTTCTAATTTAACAAAAAAAAATTCAAAACAGTGAAATATTATCACTCTTTTCACATCACCCTCATAGAAGAGAGATAGTCACTACCCACATTTCCCACCATTTTTCAAATGTTCTCAATATGATATCTTCATGAAAAAGCTAAGGTATTGATGTTGGATTAGTTGTTTGAAAAATATGCTGGTTTGTACAACCTTTCATCTTCTCTGTTATTCTTAGTTTGTCATAATGATCTGTAGGGGTTGGGCAGTTGGGCCACTACACCATATTGTCCTAAAAGGCGGATATTGTGCACCAAAAAAGAAATTAATCCACATGTCACAACGCTATTAAAAAATGCAAGACGTATGAAGGTAGTGAATTATGCTAATAAGCAATTTAGATTGGGAGAGACATAATTAAATTTTATTACTTAATTGAAGATTTCCAATTAAAATAATAATAAATCAACATTTCTATATTTATATATTGACTGGAAGGCTTCTAACAACAGTCACTTGTTTCCATTAGATCCCCTTCAGGCCTCTGGGATACCTAACGCTTTCTTATATTATATAGTTGGGGCTTGCTACTTGTTGGCGTGTTGGAGTAAACAAACTTGATGTGTTTTTTTTTCTATCTCACAGTTGGAGCCTATGGAATAAAAAAGAAATTTGATAGCTTGACAAAAGTGGTAGAGAAAAGATTAATCTCTCTTACCTTAACAGAATTGGTGGTCAAGATCAACACCTACAAGAAATTTGTTGTGGAATATTATCAAAACTAATAGAAGGATATGAAAAAGTGTACAATAAGAACCTTGACAAACACGACCACTGAAACTTGCAACATTGTTTGTAGGAAGAGAAAATTATGTTTATTTTTTCCAAACATTTATATTAGTATATTACAATTTAATGAATATGTTTTCCTATTATCGTATATGGTTTCATACTTTAACAAAACATTCACCAAGACTTCACAATGTTTTATTATTCAGTAAAATATTTGCTAAGATCTTACAAGATTTTATAATTCACTTAAAGATTTTCCATGACTTTACAAGATAATATAATCTGGTGAGATATTCGCCAAAAAAATTATATATACATATTATATTATTGATAAAATCACCTCCCATGTTTCTTATGTATCATGGGGATTCACCCACTTATTATACATATAAATTTAGGGTGGTTCTTAAAATTTTCCCTGGTTTTTTTCCCGCATTGGGTTTCCACCTTAAATCTTGGTGTTCATGTGTGTTGCTTATGTTTGATGGTTTATTGGTTACAACAAATAGTTAATTTTTATCTAATGGTTAATAAAGTACGAATGCATTAGCTGAAGACAAACATATGATGGATTAACTGAATTGTAAGTTCACTAGATATACACTAATTCTCTTAAGAACAATTGTGCGCACATGCAAGCTCGATTCAGTAAAGTTGCGTATAGAGATCTGAATATTAAATATAAAAATTTATTGATTTGTTAATACTAATTCATGCCCCCCCTTAGTATTTTGCCCAATAATTGGTATCAGAGCCAAGTTATTTGGCAGAAGCTTGATCTCTTGAAGGAGATCCGCCGAGACAATAGGAAAGAAGCAAAAGAAGAAAGCACATCAGAAGAAGAATAAATCTCAAAGGAACAGTGACAATAGGAGAGACAATTGGCTATTAGGTGGAAGAAAGCATTCAAATTCAGAATCATCTTAGATTAAAGATGAACGAGCAAAAGAAGTATCATGTACTAATTTTTGGTCTTCTGCTGATACATTTCTTTGTTCATGCAATATTGAGGATAAATAAAGTGATAGTGCAACAATTGAATTTGATCTTATGGGTGAAAGTGAAAGAAATATAATAGAGACAAAAGTTAAAAGGCTCACAGATAAAATCAGAGATCAACAAGATCTATTTGACAAAAGGGAGTGTACCTTCAAAGAAGAAGTTACTAGGTTAAAAGTTTAGTTGGAGGAAGGAAAAAAAGTAAGGAAGCGGTACAATTAAAAGGAAGATCAATGTCAAAGGTTGCAGGATGAATTGACATCATTGAGAAATGAAGTAAATGAAAAGGATACAACAATCAAGAAAATTAAAAATAGATCGAGTTATTATGAAAGTCTTGAGGTTGAGATCATCTCTCTAAAAGAAGATATTGAAAATTAAAATAAGCAGAATGAAGAGCTACCTCAAGTAGATGAAGAAAAAGAAAATGATATTCTCAAATTAAAACAACAAGTGGAAGAAGGAATAAAAGCTGAAGAAATCATGAAGAAGCAGTATCTAGAAAGGAAGAGAAATATCAGGTTGAGGTAAATATCCTAAAAGGTAAATTAGAAGAAAATGATAAAATGTTACGATTTGTAGACAATACTAAGATTTTGGATAATATGCTTAGTAGTCAAAGGTCTCCTACCATTAAATCAGGTCTTGGTTTTCATGAAACTGTTAAAGGTGAATCTAGCTCACAAACTGAGGCAAGGAACTATAATGCAAAATATGAAATGGCCAACAAGGAGACAGGTGATCAACCCCATCAACAACCAAGGAAAGAAAGTCTTCAAAGAAAATCATTTACTCCTAATTATGGAAGTGTTAATTGATTATTTCCTCTGATGAATAATGTTGAATGTTTTAGATATCATAATTTTTGATGTGTTGTAGCTAGATGCAAAAGTAGAATGTTTCAAGCTAATAACCCTCACATAGAAATATCATCAGCTTTCAAGTACTTTAACGGATATTTTTTTCTTGCAATATGTTTGGTCACAAAGACATTAATTGCTTTAGAAGGAATATGAAACATATAAGATGTTATGCTTGTAACAAGTCTGGGCATATAGAAAAAGAATGCAAGGACAAGTCTATGGATCATCATAGATAATATGGTAAGCAATCAAATAAGGAGATTTATATCAGAAAATATGAATCCATCAAAAATCAAGAAAAGGAAGATCATATAAGGTATGATCTTGCTCTCTACTCATTCGAAGACAAAGATGATAGTGGATGTTCTCATCACATGATTGGAGTGAAGATAGAAATGGATTCTCTAATAAAGAGCCATCATGATAATGATATTCTTGGAACTGATGCTTCGACAAAAGTTCTAGGACCAGGTATAGTCAAAACAGACTCAGGAGGCATTGAAAGTATGAAAATTCAGTTTTCTAATTCTCATATGTAGATATTATGAAGACAAGTAGCATACATACACTACTTTGAAACTGCATAGTAGTGTATATGTTGGTTTGATGAAGAAGAAGTGGGACATACTGAGAAAAGGGTCTGATATGGTTCAGGGAATTATCAATTGTCTTTTATGGTTTAATGTTTGATGACTATAATCTGTGGATGTTATTTATAAGTGATTTTGACCCTCATAAGTTGTTTATGACTCGATGTATTACTAGTTGATGATGATGCCTTGATGATTCTTACCAATACTTGCAATGATCGGTTCTGACAGTGAATGGTTGGCACAGGTTGAGGGGGAGAATATGATATACTTCTAATAATGCATTGTTGGCATTATGTTTATAAGTATTTGGTATATAATGATGGTGATAATGCTTATGTTGTTGAAGTATTTAGATGATGCACCATGCTATGTTGTGGTCACGGGTTGCCTATGATGAAATCTTAGATGATACTTATATTTCTTGGGCCACATAGTTGTTATTCAGATCTGATTTATGGATGATTCATATGATTTCTTTTTAGGATGCATATAGTACATGTGTCATGTTGCTTACATAGGTGATCTTCATAAGTTCAAGGAGAAGAATAAAGCTTGAGTGCATATCTTCATTATTTGATGATGATAAGTGTCTTTCATTTCTTTTATGTTGTTGTCATCATGCCTTTAAAGATGCATCAATTTCATATGGTGCAGTTATGGATGAAAATTCCTATAGTTCTTGGATCTCACATGGTATATTGGTTGAGGATTATTGATCTTGAAGATATCAAGAAAGTTTGACTGTGAAGTCATGATTTGCTTTTCTCATTGATGAGAAGCTAGGTAAACATTATGATGATACATGGTTGATATACTAAGGGATCTTGTGGAAATATCATGTAGTTATTGCTATGATGATGGTGTTATGGTCATAGATGATGACTATGGTAGTTTAACATGTATATATGTGAATGGTTTTGTTTTACTGCTTGGAGATACGACATATGCTTAGTTGATTCATGGAAGGCTATGTTAAGGCTTTTTCTACTAAGGAAACTGAACAAGTTGATCTTGATAAGGTCAAGAGGATGAGTTGATATCTATATGTGACATGATTTTTCATAGGTTGATGATATTAAAGGTTCATTGTCTTATCATATGAACTAATGATGGAAAAATGTTGTTGTTCTTGATGTTGCTGACAGATGCTATGGTGTAGATCATATATGGTGTATGATAGTGGTTGATAACAATCATGGTCTTGTTTAGATATTTGGTATTTGTTATAAATGTCATGTATATCATTTGATGTAAAGGTCATGTAAATACCTATGATGTAATGATTGTCATATTCAGTCATGTATGGACTTTTAAGATCATGTCAAATATGTAAACCCACTTGGTTGGGTGGATGAGTCAAATTTGGTGTATCCCCACTTGGTTGGACGATTGATGTATGTATAAGTCATTGGTGATAGGAAGGTCATACTCACATAGCTAAGTTATAGAGTCATGTTATTCTTTTGAAAAATATTTATGTAGAATGTGCACGTCCTCATGGGGGAGCATGGATAGTATAGTGCATCTCAGCATGTACTAAGGGGGAGTTTTAGTAGAGAATTTAGCATGTGCCTAGAGGGAGAATGATCATTGTTCATATTTAGCAGTTCAGATATGAAGTCTTCATTTAATGTTGGTCAATCCTTTACCCTTGATTTCAAAGGGGGAGAGTATCTAGGTATTTGGAGAATATCTTGATGTTTTGAAAAGCTTGTTACTTGTCTTGATGTTATTTACAGGTTGTGGTGACCAAACACTAAAGTGGTTGTCATCAAGTCCAAAGGGGGAGATTGTTAGAATTATGATGCATGTTTTATTCTCGATGGCAACACACTTGAATATGGTAACTAGATGAATGTACATGTCAGATCAAAGGCAATAGAATGATGGATGACAGAGATATCAAAGGTGATAGAATGATGGAACACATAGATATCAGAGGTGATAGAATGATGGAACACATAGATATCAGAGGTGATAGAATGATGGAACAGAATAATGGTTAAAGGTTTGATAGAGGAAGTTGAGTTAGTGTTGTCCTTGTGATGAGCGCCAGTATTGCAGCAAGGATGTTGCAACTCCTGGGCTACCAACTTTACTTATCAAATTGGGACTCATACAAACTTGGAGGTGATAGTTCTATATGCACAAGTAGAAGTGAAGGTCCTGCCTATTGTCACTTGTTCATTTGGCAAGAGACCCAAGAGGTTCCAAGCCAGATTTCTATAGAGTCAGAAGAAGCTTGATTCTTTGATGGAAGAAGAGAAAACCTATTCTAAGAGAGCTACTCTACTGTAGTAACAAAGAAAATAACACCTAATGCTAAATCACACCATATCCTAATTAAGCATTTAAAAAACTAAACTAAGCAGAATTTCTAAATCAACATTAACCTAATGCTGCTATCTAAGTTACAGAAGTAAAGAGCATCAAATCAAACTAATGTGTGAGCAAGGAAACTAAAATAAGTGTGTTTTCGCAATTTTGGTGTTTTGGTAAAATCAAGCATGCAAGGAGTCAAGCAGAAGAGAAAGAGAAGATCAAAATAAATGAAAGGGGGATGTAACAAAGAAGATGTGCATAGAAACCATTGGATCGATCAGCGAATAGTAAAAATGGAAGATGAGCGGAAGAGATCTTATCGCAGGTGATTACGTGAATAGATGGATGAACAAGACTAATCAAAAGATGAATGGTGGAGATCTCATCATGAGAGGTTTAGTCAATAGATGGATGAATAGGACTAATGGGAGATGAATGGTAGAGATCTTATCACAGGAGTTTAATTCAAGAGATGGACAAACAGGACTAATCGGAAGGTGAATGGCGAAGATCTTATCGCGAGAGGTTTAGTCAATAGATGGATGAATGGGACTAATAGGTGATGAATGGCAGAGATATTATCACGAGAGGTTAAGTCAAGAGATGGGCAAACAAAAATAATAAGAAGATGAGAAATGAAGATCTTATTGTGGAGATGAAGTGAATGGATGGTTAGATCACATCAAGTCACATGGTGACAGAAGGGTAAAAAATGTATGGAATGATGGAGTGGGTTTCTGTAGGCTGTAAGAAGTTTCTTACATTCCCTCAAAGTTGTAAGATGTATTTCTAAATTTTGCGCAATTAGCCTAAGTGAATGACACGTAGCACTGGAAAACCACTTTTCCCACGTGCTCTCGGGTGGATAACGGTCATGCAAGAATCCGCGTGAGATTACGTGATAGCGTTGGATCAAGCTAGACAGTTCGACAGTGGATATTTGGAGCACATAAAGTTAAACATTGAAATGAATAAGAATAAGCTATGTGACACATAGTTGATGGTGGTTTGTCAGGGTTGTTGTGAAAGGAAATCTACAGGAGTAATCCTTGCTAACCTGCTAACTGAAGAAAAAGGTACAAATTGAAGCAAACTAAAACAAAACCAATCTACACTACTCTGCTGTAATGGAAATGCATCTACATAAGAAAATTAATGATTAAACCATGAATTTATGCGCTACACTGCTGTAATGGAAATGCAGCTACTTAAGCAAATGAAGGATTAAACCATGAATCTATATGCTACCCTGTTGTAATGGAAATGCAGCTACCTAAGAAAATGAATGATTAAACCATGAATATACTCTAACATAAATGTACAATAAAGAGGAGCCTTAGCTACTAGGGTTGGGTCCTAACCCAAGAGCTTCAGCCCTCTGAGTTAACTCGTGCTAGCTCAAAACAAGACTCATCCTAATTATCAAAACAATGGATTACATCAACAACTATCACAAGTATTGCAACTCAAAAAATAATGTAAAGTTTTATAATCAAAAGTATGAATCCTACTGAGGTCCTAGGCCTCTCTACTTATACGATTGAAGTCTCCAATGACTTCCTTAAAATTAGGGAGGCTCGGCTCCCAAACTCGAGATAAACTGGTGCTTTGACATCCACTTGCTTGGCTACCTTGTAGTCCTCATGATTTGGATGTTTGTACTAAGAGCTGATGGAGGAATATTCAAATGGAGGGGTAGTGAATGAGGAGGATTTCCCTACTATAATTTGTCTCCCTTGTCCCATTCGAGTTTTGACGAAGGTCTTTGCTAAAATTACTTTCTTTTATCCTTTAATCCTACATTAAGTTCACATTAGACCAAAAAGAAAAATATCCAACTCTAACTAATCTCATAAACAAAATATAATAAAAAGTATGCAATAAGTTATCATAATAGTTGGTTTGACAAAGCTAGGAGGTGAATTAAGGCCCATATAATTACCCAATGATGAGGTTCATCATCACCCCCTATTGAAAGTGTTGCTCATCCTTTGAGCAACTTAGTCAGTGTCCATGTCTTTCATGGTTTTGGTAGCTTCTCTGACATCCCATGCTTTTGTTGTGGTCTCTTCTTCTTGTTCACAAAGGCCTGCTTTCCTTTCTGCTTCTTCCCACTATCTCTTTTCCTCTTCTTCTTTTCCCCCTTATAGCATCCCTAGGAGTAGTGATGGATTGAGTTTTATGCCTATCCAATTGACCTTCAACCTTTGCATTGATTGCTTATACATTGGTGTCCTGTTGAGTGCCTCCCTCAACCTTTGAGGGGAGTGGTATTCTCTCATCTTCAAGCTGTGTGGTAGTGTGTTCCATCTCCTTAAGCATGCATGTACACTATCTTTTCCTAGAAGCCTAAACATATCCTGAAAGTGTGAAATTGCTTGCTCTTGGGAAGAAAGATATCTAGGTGCCAGCTGAGGATCATTTGCAATTAGATTATAGGTGTTGATCAGGGCCATGGGATTTGATTGTTCAGGTTTGATGAAAAGATGTTCATTCTGCTATCTGGCCAATATTCTTTTCATCTATGCAACCCTTGACTCCTCATGGTTCATCCATGATGCCAAAGCCATTAATTGTAAATCCCCTAGATCGGAATTAGCATCCCAAATATTCATGTCTGTGAGGGCCTTGTTGTGCAAGTAAAACTCAGCCATTTTTTCCTTATCCTCTAGTGTACTTTGATCACAAAGATCAATAAACTTCCTATAGTCCTGAAATGGCATGGTGCCCCTTTGTGTTAGTGTCTTAATTTGAAATTGTAGCCATTATCCTCTGAGGTAAAGAGAATAGGATTTAGCTGGCATCCTACAATGGACGGCCTCCAAGGAGAAGCTAGCCATACATGCTAGTTTTTCCCTTTTCTACAACTATCCTCTCAGCCGTGCATTTTCCCTCTCAAGTTGATATCTCATTATGGCTTCTTTGTCCCTTAAACCACTTAGCTATTTGCCCATTTCCTTGAACTTCTCTTCCATATGCACAATATCTCTTGGTGTAGGGGAATATTCAATCTTAATATGGATTTTTGTTGATATTTGTGGCTTCCCTTGTTTGATTCTTATGCTCTTTCTTGTTTTGAAATATAGAGGGGTTTGCCTCCTTCTTTTCCCTTTCTCCTCCTTGTGTTCTTCCCCTTCTGTTTCAATGCATTCTGTCTCTCTGTTTTTCTTATGTTCTTCTTCTTCTTATTCTTTCTCATCTCCATTAGTTTCTTCCTTTGTTTCCTCCTATGTTTCAGCATCATCCTTCTTGTCTTCTTTTCCTTCTTCTTTTGATTCATTATGTTCCTCTATATTAGTTTCTTCTTTATTCATCTCATCCCCATCTAGCTCTGTATCTTCTTATTTATGTTTTGCCTCCTCATCACTGACAGAAGGACTAACATCATAGGTGAGGGTTTTGATGTCATCCTCTACTCATAAGTCTCTGAAGACTGACCATGTTATAGGGATCTAGAGGTTTTGGAGGGAATCCTCAATGAGGATCCTGATCAACCCATGATGAGCTAATTTTTGGGAATTCCCTTCCTTTACTTTGTTGCTAGAGTCTATGAGTGATTGCATCAAGAAATAGGGTATGCCGAGTCTTTGGTGAACTGGTGTTTCTACCCCAAGTATTAATTCTTAAAGCATCCTAAAATTGTAGCCATAAACAACATTGTATCTATGGAATGGTAGATGAGGTGACAGGGCATGGTGAATGAGTGGATGGTAATGAATGAGGGTGGTGGATGACATGGAGGAGATGAGATGGAGTGGAGCGATTCAGGTGGCCCACTGCACGGGTAGCGAGTGTATGGGATGTTCATCAGGCTTGAATCCACTGTAGCAATCTCAAGCCATAGATCTCGGTCAAACCCTTTGACGTCATGGTCAACTGCAGGGGTTGAGCATGAGTTATAACTCGTGATTGTTGCTCCCCCGCAGAGCACTTTATCTACCTTTAGAACCCATGCTTACTTAAATCTTGTGCTACTAGTCAAACTTCAATATGGGTTAGGGCCCCACCTTACATCGGATTTGAATGCCATCAAAAATAAATCATTGTTTTCAAACTCTTACATTCTCTTTTGATTTTAAAAATAATTTCCTTTTTGCCACTTGACTGTCTACTTTGTCGAAGGTGGCCAAGTTAATTGGCCACTTTTAATTTACAAACCAACTACCTCGTAACCCTTACAACTTTTGATCAAATGATGCATATGAGTGAGTGAGTGAGATACTTACCTGTGGTCTTGATGCCATGCTGCAGTTGTCAAAGATCAGATGTGCTACGTTTTTTATTTGCTTCATGGTCATTCTTCTTCCTCCTTTTTTGTTTGTGACTAAGGAACTGATGTTGCTACTACTATGGAGCTCCTCGATCATCCTAGTGAAGACCTGTAGCTGATGATTGATATTTTGTGGGATAGGTTGCTACAGGATTTCCTACAGGATGTATTGTAGCTGCTTCTCCCTTAGAATTTTTTAATCATGTTGTTAGCTGGGGCTATGAGGATGCTACAATGAATGACTTTGTGTGGAGCAATGGAATAACCGACAGAAACTGATTTTCTTTTGTTTTGAATGGTGAGTACAGGGATGATGGTACTGGACAAGGTGAGGGGTTAGATCATGTCCAGAATAAATTTTGGGGACCTAAGCAACCTACCATTCACCATCAGATTTCTTCTTGTAGGTTTTTAGGGGATCCTGTAGGAAACACAGCCTTTGCCTAAATTGATGCAATGAAGTGAAAAAAACAATGGGATTGATGGAGGGATGCATGGTGAGGAGTGGTGGAGATGAATATGTGAGGTAGGGCTCCCATTGGATCTTCTCTTTGCTCCTTGATTGTCTTTCTTTCCCACCTGCAAATAACAATTATGGCTTTTTCTCTTCTTCTTTTTTTCTTTTTTGAAAAACACCTAGGCTACCTCAGAGAGGTTTTCACCCTAGATATTTGCCCTTGCTTCTTCAAGGAAGGTTTCCACCTAGGGATCTTCCTATTCTTTTTTTTTCATTTTTTCATCATCATTGGGCCGCCTCACGAGATTTTCAACCCAAAGATGGGACTCGGGCGCCTCATGGAGGTTTTCACCTGAATCCTTATTGTTTTTCTTTTTTTCTTTTTCTTTTTCCAGTGACTTGATGAGGGAGGAGCTGGAACTTTCTCCACCATCATCATGTCTTATTGATATTTTCAATGAAATTTTGCTCTGATAAATGCCTCTTGTACATTTTTAATTAGTTTTCATTAATAAGCAATGTAATGGCTTCTTCATCTATAGTTATGATTTGCACTGAACCATTATCATGGCATCTTTCCACCACATAAGGTCTGAGCCATCTTGTCCTTAGATTGCCCTTGAAATATTTATACCTAGAATCATATAAAAATTACCAATCACCCTCTTGAAATTTCTTCTCCTTAATATGTCTATCATGCCAGATCTTCCTCTGAAACTGAACTATCTTTGTATGTAGGAGGGCCTGCATTCTAAATTCATCCAAGCCATTCAAATGGAACAATCTTTCTTTCTGTGCATGAGTGAGATCCAAATCTAGTTGTGATACCATTCTTAATGTGTTATATTCAAACTCAATGGAAAACAAAGCCTTTTTCGCATAGACCAGTTCATAGGGTGTAAATCTAGTGGTGGTCTCAACTAGTCTCTCTGCCCAATCCTTCCTAATGCTACTCACTACCTTGGTTAAGATGCTCTCCAGTGCCCTATTGGTCACCTCCACTTGTCCATTATATTGTGGATGATAAGGAGTGGAGGTCCTATGCTTGATTTTGTGGTGGCTGAGCAATTCTGCAATCATGTTGGAGATAAACTAGCTACCTTAATCTGTGACTAGCTCTCTAGGGTACCCAAATTTGTAGAATACATTCTCCCTTAGGAACTCACCCACCTTCTCTTCTATTGTTGCCTTAATCTCCTTGGTTTCAACCTGCTTAGTCAAATAATTAGTGCATACAATAATGTATTATTTTTGCTTTGAAGGAGAGTTGATAGGCCCAATGAAGTCCATGCCCCACTTGTCAAATGGCCCGAAAGTCACTTGAGGTTGTAGGGGAATTTCATCTCTTGGAGTAGGCTTTCCCATCCTCTCACACTGATCAAACTGACTAGTGTACTTATTCACATCCTAATGAAGAGTGGGCCAATAATAGCCTGCTTGTAACACTTTGAATGTTGTCCTCTTTACTAAAAAGTGACCTCCACAAGGCCCATCATGATAGGTCAAAAGAATGTCAAAAACTTCCTCTTCCCTTACACACCTTTTTTAGGATTTGATCTGGCCCAAGTTTGAAAAGATTGACCCTAATCTAGGTGAAGGAGGTTCTTTCCTTACTATCTTGCTCTTTTATTTGGAGGGCAAGTTTGGTGGGAACTGTGTTGATACCAAATAGTTTTGTATATTAGCATACCATGCGGAGAGAACTGAAATAGAAAACAACTGCTCATCTGATAACTGGTCATCGACCATTCCTTCTTCACCTGTAGGTAGATTCATCCTAGATAGAAAGTTTGCAACAACATTTTCCTTACTAGGCTTATCAACAATAGTTATATCAAACTGTTCTAATAAAAGCAACCATCTTATAATTCTAGCATTCACATCTGGTTTGTTCATGAAATATTTGATTGCAGCATGGTCAGTATGCACAAATGTTTGATAGCCTATAATGTAATGCCCAAATTTGTTTAATGAATGCACAATAGACAGGAGTTCCTTTTCGTTCACAGTATAATTTAGCTCAGCCTTTAACAGGTTCTTATTGATAAAATAGATGGCATAGGGAAATTTCTCCTCTACCTGACCTGAGGCTGCTCCTATGGCTTTGTGTCAGGCATCAACATGAATATGAAAAGGGAGGGCCTAGTTTGGGCCTTGAAGAATTGGTGCAGTGGTTAACTTACCCTTTAAAATTTCTAAGGTCCCTTGACAACTTTTTGACCATATAAACTCAGAATCTCTGGCCAACAACCCTAATAAAGGAGAGGCCAACTTGCTGAAATCCTTTATGAACCTTCGATAGTATCCAGCTAACCCTAAGAAACTCCTGACATCCCTCTGCTTTTGAGGAGGTGGGACCCTTTGGATGATTTCTATTTTGCTTAGGTCCACCTGCAAATCCTTGCTCAGATATTGAACGAACTAGCACAATCCCTTCTATCATTAAGAATTCACATTTTTATGGACTTAGAGAGGCTCATTTCAATGCATTTGTGCAATACTTTGCCTAGGTTAATCAGGGCTTCTTGAAAATCACAGCCATAAGGTGTGAAATCATCCATTTAAATTTCCACTGCATCATGTACTAATTCAGCAAAAATACTCAAGATTGCTCTCTGGAAAGTGGAAGGACCATTGCATAGGCCAAAAGGAAGGACCATATAGGAAAAAGTACCCAAGGACAGGTGAATGTGGTCTTACCCTGGTCTACTGGGAAGATTTGGATTTGGTTGTACCCACTGAATCCATCTAGGAAAGAAAAAAAATTCTTCCCTGCAAGGCCATCTAGCACTTGATCAATGAAGGGTAGGGAAAGTGATCCTTCTTTCTGGCTTTGTTCAACTCCTTGTAGTCGATACAAATTAATCCTCCACTTACCATTTTTCTTGGGAACTAACACTAAAGGAGAGAACCACTCACTGTCAAAGATAGGGTAAACGAATCCTGCATCTAATAGTTTTTGTAGTTTCTCTTTGAATATATTTTTAAGAGTTGGATTCATCCTCCTTTGTGGTTGCTTGATTGGCTCACAACTTTCTTTGATGTATATGTGGTGAGTACACACAGAGGGATGTACTCCCTTCATTTTCTTGTAACTCCAAGAAAAGGCTTGTAGGTTTTCTCTCAACATGTTGCATAGCTTTTCCTCTTGAAACTAGAAAGGGATGGATTGATTTTCAAAGTTTTCTCTGGGCCAAATTCTATGGTTTTGACATGGAGTGGGTTGGAATTGGCCAAAAATAAGTCAATTGGATGATTGCTCTAGATTTCCCTTACTTCTTCTAATGGTAATGAACTAGGAGTTGGACTTTGGAGCAAGTGTTTAATTAATTCATCCTCATCTTGTTGTCCTCCTCCTATGGTTGCTTCCAAAGCATAAAGTTGGGCTGAATAAACCTCATCTTCTTCCTCCTCCTCCAACCATAAAGGTAAATCATGCTCTAGAGAAGGTTGAGCAGGAGGGTATAGGACTAACTGTTTGGAAATATGCCCATTCTTGATGGTCATATTCCCAGATCTACAGCTAATGTAAGCATCAGCTATAGCCAACCATGGCATCCCAAGGATGAGAGGGTAACTAGTAAGCTTAGCATTAGGCTGGAGAACTAGAAAATTTGCAGGGTACTCCAAGGAGTTAATGG
This sequence comes from Pinus taeda, assembly GCA_000404065.3. NCBI lineage: Eukaryota > Viridiplantae > Streptophyta > Pinopsida > Pinales > Pinaceae > Pinus > Pinus taeda. The sequence goes on from APFE031155073.1 coordinate 44,851, forward strand.
AGACCATCACATCCTCCATAATTCCCTCAGTGGTGACTACGGAAGTGTCTCCAAGTTGCAGAACTGTTGCGTTCTTCCTCAATGATCCTTGAAGGTTGAGCTTGAGCATGGTGTCCTTGGTCATCACATTAATTGTAGCCCCAATGATGTCCTTTGACAATGGTGCCATTGATGTGCACATCTACTACAAGGCTTCCAGGGTCCAGATACTTTGGACATATTACGTTCCCCAACATTAAGTCAGAAAACTGCCCAATAAAATTAATGGTAGGGGCATCCCTTTTTCTTCTTCCTGGATGCTTGAATCACTACTCGTTAATCAACTTATTGTAAATGGGAACATCTTTTATTGCTTGGAGTAGGGGAATCATTACACATAGATTTTTCAATTCTCCCAAAAGTTCAGTTTCTTCTGGGGTTGTTTGGGCTGGTTGGGCTAATCTCTCAGGAAAGGGTGGATTTACATTAAGGTTGCCTTCCTCTCTTTCTTCCTCAACCTCCCTATGTGGAGAGGGAGGTTGGCTATCTAGGAGAATTCTCCCAGATCTTAAGTTGATCTCCTAGATTTCTATAGCATAAGCTAGGTATGATGTCTCTCCATTGTATACTTGTTGAGCCTACCTATTGTTTGGGATTGGATTTGGCTAGGCAGGCATCTGGGGTTGCTTGAATGGAGCAGAGTATAGGAGTTGTGGTTGGGTAAATGGTGGAGGCAATAGAGCTGGTGCACTTTTGTATTAGGGCCTCCACCCCTGGAGTGGGGTATTCCACTGAGGTTGTGGATGAACATAAGGTTGAAATGATTGGCTGGCTAGATGGGAATGATACTAAGATGCATAGTACCAAGGAGGGGGTGTAGACCAGGAAGGATGAGCAAGGGGTCCCCAAGAAGGCCAAGTTGTGGTTTTATTGGGGGTTGTAGTATGCATGGGATTCCCCTTGCATACCCTGTTGGTATGGTCTAGGCCTAGGGGGTCTCCTTTGGTTGATGTAACAAAGTTGCTCAGTGAGCCCTTGAACTCCTTGATATACAACTTTGAGTCCGGGTAAAAAAGGGAACTTGTCTGTGGAGTGGTTTTCTTCACAGACCGAGAAAATCTCAATGCAATTCAATGGACATTCGTTCCTAGGATGGCTCCTGGTGCATCTAGGATGAAAGATGACCAAGGCTCTCTCTGCTTTCTCTTGCTTCCTTTTGATATTCATGGTGTCCAATTGCAAAAAAGGGGTTTGCAGCATCTCACTTTTGAAATCTTCTAACATATTTCCAATTTCGCCCTTGATGGATGAGTTGGTAGATGATGTGTTGGCCATAGGTTGACTACTCCTACCCTTTTCCCTGGCTGCCCTAGAATGGTTTCTAAAGATAGTCTTGATATCCTCATAGGGTAATCGGTAGATATCTCCTCTTGCTAACAGATGTAAGGTATCTAGAATATCTTCCCTTACTCCTCTGAGTAGGAACAACTTTAGCGACTCGGGGTCAAGTGTGCACCTCACCCTTTTGTAACTGAGTTGGAATATTTCTTCATAGCCTTCTAAGGATTCATCTTGGCCCATGGTCATCCTGAAAATCACTTCTTTAATTTTCTTTGACCCACGGTACTCGCTACATTTGTTGTTAAAATCTTGCTACATCTGAGCCTAGGTTATGGTGCTATCTCTAGGTGAACCCATGAACCAGTGCAATGCTGCATCCTTTAGGGTAGATGGAAACAATTTTAAATTTTTCTCATCATCTATATAGTCATTGGTTTGGCATATAACATCAAACTCAAATTGGAAAGTGTCAGGGTCCTCTGTGGCCAGGCCATGGAAATGAGGTGGAGCAGAGGAGTTTATATTCTTCACCTTAGTGTCCCCATTGGTTTCCCTGATGGGGAAGGCGCCCTCAATTCTCTCTCTATTCGCTCTTTCATTTTGGTTTTAAACTATTGGTTCAGTAGGAATGGATTCCTCTTCTTGTTCTTACCCTGTAGGTTCTTCAAATATGTTAGGTTTCTCACCTAAAGGTTCCTCTAGTTCGCAACCACGGAAGAAGAGAGAAGGTTGGCTATTGGATGCAGTGGGGGTATTTGGTAAGAATTTCCTCGAATTGTCCCTACTCCTATGAGGAATGAAAGGAAATGTTTTTGGGATGGTTTTTGTAATACTTTTTCAAGCTGGAAAGTACTTTGCAGAATTGACATTGCTGACTGAATGAAAACTACTGACATAAATAAAAGTTACTTGTTGAGTTGAAATTATACTTCTAGAATGGAAAGGAAAGTAGATAATGACAAATGAAAGGAAGGAAGCTACTAGATTACTTTCGTAGAAATAAAGTAATGGAAGAAAGTTGAAGTCTAGAAATGGAAGAAAAGAAATCAGTAATCACATCCTACTCTAACACCTCGCCGTCAATAGCGCCAAAAAGTGATGAGCGCCAGTATTGCAACAAGGATGCTACAACTCCTTGGCTACCAACATTACTTATCAACCCAAGGGTCATACAACTTGGAGGTGACAATGCTATATGCACAAGTAGAAGTGAAGGTCCTACCTGTTGTCACATGTTCATCTAGCAAGAGACCCCAGGGATTCCAAGCCAGAATTCTATAAAGTCAGAAGAAGCTTGATTCTTTGATTGAACAAGATAAAATCTATTCTAAGAGAGCTACTCTACTGCAGTAATGAAGAAAACAACATGTAATGCTAAATCACACCATATACTAATTAACCATTTAAACGGCTAAACTAAGAAGAATTGCGAAATCAACACTAACCTAATGCTGCTATCTAAGTTACATAAGTAAAGAACATCAAACCAAATTAATGTGTGGGAAAGGAAACTAAAGTAAGTCCGTTTTCACGTTTTTGGTGTTCTGGTAAAGTCAAGCATGTAAGGATTCAAGCGAAAGAGCAATTGAAGGTCGAAATCAGTGAAAGGAGGACATAAGGAAGAAGAAGTGCATAGGAACCATTGGATTGATTAGTGAATAGTAAAAATGGAATATGAGAGGTGGATATCTTATTACAGGAGACTACGTGAATAGATGGATGAACATGACTAACTGGAAGATGAATGGCAGAGATCTTATCGTGAGAGGTTTATTCAATAAATGGACGAATAGAGATAACAGGAGATGAATGGTGGAGATCTTATCGCGAGAGGCTTATTCTATAGATGGACAAAAAGACTAACGAGAGATGAATCGTGGAGACCTTATCGCGGGAGGTTAAGTCAAGATATGGACAAATAGGACTAATCAGAAGATGAGCAGTGGAGATCTTACCACGGAGACGAAGTGAATAGATGGATGACTCACATCAAGTCATGTGGTAATAGAAGGGTAAAAAACGTGCGGAATGATGGAGGGGGTTTCCGTAGGTGGTAAGAAGTTTCTTGCGTGCCCTCAAAGTTGTATGTTGTATTTCTAAATTTTGTGCGATTAGCCTAAGTGAATGACATGTAGCATGAGAAAACTACTTTTCTCACATGCTCTCAGGTGTAAAACGGTCATGAAAGAATCTACGTGAGATTGTGCAATAGCCATTAGATCAAAATAGACAGATTGGTGGTGGAGATTTGGAGTGCATAAGTTATTCAGACGACGTGATAGTCATTGAATCAAGCTAGACAGATTGATGGTGGAGATTTGGAGTGCATAAATTCAAGCATTGAAATGAATATGAAGAATCTATGTGACACGTAGTTGACGGTGGTTGGTCAAGGTTGTTGTCAAAGGAAATCTATGGGTATAATCCTTGCTAACCTGCTAACTGAAGAAAAAGGCACAAATGGAATCAAACTAAAACACAACCAATCTACGCTACCTTGTTGTAATGGAAATGCAACTACTTAAGCAAATGAACAATTCAACCATGAATCTATGCGCTACATGGCTGTAATGGAAATGCAGCTACTTAAGCAAATGAATAACTAAACCATGAACCTATGCGCTACCTTGCTGTAATGGAAATGTAACTACTTAAGAAAATGAACGATTAAACCATGAATATACACTAACATACATGTACAATAAAGAGGAGCCTTAGTTGCTACGCCTCGGCCCTAACCCAAGAGCTTCAGCGCTCTCAGTTAACTCAGTGCTGGCTCAAAATAGGACTCATTATTATTATTAAAACAATGGATTACATCAAAAACTATCACAAGTCTTGCAACTGGAAAATAACGTAAAGTTTTACAATCAAAAGTCTGAATCCTACTGAGGTCCTAGGCCTCTCTACTTATACGACTGAAGTCTCCAACAAATTATTTAAAATTAGGGAGGCTCAGCTCCCAAACTTGAGATAAACTGGTGCTTTGACTTCCACTTGGTCAGTTGCCTTGTAGTCCTCATGATTTGGATTTTTGTACTCCGAGCTAATGGAGGATTTCCCTCCTATAATTCCTCTCTCTTGGTCATTCTAGTTTTGACCAAGGTCTTTGTTAAAATTCCTTACTTTTACCCTTTAATCTTACATAAAGTGCACATTAAACCACAAAGCAAAATATCCAACTCTAACTCATCTCATAAACAAAATATAATCAAAAGTATGCAATAACTTGTGAGAAGAGTTGGTTTGACTAAGCTAGGAGGTGAATTAAGGCCCATATAATTACCTAATGATGAGGCTCATCACCTTGATAGACAACCTATTTCATGAATGGACTACTTGATAAATATATAAATAGGATGTGACAAAATTCATGGAAGTTGTGTTTACAGATGTGACAAAATGCAGGGCAGTTCAAAGGAATCAGTTCAGAAATGAAGTATCATGGAAAATCACATTATAACAGGTCAATTTAGAGGTAACAGTGTAATGGTACAGAAGAACAGGATGATGGAACAAAGGATTACATATCAGAATTAAGCAATTGAAGAAAAATAATGTTTTAAGTTGTACTAAGTTGTATACATTGGTTCACCTAGTCCAAGTGGCATATACAAGTGGGTTCACAGAAAAAAAGGAGCGTATACATACACACACACTTTCACAAGAGGAAAAGCACATATGGGATGGAAAATTAAGGTTAAAGAATATGAAGGGTCCATACCATGCTATTAGCCCACAATATTGAGCAGAATAAAGGTTGCTTGATCCCGCCTAAGAATACCACAGGTTCTAAGTGTTGTTTTGGTCTGAGGTATTGAAAAAGGCTATGAGCATATATGGAGGTGAAGATCAAAGTGGGAATGGGTGCATTTAATGAATATATTATGAAGAGTTACAACAAAATAAAATATGCATGTTATGGGTTTCTAATGCTTTGCATGATCTCAACTAAGTATGCACCTAAGTGTTTAATGATGGATTAGATCTAATGATGGATCGGGATCATAAGACCTGAAATGACTTATCATTATCTGACCTCATAATGGATAGGCTAGATCTAAGTGCTAACAAATGTTTTTTCCTTTAAATTCTATGATATGGGTATATCTCGAGTTTGGAATAGCTACAAAGTTATAATTTACTATTGGCAGATATATACGCTGGCTTGCCTTGGCGAAGGCACGTATACATGCTGGTTCGTCTCTTCCAAGTAGTGTATGTAGAAGAAAATTTTGTTGTTCAGAGATGAATGATCTATCTAATCAGTGTTGTTGTTTTATTGTTGTTTTTCAATGATGTCTTCATTGGATCTGAAAGTTAAACTAATTGTATAAGGAGATTCAGTCTGGTTGATTAATTGATTGAGTAAGAAGGGTGATATTTGTTGCTAACTATTTAGAACTCTGTAATATGACAGTAGATCTTCAAAATGTCTTTGGTTAGTTCAGTTTTTGGTTCAGAAGTTTGATGATTTAGTATCTTTATAGGTATATGCAGGTTGGGCTACAGAAAGTAGTGTATGCATGCACACTTGCTTCATTGAAGTACCGTATGCATTCTGACATATGATTTTTGAGGTTGCAGTTGGTCCTGGTTGTTGATGCGGTGTTTTGGGTTTAGATATGTGTTTTGGTTATAGTGATCGGTCTGTTCCAGTTGATTGGCTGAATTTTGATTAAGTGACGATTTATTGAATTTTCAGTGATTGATTGTGGTTTATTCAAAGATTGATGATTGTTTCATATACCTCTCAGATAACACAAGGATTTGGTTGCATTTTCCCTTATACGAAAGCCACATGTGAGACCATTCTGTAGCAAAATATCCATCTAGCTTAATGGACTAGTCTCTATTGAGTAGCAGGCCATATGCTTCCGGTATGTCCACAACAACTCCGTTGATGCATTGATGAACTCAATTGTCATGACATAATTGGATGTTCACATATCGAAGTTTACCAATGGTTGGTACTGATGTTCTGTCAAGTTGGATGATTCTCGTGGATGTTTCGCTCCATCGTGCATTGATCTTATTAGCAATTGAGAGTGATGTTGGCTATCATGATGGAATCAACCAAATAGTTGTGAATCTTGCAATTGAGAATTTGAAAATATAGCAGGAATGAGGGTAACCTGAGTGTGCTTCTTCCATTCGGAGTGTATCAAGCACAGTGGAAAGTGATTCGAGAGGTGTATTTTCTCCTTTGTTGGTAGAGGCTGCATTGTGTGATGCTATCTATCCTAGTTCACACAGCAGGATATCTCGCTGACTCTGGATCTTAGCTAACTCGAACGCACTTATGTTTGCTCGAGTTTTATTCATGTCATCAACAATGTTGTAGTCCAGAGGTGGTAGACTTACCAAGGTGTTCGGAGTAGAATAGATGTTCGTGTTTTCCGTTGTAGTGTTTTGTAGCTTGCTACTCATGGAAGTACTCTTACCCGCTGCTGTCTTTCCAGACTTGTTTTGTGTTTTCTACTTTCAGGTAGCTGGTGGATCAACCTTCCTTATCAACAACCTAATCTTATCTTACATTTCTCTAAGTGTAGGGGGAGTCCCCTTATTCCTATGATTGTAATGGTCATTTGTTTTGGGGGATGCTTCTCGGTGTTTGTCTTTGGCACTACTTGCGAGCACTGATATGTGTTCACCACATGCCCAGAACTTGATGTTTCAACAAGTGCAATACCTTTGTCATAATATCTATCATCTGGCTGCTTTTACATACTACTCTCTATGTCGAGTGTATGATCGTATATCGAGTTTGCGACTTGCTTCCAGTCCGAACAGAAGTTATTAGGGCGATATTATTCATGGAACGAACAGAACTCAGGATCTGTGCACTGATCGACATTGAACACAGAGCAATGTACATTTTCTTGAGTGGACTAGTTGGTTTCTGATGAGCCAGTTGATGAACTATTTGCATGCTCTGCCTGGGGAGATGACTTCTTACGAATGTGTCCATTTTCCATTGTTGAAACTCAGACACCTCAATTGTTAAATTCTTGACAAGGAAAGTGAGTGTTTCATTATCATTTTCTTCCTTGTCTCTACCCTTGCTCGCCATCGCTTGGAACTTCCTGCTCACAGCTTTGGAGTCCTATGTTGGTTCATCATCCTTGATGAGTCCAATCGGGCACAGGTCTTTTTTGACAATGATGGCCTCTTTGCAGTTTTCCAAGGGTGATGGTTTCGTAGCTCACTTGACGAACTGGGCAATGCTAGCTGACATTGTGGACATGTAGTAATCAACATTGATGGAGTCACAAGGTTTTGTGTCTGTTGTAAATTTTTTCAATATGCGTGTAAACCTCTGGCTGAAATATTTTACCTTTTCTTTCGCTTCATCTTCAGGCTACCCAATTTTTTTAGTAACAAATCGGGTGTTGTCATCAACAAAATTTTCGAGGAACATGCATTTGAATGCACCCTAGTTTTGTATGGATTTTGGTGGAAGGCTGTGATACCATTCAATTGCATGACCGTCAAAGGTATATGGGAACAATCTACAAGCTACATCGTCATTACGTATCTCAAGGGTTTGCAGCTATAGGTAGAAGTTTTCTAAGTGGTTTTCTACATTCACCGCGTTGTCACGATTGAACTTGATGTTCATCCTCTCTGCTCTCTTTAGCATCTTATGTAGAACAGCCGAGAGGGCCAATGGTCCCTGAGTCATCCATTCAAGGTTCAAGTCAACCATCTCTTCATGCTCTCCTTCAAATTTTGATGGTTCAGGATCTGAGTCTGTCGGTTCATCTCTGTCTCCACCTCCTCTGCTACCTTCTTCTCCGCCTCCTATACCAGAGTTTGATCCTAAGATCACAATAGTGCCTTTCTCATCTTCAAGGAAGATTGGAGGTTCCTCTCCATGTTCAATAGCTTCCTCTAGACTTTCAAGCATGGCAAGGACTGTTTCTTCCACCGATGATACAACAACTCTTGTGGGAGTGGATTTTGGCTTCGTAGATGTGTGTGGAAGATGTTGTATGCCTGGGATTAAACCCACTACTTTTGTGAACTAGCGAGTGATAGGACGAATGGATTAAAGGTGTTGATATGAAATATCGTGTTCAATTCTGGGAGGTGAGGAGTAACCAGCTACAAATTTGTACGAGAGGGAGTGCGAGTTACTACCTTGACCATATGATTGATGAGTGAGCGTGAGGGGAATTTCAGCCATGTACAACTAGCTTCCCTCCTTCTAGCACCAGAAATGTTGCGTTGTTGGACTCGCCAATATTCAGGGGATCACCCCAATATGAAGTCCCAACTAGACCTCACACCATTTGGTGTGGGAGTCGCATCTGGTGTGATGGCCCAGTTGCCATTTTCTTAAGGATTTGCTTCAACTCTTACTTGTCAGCACATGAGAGTGATTTGCTTTGTCTTCGAGAAGTGAGGGTCACGTGCTTGGTGAGTGTAAGTGTACTTGTGTCAATGGTTCTTTCACTGTGACAGGAGGAAGGTTAAGGTGAGTTCCAGGTTGAAAGGGATCAGTCCCAACTCAGCTAGGAAAACACAACACAAAAGGACATACACAGCTTACGTTAGAGCAGTCCACTCAGATGTGGCAGTCACAACATACAAGGTAAGGTAACACGTAAAGCACTCATGGAATAGTCTGAACGATTGCAACCGTTGTTACATCAAGGTTCAAGTGAAAGGTCTGTCTGATGTCCAGTAGAGTAGTCGACACAGATAGGACAACATTAACAACATATACACATTTCCATTAATAGATTATGCACTACAACAAATGAAACAATTCAGATGTAGAACAAAGGTTAAAGCAACATGCATTACAAGTGTGAAAGATCAGTCTTACAACAGATACTAAACATGTGTGAAAACGTGTTGGCATGTTAACAAGCTTCTGAATTAAGCGAAAGTTCCAAGACACATTGTTACACCATATATCACTAACCTCGTTAGCAGGGCATTAGAGCTACTAATTACTCCTCAAAGAAATAATTACAAACTATCTTTGCTATGTGGGAGGAGCTAAGGTGAAAAGTCTTTTACATGTACAAATGAGGGGGTATTTATAGCCAAGGGTGAAAATGACTCTTGTGGTTGTTCGACTACCCTCATGACCATTTGACTTTCATGAATCTTCGACTTACATGACTCTTTGTTCAACAAATGGGTCTCTTGGAATTCCACATTACATCACATTGATTGACAACAAACCCATAATGGAGATGTGGGTGACATGACTCATGAGGTGACTCGACATGACTTGACATGAAAATGTTGGTACATTCGTGTTGTTGCTAGAGTGCATGTTGAGCTATAGTTCTATTAGATGATGGATGCTTTCATGGTGTATCATAGCTTCATCTCCACATGGTGAAGTGCATGGAGTCTTTGATGGTCCTTGGTTGGCTTGATGAAACTTGAGCATGTTGTTCCTTGATTGGATGTTGGAAGGCTTGAGAGGCTCATATGTTCGTAAAAGTATAAACTTAGTGCTAACAAAATCTATATCCAAATATCCCGAATGCGATGACAAACAAGTTGTCTCTAATCATATCAACAGAGATCAAAGGGATAAAAGAGGAATTGATGTTTGAGAAATCTTGTGAGGAAAAGTTGTAGTGTTCTTTAGAGTTAAGTGAAATAATAGCCTACAATAGAAGCCTACAATCTTGTGGACTTAGGGTGCACTGTTAGAATATAATCAATTTTGCACGTGTTAAATAATATTGTCTTAAATTGATATGATTTCCCTTAATTGTTAACTGTCTTAAATGAGTTTCATCTTAATTGTCATTGTCTTTAAGTAGCCATTGTCTTAAATATAAAGTTTTGTCTTAAAATATTTTTGTCTCAAATCTTAAATATAATTTTTTTTCTTTTTTTTTTTTTGGTCTCAAAGTGTTTCTGTCTCAAATATAAAGTTTTTGTCTTAAAATATTTTTGTGTTTTTTTCTCAAATATAAAGTTTTGTCTTAAAATATTTTTCTCTCAAACTATTTTTGTCTTAAAATATTTGTGTGTCAAACTGTTTTTGTCTTAAATATAAAACTTAAGGCAATTCAATTGATATTAAATTTTAATGTAAACTAACTAAAATAAAAAAGCAACTTTTTAAAACAAAAGATTTTTGTTGTCATAAAAAAATGTCTTCAAAGTGCCCATGAGATGACAAGAAATTGGATTGGATTCCTTGTCAAGAACAAGCAAACTTTGTATTGCTTATTATCATATATCAGCATATCTTCTCATTTTCTAGTTTGGTAAAATTTGTTTTTCCAGGGAGCAGGTTTCAAAATTCTTTTTCATTGCATCAGAATGTTATAGCATAGCCTTATCCTGTAGATTCTGTGCAGCTATATGTTTTTTGGTTCAGGTTTTTGTAATGTCAAGACTAACTCTATTGGTATTTGATTCTTTATGGCTTTTTCTTGTGTTGCCTCCATACAGATTTTAGCTCCTAATTATTATAGTTTCTTATGGTATTTTGCTTCTTATGTTGAATTTACCTTTGGTTTCTCAGTATAGAAGGGAGGAGGTTACAGGGAGCTCTCTTCAGTCCAACGAAAGACCGTGTAGGGATGATTCAACTGCTAGTTCATGGACTCTACACTACATGTAGGGGGTTTTAAGACAATATTTGAGTCAATTGTCTTAACTTAACACAAAAAGAAACTCAAATATTGTCTTAAATATTGTTTGTAAGCGGGTATCTCAAAATATAATGTCTCAAAAATTTGTCTCTATAAAGACAATATAGGACACATATTATTATTGTCTCTCTAGAGACAATTTCATTTGTCTCTCTAGAGACAACTTCATTTGTCTCTTTAGAGACAATTACATTTTACTGTTTAGAGACAATTCCATAATTCAATATTGTCTCCTATGAGACAATATAAAAAAATTATTTTAAATATAACATAAATGTCCATATTCAACTTTGCTCTCTAGAGACGCAATATAAAAAATTATTTAAAAAAATAAACTGCAATTAGTTCACTATGCTCTAAGATGACAATATAAAAAAATTATTTTAAAAATAATAAATGTCCAATATTCAAACATTGTCTCTAGATGAATATAAAAATTATTTTTAAAAATTAATGTCCATAATTCAAACTATTGTCTCTCTAGAGACAATATAAAATTATTTTAAAAGAAATAAATAAAATCATTTTGAATGTTTGCTGGCCCATATCGTTCTCACCTAGAACAAATTCGTAAGATAATAAGCACGAATCTTCCACACAATACATACATATAATTTCAGTTCCCCATTAATGATCTTTAAAGGGGAAGTATAAAACAAGGGTGAGAATATTTGCGAATCTATTCCAAACATTAAAATTCAGGCTAGAGTTGGGACTTACGTTTATAATACATTTTTGTGTGCTAAAAAAAATTAAATTAGAATTTAAAAATATTATGCTAAATTTGAAGTTAGGTTGATTATAAATTTTAACAGGAAACAAGGTTATCAGTTAATTTTGATCTATAACGATTAAATACAGAGCAATTGTTAAAATTAACCGAAGAAAAGATCTTTATGACAGGAATATGCTTTTATATAATGATCGACATACTTACCCAATGACTATTTGCAATATGACCATATAAAGCCTATCGTGGAAACAGGAGTTTAA